>OX359277.1:7001787-7375853 GCA_947179155.2 Hedera helix
AGAAATATGGAAATGGCGGATTTGTCGGCTTTTGTAAAACGTGATCTTTTCTCTTTCTTTGACCGTTTTTGAATTGGTGTGGAAATTTCCAAATTGGGCTCTGCGTGTTCAAAGGACGTAGTTTAGTAATTTTTTTATGTTACATTTGACATTCCATTCGGCTAATATTTACGGTTTTGCCATTTCCATTTTGATATAAGGTGGGCTGATTACTTTGACTCATTGAATAGGGAAACGAATGTGACAATCTAATCTTTTTTTTAATTTGAATTATTTACTTACGGAGATTTAATAATTATTTCCTGTAGTTTAAAATAGGTGGATTACTACATGTGTTTTTGTATATAAAACAAAATTGATTTTGAATGTTTCTTTTAATTATCTATAGAAATGGACGTCTCTTTAGTGGTATGTGAAGACTTTATCTTTTGGAGCATGTGGTTTTAGTTTGAATATCACTCTATGTTGGATGATTGAGTTCAATATATTTTAAGGTTTTTGTTGTCATATAAATGTAACAAACGAATAACTTGACAGCAAATAGTTATTTATATTCTTAATATAACATTTATAATATTATTCTGCGTAACCTTCTTGGCATTAAGTTATAAGTTTCTAACAATAATATATTTAATTAACATGATATTTTGTAAGATGCAAACGAAATGTTGAACATAACTCATAGTTTGGGCAAAGTAAGAATTTTGTGTGCCCTGATTGATTGATGAGGTCTAAATCGAACTAGGTTAGGCATTGATTACTTTGTTGATAAAAATAAAAAGATGCTCGATTATTCATAATTTGATTTTACGCTAATAAATATGCACAAAATACATGGACTTGCAAACAAAATGTTGAACATAATCCATAGTTTGGGCAAAGTGAGAATTTTGTGTGCCCTGAAGGATGAGGTTTAAATTGATCTAGGTTAGACATTGATTACTCCGTCGATAAAAATAAAAAGGCGCTCGATAATTCATATTTTGATTTTACACTAATAAATAAGCATAAAATATATATGACGTTTTAATGAGTTACAACAGTAAAATTTGTCCGATGTTAATTTGGATATATTTATATTATTGATTGAAAATCTCACGCTAAACACATGTCTCGTAGCTAGAGACAAATAAGGTACATACACTCGTTATAATCGAAACAACCATATTCCGACCAATTAAATTTATGAGGTCACAATTTTCGTGTACTTTGTACAATCGAAAATAAATATAGTACTACACATCACAACAACATGACTATATATATGATTTTTTGCACTTATTTTTAAACCCCAGTTACTGTATCGTGCATCTCACTTATGTTTTCCTTTTTCTTTGTTTAATTTGTTTTAACAACTTGGGGGTTTAGGATTGGATAATGCTTTTTGGTATCATCAATATTTTTTTTTTTTTTTTTTTTTTGCATTTTTAGCAAAAATTATTTTAACTAGTGTAATATTTTGAGATTTTGATATAAAAGTATAAAATTTGTTCAAGTATTATTTAAAATTAAATGCACATGATAATCCACTCAAAGAAAATTTAATTATTTATCAAATATGTGGTACTTATTTGCAAGTGAAAATTACAATATTAGATACTAATACTTTACCTACCACCACTATTAGTCATGTACAACAGGTCGGTCTGGCCTGATTCGACCTAGGTCTATCAAGTCTTAACCGTTGACCAGGTTGAGTCGGGTCTTTGACTTTTGACCTGCAGATCAGGCCTAACTTGGCCATTGAAAAGGGGGTCTGTTGAGGCCTGCAGACTAGGTAGTCAGGCCATGCCAAACCAGATTGGTCCATTTAAAAAAATAGTAATTTTAAATATTATAAAAACACCAATAAAATTTTTAAAATTAATTGATGTATTAATTAAAAGTAATGTATTACAACTTACAAATTACAATAATTAATTAAAACATTGTACAATTTTAAAGATATTATATTATTTTATACTATCATTAATAAAAAAATTATTTTTTTTATGAAAATTATCTTTTTTATTATTATTATTATTTTATAAATGACTTTCTATTTTTACGCTAAGTATTTATTAAAATAAAGATGCAATGAAAGGTCTGTAAAAAGTGTAAGTTACTAGCTAGGCAAGAAAATCTTTATATATTACACTAGTCAATGTGTTTTCATGAATTTCTTTATTCGTATATAAACAAAACATCCATAAATGAAAGTATTGAAAGATGTCAATTTTATTTGATTTATTGAATGAGTTGTCACAAATAGAAAGTTTTCGTCTACAATGGGAAAATTGAAATAGCAAAGAAAGAAAATTGGCAGGGCGGACCGGACTTTGGGTGAACCAGGTCGGGCCTCAGGCCAGGCCAGGTTTATTGGCAGGCCAGACCAGACTGGATCTGAGCCAAAAAAATGTAGCATGTTCGTGGCTTCTAGGTCTGGCTAGTGATGCACAAATGGCCTGCGGCCCCGCCTTGGTCTAGCCTGGTCAAAGCTCGGTCTGGCCTGAAAGCCACAAACAGGCCACATATTTTTGGCTTAGATCCGGCCTGGCCTGCCAATAAGCCCGGCCTGTCCTGGTTCACCCAAAGCTCGGTCTGACCTGCCAATTTTCTTTATTCGCTAATTCAATTCTCCCACTGCAGACAAAAACTTCATCTTTGTGACAACTCATTCAATAAACAAAATAAAATTGACGTCTTTTAATACGTTCATTCATGCATGTTTGTTTATATAAGAATAAAGAAATTCATAAAAACACATTAACTAGTATAATATATAAGAAAATTTCTTACCTAGCTAGCAACATACACTTCTTATAGATCTTTCATTGCATCTTTATTTTAATAAATATTTAGCTTAACAACTAGAAAGTCATTTGTATAATAATAATAATAATAAAGATATTTTTCATTATTGTAATTTGAAAGCTGTAACTTGTAACTTGTAATACATTACTTTTAATTAATATATCAATTAAGTTTAAAATTTTAATTGGTATTTTAATAATATTTAAAATTATTAAAAAAATTATCTAAATGGATCGAATCGGACTGGACTGGCTTGGCCTGCAAGCCTCAGCAGGCCCCCTTTTTGAACGCCGAGCCCGGTCTAGCCTGGCCTGCAGGCCAAAAGTTAAAGGCCCGACCTGGCCTGGTTAACGACCAAGGCCTGACAGGCCCAGGCCGGGCCAGGGCAGACTGGTCTGTTGTGCATGCCTAGGTCTGGCCGAGCCGGACCACAGGCCATTTGTGCACCACTAACTACTACGACTGCCACCGCTAATAATAATAATAATAATTTTAGGGAATTGATATTTTCACAAGAAAAATTGATATTTTTACAAGAAAAATTGATATTTTTATAAAGTCTCACTCATATAAGGTGGGTTCCGCATGTTATTCATGTGATGAGAGCCTTGTGGATTATTTAATTAAGTATTATTTACAATAAAATGCACATGATGATCGACTCAAAGAAAATTTAATTATTTTATCAAATATGTGATACTTATTTGCAAGTGAAATTACACACACTATACTCTCAAAAAGGAAATAGATGATGTGTTATTGTCAATTGAAAAATCTACGTACCAAAAACATGTGAAGTAGCTAAAACTTGGAGAGATTTGAACATATGCTAAATTTAGGAGTATAGTCTGCTTAAATTGTCTTGTAAATTTATCAAGTAACTTATGAATTTATCTCAATAGGATTACATTATTTATGGAGCTTCTTTATAAGTTGTAATTGTGTATCTTCCTCCTTTTATATTGGTGTTTAGTGTGCGCAAAATTGATGAGGAATTTTGTCTATTAAAAATAAAAATTTGTAAGACACCAAATAAGGTAGGAGTTAAAATTACTTAGGAAAGTAACAAATAAATGGAGAAAAAAATAAAAAAGTGGATAAAAAATGGACGATTACTAAAATAGATTATTTAAATTATGATTAATAACCATGAAATTAAATTTTTTAGGTTTGAAAAATAAGATATAAATAGAATTTTAAGATGAAGTCGTCAAAAGAGTCTAACTGCTTTGTTCTCCCTTAATAATATAGATAGATATCAATATCACTATATTAGATACTAATACTTTACCTATAATACTAACAATAATAATAATTTTAACATAAATTTAAAATTAAGAATACGAATACGAAAGAGAATAACTATAATTATCAAGAATATTAAAATTGTTTTTGACATAATCGGTAAACTAAAAGGCCATTATTCAATACAAGTAAGCTAAAGTTAATAAAAGAAAAATAATGGACAGAAAATAACTATAATTATCAAGAACATTAAAATTGTTTTTGATATAATCAGTAAATTAAAAGGCCATTATTCAATACAAGTAAGCTAAAGTTAATAAAAGAAAAATAATGGGCGTGACAAGAAAAAATGGTTGAATTTTGCTTTAATTAGACTCGATAACTAAATTCAACATTTTCTTATCATCTTTTGAAAGAATCGATTTCCTAAAAATAAAAATATATATTTTCAAGAAAAAGAAACAACAACTATATATTATGAAATGATAGATAAAACAAAGTAAGAAGAAATATATATTGATAAACTTTTGTATTCAAATGGTCATCCACAATCCTTCTTATATCTCTTCAATATTTCCCTTAACAATAGAACAATCCCACATATATATTGGACCTTAGGATGCTCGTAGAGTTTATGAGATAATAATTAGTACAATTATACCTATAGGCTTTACACATTTCAGCTTTTACACATCCCAAATAACCTTTACATTTTTCAAACTTTACACATTTCTAATCAAACTTTATTTCTAACACTCCCCCTTGGATGACCACTTTCTAAGAATATGCCTCGTTAAAAATCTTACCAAAGAAAAACCCTGTGGGAAAAAAATTTAGCTAAGGAAAAGGGTCCAATATTCTTGTATAATTTCCGGTGCCTTAGGATTGCCTCATTAAAACCTTGCAAAGGAAAACCTAGTGGTAAAAAACCTTAGCGAAGGAAAAAGAGTACAATCAGCATACATCCTTTAGAAAATTTACTCCCCCTCATAAGTATCATAAGTACATAGAATTTCCATTGTTCATGGTAAAAATATCATTAGGTCGTCGCATGCCAATGTTGTATACCATCTTCTTAAAAGTCGCAGTTGATAATGGCTTAGTGAACATATCACCTAAATTATCACATGATCATATCTGCTTGATATCAATATCGTCACTCTTCTGGAGCTCATTTGTATAAAAGAATTTTGGTGTAATATGCTTGGTTCTATCACCCTTGATATAGCCTCCCCTAATTTGAGTGATACAAGCGACATTATCTTCATATAATATCGTTGGACTATTTATAATTGATAATAATCCACATTTCTCGCAAATATGTTGAATTACCATCGTCAACCAAACACACTCACGACTCGCTTTATGAATTGCGGAAATCTCTACATAATTTGAGGAAATAGATGATGTGTTATTGTCAATTGAAAAATCTATGTACCAAAATCATGTGAAGTAGCTAAAACTTGAAGAGATTTGAACACATGCTAAATTTGGGAGTATGGTTTTGCTTAAATTGTCATGTAACTTTATCAAATAACTTTATCTCAATAGGATTGAATTATTTATTGAGCTTCTTTATAAGTTATAATTGTGTATCTTCCTTATTTTATACTGGTGTTTGTTGTGCGTATAAATAAAGTGAAATTTTGTCTAGTAAAAATGAAAATTTGCAAGACACCGAATAAGATATGTAAGTTAAAATTACTTAGGAATGTTAAACAAATAAATGGAGAGAAAAATAAAAAAAAAAACTGGATAAATAATGGACAATTACTAAATTAATTATTTAAATTACAATAATAATTATGAAATTAAAATTTTTAGGCTTGAAAAATAAGATATAATTAGAATTTTAAGGTGAAGACACCAAAAGAGTCAAACTACTTTGTAATTTCTTAATAATATATTATATACTACTACTACTACTACTACTAATAATAATAATAATAATAATAATAATAGCAATAATTTTATCATAAATTTAAAATTAAGAATACGAAAGATAATAACTATAATTATCAAGAACATTAAAATTATTTTTGACATAATCGGTAAATTAAAAGGTCATTTTTCAATACAAGTAAGCTAAAATTAATAAGAGAAAAATAATGAACGTGACAATAAAAAATGGTTGAATTTTGTGTCAACTAGAGTCGATAACTAAATTCAACATTTTCTTATTTTTCTTGTGAAAGAATTGATTTCTTAAAAATTAAAAAATATATTTTCAAGAAAAAAAACACCAACTATATTAATCCAAGTATTATTATTATTTTTTTTGTCTGAATAATTCAATAATAAAGGATTTTGCAAAACAAAGCGGCAGGGTCAATTTGGTAATTTCGATACAGTTTGGTTAGATTCCCCCTTCAAAGTACCACCAACAGATTTGATTACTTTCATAAATTCCACAAGAATGAGTTGGGACCCATGAGGCATTTCTTAAAATGAACAGGACAAACTGGTCAATAAAAATATCTTTGGTTCAGCTCCTTTTTTATGCTAGAAAAAAAAAGATGGGAGGGCAGGGCTGGGCGCGAGTAAAAAATAGGGACAAATACAATTATATGAACAGAACACGGCGACGAGTTAGGCGTATCGGCCGTACAGATGGCCTGCTGTCTTCCGCAATTTCCAGCTAAGAAACACCGGACCCAACCAAATTCTGACTCCCAACGTCTTTGTTTTTTTTTCCACTTAAATAAACTTTAAATTTTGTACTTTTTTTGCCTTTTATAACTTAAACTTTATTATTTTAATTTTAAGACATTGAATTTAATAATATTTTTAACTTTTTATAAATATTTTTTTTGCCTATTGAATTTAATACACTTTTTGTTTTAAATTATAAAATTAATATTGATTTTTTAAAAGTTAATTTTAAACATTTTTAAATTTAAAATTGACATGAATTTATATTAGTTTATGTTAATATAATTATGAATATTATAAACTACTTAAAAATTATTACTATTTATAAGATTTATTATTTTTAAAACTTAAATGAATCATGACAATTTTATATTTAAAAATATCTCAAATTAATTTTTAGAAAATAATATATTGATCTTATAATTTGGAACGGAGAGAATATTTATTTTTTGCCAAATAAATCATGTTAATCAAATTGAAAGGGTAATTCTTCCGAGCAATGTTTTTAGACCGGGATTGATTATTGAACCGGAAAGGATACTGAGTGGATAAATTACTGGTTTAACTAGTGGTTGAACCGTTATTAAACCAATGACGTCATAAATATATAAAAATATATATTACTAATAATTAATAAAATTTTAAAATATCTAATTTTTTGTAAGCTAAAATATAGTAAAATTATGTTATAATATTATTAAATATATCTAATTTTAAAAAAAAATTGTACAAAAATATTAAAAAATACTTTAAAACCGGTTCACTTGGTCAACTAATCGGTTTTATAGGTTGAACCACCGGTTTCGACCGATGGTCAGTTGTGTTTTGACCAGGTCGATGAAAAATCAATTTTTGAGGCAAACCTGTTCGTTTCTCTGACCAGTTTTCAATTGAACCCTGTCGGGTCCAAACCGATTTTCAGAACATTGCTTACAAGTTTGATAGTTCGTGCAAAGCACGAGATAGTTTATATCATTTTTTTATATTAATATTTGATAATATTTTATTAATATATTTATCATTTTTTATTAACATAATACATATATAATATTAAAGATAATTGTATATATTTTACAATATACGAAAAGTTTATACATTGACTATAACTCATGCATACATGTGTGTGTGTGTGTCTATATATATTTTACGGTATACGAAAAATTTATATATTATATCAAAAGAATAAATAGTACTGAATAATTGACTCAATATTGACTCATGGTCAACCAAAATGATTCAATAAAATTATTAAATAAAATCTTTTAATACTTTGTTACATATAATTATTGATAAGGGAATATATATAGTTTTATTGATTTCAATTTTTCCTCTTTTTTTTTTACCACACACTAATGTGTATAATTTTGTATACTTTCACATATATTTAAGAGTAAAATTACTCAGAATACCCTCATCCTGAACAATTATTGCATGTCAAAGGTCAAAAAATTTATTTATAAAATACAACATATTAGAATTTGATATCCTAAACTTAAAGCATTAGGGGGTTTAAATTTTAAATTCATAAAATTTAAAGGTGTAAAATGCATTTAAACCTCTCTTTTTCCTCGTAGATTTTTCTTGAATGAATGTAGGTATCTCCGAATATATACATACACTTGCACTATGTCCTTTAAAGACCATGGGAGGGAGCTCTGCTATCAAGTGGTGGGGTTCATGTGGCATTTATGTACCCTCTCCCATTTTTATATTTTTTTTTAGAAAAGATTTAAACACACAAACCTGACATTAGCTACTAGTCTACTACCCTCTTGATTTAAAACCCCACCCTCTTGATTTTCAAGAGACGGGATAACCATTGAATCAAGTCCATTTGGTTACCCCCTCTCCCATTTTATAAACTTCCTTGGGCTTTTATTGAAAATTTTGACCAACTTGGATGCAGTTGGAGATTACTGTAGTTAAATTATGATGATAATGAAATTATACAAATATATTGAGGTTGATTTTATAAAATTGGATTATTATTTTGGGTAAAATAGAAATTTGAAGTCTTGAAATTGACCTAGAGTAGGGCTAACTAAGCTGTAAGATTTTGTATAAACCTAGTTCTAAATTATAAGATTATTATTTATTTTTTAAAGTTAATTTAAAATATTTTTAAATTTAAAATTGAAATAATTTATTATAAATTATAAAATAATAAACTTATAATGAGTAATACATTTTAAATTATTTATAATATTTACCGTTTTATTTATTAAAAATAAAAAACAATTATATTAATTTTAAAAATTTTAAATAAATTTTAAAAATTTAATAATAATCTTATAATACGAAACGGATAAATAACTCAATATTGATATAACAAAACCTTGAGATAACTCAATATTGAGCTGAGCGAGACTTGAAAGAGTGTGGATGAGAATGAAAGTTCAAAAGTCCGTTATCAACAAATGAGATAGCTAATTCTCGAGGGGTGAACCTTGGTCACGTGCCTAGGATGCGGCTTTAAGTCACTTTTCAAAAATACTCTCCCTATATCTCAATTTGTTACCTAAAGGAACGAGGTGTTTGTTTAAAATTAAATAAAATAATTTTAAATATTTAAGTAATTTAAATAAAATAAAATTCTGAATGTTAAATATAAAAAATTATTTGATAATTAACATATTTAAAATATTTGAATAACAGATTTTTATTATTTTACACTTCTGAAAAAATTTAAAGTTATTGTAAATACTTAATATAATAGTTAATATATATATATATATATATATATATATATATATATATATATATATATATATATATATATATATATTACTTCATTTAACTGGGATTTATTAATTCAATCAAAAAAATTAGACTTAATCATTTCGCCCAAAGTATTTACTGATTCAGCCATTCACATTATTTTTATTCAAAATAAACGCGTTGAATGACTGATCGATTCAACCATTCAACTCTATTCAATCCCAAATAAAACACATTTAACTCCTAATGATACTCATGTTCTCTAGCCACTAAGACAAGTCCCTCAACCGATTCCTAATGAAATTAATTCATTAGTTGTAAACCCAAACACACACACACATATAACATATATATATATATATATATATATATATATATATATATATATATATATATATATATATATATATATATAGTTTAATGATATAAAAATTATTTTCTTAGAATTCTACCTGAATAAATTTACACTACATTAAATTGGATTAAAAACTCATTCATTACATTTATTATTCTATTTCTCTCAACACATATTTAACGATACAAGTATTACATTTAATGTCAAAATAAAATTTATCGCAAATAAATAGCAATACAATAAAATTCGTCGCAAATAATTATGTCATTAAAAATAATATTTATATTGCTGAATATGTATTAAAAAAAATTAAAGAAATGGTGTAATGACGAGAATCCTAATCCAAAAAATAAATTGTTCACCGTTATGTCTTCAAACTCTTAATCAACTGTAGAAAATTATACTGCACTCAATCTCAATTGCTTATGTTAGAAATCAACAAAAAAATCATGTATACATGCAACTGATATTTTGACAGATTGGAATAAGTGGCTATAAAATCACACCCTCCACCTACCAACTTAATTAATAAGTTAATAGCTGGTTTCTTCTATTCTTGTTATGAATCAAAACATGCATTATTCCTTAATCCTATTCAACAAGAATATGCTTGGACATATATTGAATAAATGAATTATCAATCTGCCAACTTAAAACAATGATCAAGACAAACAGAGTAATGGCCTCTCCCATACAACTGTTCACTTTGTCAACTAGTAAGAATCCCATTTGAACCATTAGTGGCCCCTTTTATGAGCTAACATTTCCTTTAATATCACTAGAGCTTGTGAAGTCGTTAATTTTCAGTATTCTTTTTTATTTTTATATGATATCTTCTCACATAACAATGAGACTCGTCTCATTCGGGGAGGACTTCAATAGCAATTAACTAGTTTGTATTTAGTAAGTAATAATTATTACTTCTCTCCCAAGATAAAAATCTTAGTTGACTTTTTATACATATTAAAAAGACGATAAAATAATAAAATTGTCCATATTTAAATTTTTATTTAATTGTATAATTTTCTATACATGACTAGTGATACTGCATAAATATGTATAAATAATAGAAATATGACAATTAATATTAAGGATATTATAGACAAATTATTATAAAAAAATAGATTATTTAAAGTAAGAAAATATTTAACTTGGAACTACTTAAAATAATTGGAAAATTCTAAACTTACCCATTTTTCTTACTTATTTTTCTTACTCGCATATAAGACAAATGAATGTGGTCCACTTATTTGGATTAAAGATGAAATGAGGTGGGGTCATACTCATTTGTCTTATATGTGGGTAAAAAAATTGGGTTAAAAAAAATAGATAAGTATAGAAACACCCAAAATAATAATAAGAATTTTTATACTAGAACGAATGGAGTATTATATAACCATCTTGGACAATTGTAATAAAGAAATTGATATTTTCACAAGTGTATTTTATATTTTTTATAAGTGTGTTTGATATTTTCATATGATCATTTCTCACATAAAAGTAAAACTTATTTGATTTTTATATAAGAAAAGATTATATAAAAATATCAAAAAATATATATGTGAAAATAATTTTCTCTATTATAAGGAACTTGAGGAGAAAAGTGATGAAGTTCAAACACTAGTCAGTACTATGGAGAGATGGTCACTTAATTGGTAATATTGCTCATATGAACAAAAGATAATAGTAAGAGTGTAGTTTCACTTCTTGAGCTAGTCAAAATTTGAGACTCACATGACTATTCAAAACGTTTATTTTATATATATATATATATATATAATTTGCACTATTATTATTACTGTCTTATTAAACTGATATATTCTTTCTGTTTTAGAATATAGGATGAAATTTGATTTTTTAAAATAAGTTTAAGCTAGGAAATTGATATTTTTATAGGATTTTTTAATATTTTCACATGAAAAGTGTCGTTATAGGTCTATAACGATGGTTTTGACCGTCGCTTATAGGTCTATAACGATAATTTATATGTGAAAATATCAAAAAATATGTGAAAATCTCACTTCCCTTTAAGATATCCTCATATTCAAAATTGAGGTAATTTGTTTAATATTTGATAATAAATCTTATAATTAATAGTATTATTAGAAAAAGTTGTTGACTTTTAGTTATGATTTTATTGTCTAAATAACACATATCAATTTTGAATTAAAAAATATCTCAAATTAACTTTAAAAAGTCAATCCTATATTTTTGAACGGAACACACACACACACACACACATATATATATATATATATATATATATATATATATATATAATTTTAAGAAAGATAAATTAGTTACTTTATCTATATATAAAATTATATGTATATGTAGTTTTATCTTGACTATACTAAGAATGGAATCAAAACATAAGATACTCTAACTTTTACCATACTAAACTTTTATTTTTTTACATAATATACCATTAGTTATTTCAAAATTACATTATTTTGTTTTAATTTAAAAATAAAATATTTATTATGTAGTAATTAAATTTTTTTCATATGTCACATGCGCAAATCTGTGTCAGAAAGAGGTCTCGAATGTTCCTATAAAGACAAATAATATAATAATAATACTGAAATTAAAAGATACATAAACTCTTTGTCTTATATGTTGAATTTATGTTGTCTAATATGTTAATTCATGTATTGAGTTTATTAATATTAAATATTTGTTTTTGGTGACCGGAGTTAGCAGCCTCTTTAATTAATATAGTAGTGCAATATTAGGAATATTTTATGGTCTAATTATATCTAATTCCCCACATTACTCACCCTTAATCACGGTCTAACTGTTGCCCTACCCTACTCCCTACCAACTGTTTTGCACATAGTATTTCTTAATCATATTTTGACTTCAATTTGACCAATGGAAACTTCACTCGATTGTTCTTCAGCAATTAAAATAATTTTTTATTGTGAGAGTTAAACATTCTTCCTCTACCCAATAGATAAAATAGGATAGCCTAATGATAAAATTTAATTTTTACTGTGTAAGATTATAAATTTAAATTTATATCATAATAAAAGTTTAAAATTAACCAGGTAATATATAAAAAAGGTAAATTTTTTCTTACCCTCTATGATAAAATGTATTCTTAAAAGTTAATCGTGATAGTTTAGATTTTAAAAAATGAAGGCATTCTCTAAATAATTTTATTATTAATTTTATTTTATTATATTTTTTGCATATACAAATTATACTCTTATACAATTATATATGCATAAAATACGAGTTTGTTAACAATTATTTTTATCAGGACTGTAAGTTCACACACACATTCTCATATTCTCTCTCCACACACTCACACATGTGTATATATATATATATATATATATATAAAAGATGAGTCTCATGCTTATGCTTTAATGTAAGAGAATTAATAATTATTTTCTTAAATTATTTTATTGTTTCCCCTATTTGGGAGAAAAAAATTAAAAAGAAAGAGAGGGGTGCATTTTTCTCGCTTTTAAAATAAGGGACCCAGTGAAGACTCGAACGATGGGCTATTGACTCACTGATATATATAAGTGTAATATTATTTACTATTTATTTATAAAAAAATTGGTCAAATTCAAAAAATTCAAAAATGTAATTATTTTAAAATTTAAACATGTGTTAATAGGCACTTTTCAAAGTCCCCCCCTCCCTCTTCTTCAACCACATTCAATGATTCTTTCCCAAAAAATAAGGAAAAAAAAAAGAGAGAGAGAAAAGAAAAGCTACCTTCAATGACTTCAAGGTTTATAAAGTTCAAAGAATGGGGGTTAAAATGCCCTTGACTTTGACTAAATCAGTGTTTACTAGTAATATATTTATGTGCACACTTTGCCTTCTTCAAAATAATACTATCAAAAATTAAATAATTTTATGTTGCTGTCAACTTCAGGCTTTATCCTTGTTTTCACAAGTCCAATTGAAGTGAGAGTGATAAAATATTCCTTTTAAATTCAACCCCGTTACATATATGATACAACCAATAACAAGTTAGATCCGTGAAACAAATAAGGGTCACTACTTTTCTCCTGGTTAGCAAATAGGAATTTGCATCAACTATTTTTTGAATGTTCTCTCAATCAATCTAGCATGGAATATTTATTGGGAAATAAATCTAGACTTAAATTATATTCCTCTATTTTAAAATTAAAAATATATTTATAAAACAATAATTTTAAAAAATAATTTTATGTTCTCAAATATAATCTTAATATTAATTATGAAGTCAGTTGTGATGGTATAATATTAAAAATAATAATTAAAAAATAATAACAAATTAAGATATCATATTATTTTATAATTCTAAAATAAAAATTTATTTCTTATTCTGGAACGTACAATATATATATATATATATATATATATATATATAATTTTAAAACAGATAGACTATATACAATCACTAGCTTCTTGTCCTTTTGAATAATAGTCAATATTTCTCTAGTTAGTAAAAATGTTACACTCACATCATGTAATAAATAAGTGCTTTTGCTTTTAAAAAAATGGTTTAAGAGACCCTTAAATTATTCTAGGAATAATTATACACTCATATTATAATCACTGATATAGTACTATGGAAATAAAACTTTGCACCATTTCACTTTCATTTAATTTGAACTCGATAATTAATTATGGATTTGCGTAGTAAACTATATAAATTTTATATAATCACAAGCATTCCTTCAGTAAGAAAATACAGCCTTACTCTTTTTGTTAATTATTTTTCTCATAAATTAAAATTTACATAAAATACATTTCAGTGTAATTTTTCACAGTAATGAAGAGAAATCTTGATATCGTAACAAGAAAAGAAGCAATAAAATAAAAAACTCGTTTATTAGACTGACAAAATTGTGTACCACAATCCGGTCGTAATACACTAATACGTGTGTATGATTAATGTGTGTATAAAGCTTAACTATATTATTAATAATATCAAAAGTCACGGCTTTTTAAGTAAATTTGTACTCGATTAAAATTATAAAAATTAGTATTGTTAGTATAAACTCTATTGTCATAAATAGTATTGGAGTCGACTATTGAAATTTGGATCAAGTCGACTAATCGAATTATAGCACGGCTATAAAAGAGGGAAATTAATTTTCCAACTTCTATTGCCAAATAACTAGTGCAAATCAAAATCTATTTAACTATAATAAGACACTTTTATTATCAAATAAATTTTGGCTTGATAAAATAAATACAAGGGTGACTATTTAACTTTTTTAGTTAACCCTAAATACTCATAAGGGTATCGACAATTACTAGGATTTTTGTAAAGGGTTGTCTCATTGTCTCATTTTTAAATGGAAGCTATTGCATGCCATAGCTAGCCTAGCTAGCTTGTCTATAGGGTTTTAAAGTATTCAAAGCCTAATAATGTGCATCATTAGATGCTCAATTATTAAATTAAAAATAATTATATATGTTTGTATCTTATTTATCAAATGGTTATTGTAGCGCAATAAAATAATACATTTATTTATAAAAATAATAAAGGAAAAAAAGAGTAAAAGTGATGTAAATATCATTGTGGACATAACTCTAATTACAAAATGGAACCAAATAAAAAATAATGTCACATTTACCACATATTGGATTATTTATATTATAAAGTTTTTATGAGAGGATTGATAATTTTATATCACTTTTCTTTTCTTTTCTTTTGTCTTTACAATTTTAAATATATCATTATTTTATTTTTTATATCTTTTTATTTAATTATTTAAAAATAAAAATAATAATTTTATACTATATAATGTATACCCGCGAAGTGTGTGACACCTGTCCTAGTTTATATTATGAAACATATGGTCATCATGCACATTTTAATTAATCAATTAATTGATAATCATTACTTTTAACTAATATCAAATGATTTGACGTATTAAATTAAAATATATTGACCAACCTTTTATATGATATTGACTTCATAGAGGTCTGCATTAATTTGAAAAGAGAGCAAAGTTGTGAACAAGCTATGAAAACCTATCAACAACAAGATCCTATAATTTGAATTTGTCCATCATAACTTGGGATTGTGTGATTCACAGCTTGCCTTTTCAAAAGACGTAGGCCCCACAACTAGGGTTCTCTATAATTTATTTTATTTTATTTTATTTTTTTTATTTTTATTTTGAATTAGGGACCAAAAGGCCTACAATAAAATATTGTTGCAAACTGTAAAGAAGCGTTTGTAAAATTAGTGGTTTACACAATTTAACTTATAGGTTATATTTATTTATAAAAAATATATTTAGAATTAAATTATTTATATTAATTTAATATTAGTCAAGATTATTTTATTTTATAATAAAGAATTAATAGTCCTTTAAATAGTTCTATGTACTAATTTTATTATAATTCCTAAGGCTATTTATGTGAAATTATATAATCTTATGAAAAATTTGAGATTAATAGTCTTCCTCATTTTAAGCTATTAAATGATTTTATAAGACTAATAGTTCAACATTAAGGAATTAATAATCTTTCATCAATGAATTAAATAGTTTAAAATAGTATTAAATTAAGATAAATAGTCTAATTCTAAATATATTTTTTATAAACAAACATAGCCTTAAAATTTAAATTTATTTAAAGAAAAAGTAAGTGAAAAAAGTAAGTTCGAATCAAATTTTAAATGAGTTTGATATGTAAATTATGACTTGTTTAATAAGTGTGTTGAGTTCGAGTTTGAATCAGATTTATGTAATCCAAAATTAGTCGAATTTCAGCTCAAATCATTTCTTTTAATAATATAAAAGTAATAATATAATTTATTAAATTCAAACTTAGCTCATTCAAATGAATTTGTTTGAACTTAATTCGTTTAATGAGTTCAAATTGAATTCGGATCAGAGTCGAATTCATAAACACTTCAATTCATATACAATTTTAAATAAAATATAGCTAGTTTTACTTGACTTTTGAGTTTGTCGAGAATGAGTGAATTAATTTGATCTATTCATTTGTGATCATGCGATTAATTTATTGTTTGACTAAAATGTAATATGACCAAAAATAAATTAGTCAATTTAAAATTTAATTTAGTTAACTCATGTACTTTAAGCATACTTTAGAGGAATTTTTTTTTTAGGAAATTAATATTTTCACAGTATTTTTTGATATTTTTCATATGAAAACCGTGGTTATAGGTCTATAACGACGGTTTTAACTGTCCCTATAGTTCTATAACGACAACTGTGACGCCCTCAAATCTGGGCCCACACAGCCCAAACTTGAGTCGTCAAAAGACTACAACAAAATTATTACAACAAAACACAACGTACAACAATACAGTGTATAATAATACACAACTAAGTCTTCACTATTATTGCCACACTATTTTACAAAACGTGAAGACTATGATAACTATTCCTCGGACCCTCACTCCATTCCCCGGCTAGACCCTGTTATATTTTCATCTCCTGTTGAAAAACAATGGAACAAAAGAAAGGGTGAGCTCAAATAGCCCAGTAAGAAATATCATGACTAAGATAATGACGAATAAATTATCATTAGCCTTCAACAGTTGAGTTCTTGATAGAATACAATAGAATACAAGGTTTATATCAAAAACTGCAGTTAAATTCTTAAACAATGTTCAGATCAATAATAGCAGCGGAATGAGCAATCTATTAGAAGAATAATGCAAATTATAATGTCCACTCGTTTCTCTTTTTCGTAAAAACATCATCAAATTTTATCATCTGAAATACCATTAGTCATGATAATAAAAATTCACAGTTCCTGATCATAATCATGCACATCAACAGTTCATCTTTGCACTACGGGCCAAAGATATTCAATATAGCACCAGCGGTCATGATTATACCAGATTCAGCCTTTGGTCATAATTATACCAATCAACAGTTCATCTTTGCACTACGGGCCAAAGAGAACTTTCACCACGTGCCATAAAAGACACCGAACAGATGTATCGCCTTTAACCTATTATATCGCCTTTAACCTATTATATCGCCTTTAACCTATCATCTGTTCAACAAATATATCACATCTGTGCCCCCGGCCACAGATATTCACAACAGCTTGATTTTTGGATGATTAGAATGATATAAATGATGAACAGAAGAAATAGGATAACAATAAGTATCGGAAGTTTACTTTGTACAGATTCAAATAATGTCCAAATTGTCAACATGATGTGGAGTGAAATTTAAAAATGATATTCAAGATCCACAGTTCAGAATAACGGTTACAATTCAATAGAAAGGTTCACGTAAATAGGAAGGTTCAGTTGAAATAATGAAGTTCAACTATTATGGAACATATAATATTTTCAGGAATTATAGAAGCAATAGTTCCATAATAAATTTCGATTTAGGAGTATGAAAGAAAATAATATCCCTTACCGTAGCAGGTTTGATTAACAAAAGGTGAAGGAAATTAATACAAAGGGTTATTCACCAACAGGCGGCAATCCGCTCCGTAAGGTTATTCCCACAATTTAATAGAATTTGAGTACAAAGAGTTATTAACCAAACAGGCGGCAATCCGCTCCGTAAGGTTATTCTCAGAGATTAATAATGAATGAATACGAAAGGTTATTCACCAACAGGCGGCAATCCGCTCCGTAAGGTTATTCCCACAATTTAATACATGAAAATAAAAGGCACGTCTTATGAGTAAGGAAGAAACAATTTTATTATCGAGAATCAAATAATGATAATCCCTTACCATAGTTAGTTTGAATAATGGAAGATGAAAAAGATGGTATCCCTTACCTCAACACGTGATTGGATATTGATTTAAATGAGTTTGATTAACTTGAACAGTACACGTATACTTATAGATCTTCACAAATACTCAAGATGACTTAAGCACACTTAGAGAGAACTTTCACAAGAAGTATTTAGAGAGAGAAAGAAAGAACAAGTAATGAAGTTTTATGAAAAATCTTTAAGTTAAGGCTTCTATTTATAGCCAAAAATCTTATCATTCATTTAATCTAAACCATTCATTTAAAGATCATCTTTTAATCTACACCATCCATTTCAAATATTATATTATCTTTAATCTACACCATTCATTTCATATCACCTAATAATCACCTAACTTTATATTATAAACAAATCAATTCAATTATTCAACAATAATTCACA
Source organism: Hedera helix (assembly GCA_947179155.2). NCBI lineage: Eukaryota > Viridiplantae > Streptophyta > Magnoliopsida > Apiales > Araliaceae > Hedera > Hedera helix. Next base: position 7,020,676 of record OX359277.1, read on the forward strand.
CTTTAATCTACACCATTCATTTCATATCACCTAATAATCACCTAACTTTATATTATAAACAAATAACTTTATCAATTCAATTATTATGACTAATTGTTATAAATACAGTATAGTTAGCTCTTAGATATCAAGTCAATAAATTAATGAAATACAATTGTTTAAATAACATCATAATAGAGATAACAATTGTAAGACCCCGAATTTTATGAAATATAAAATTTAATTTTTCTTCATATATATTTTTTTCTGAAACAGTAAGTGGTTAAATTAACAAAATTGAAAGTTAAGGATGTTATGTGCAAATTTTATTTTGTCGGACAATATTCGCTTTGTCGGGGAATATTCGTTTGGTCGGGGAATATTCGTGCCGTACGACGGCGCCGAAATAATAAATTATTGGTGGACCCCACAACGAAATATTTGTCGGATATAGAAAACGACAGAAGTAACATTTTTAAATAAAAATAGTCAACGGAACTGTTAAAATACCGGTGATAAAAGAATAGTAGCATACGGTAGTTATTGGTATTTTTTGTAGTACTCGGTACTCTACAGTAACACACGGTATTGCATAGTGTCTCATATTATTGGTCTGATAATTGACACCGTAACTGTTACGCATCATTTCATCGATAATTGTCACTGCATAATATTTTATATTATCAATTCAATAATTGTTGTTACACAGTATTTTGCATTATTGATTTAATAATTGTCATTACACTGTATTTTATATCATTGAGTCAATAATTGTTGCTGCACTGTTTTTAAAATTATTGAACCTAATAATTGTCACAGTAACATATGCACAGTAATTCACATTATTGAATCAATAATTGTCATGACACCGTATTTTTCTTTTACATACCTTCTGCATTATTGTTATCTCTATTACGGTATTATTTAAACAGTTGTATTTCATTAATTAATTGACTTGATATCTAAGAGCTAACTACACTGTATTTATAACAATTAGTCATAATAATTGAATTGATAAATTGATTTGTTTATAATATAAAGTTAGGTGATTATTAGGTGATATGAAAGGAATGGTGTAGATTAAAGTGTGAATTATTGTTGAATAATTGAATTGATTTGTTTATAATATAAAGTTAGGTGATTATTAGGTGATATGAAATGAATGGTGTAGATTAAAGATAATATAATATTTGAAATGGATGGTGTAGATTAAAAGATGATCTTTAAATGAATGGTTTAGATTAAATGAATGATAAGATTTTTGGCTATAAATAGAAGCCTTAACTTAAGGATTTTTCATAAACTTTCTTACTTGTTCTTTCTTTCTCTCTCTAAATACTTTTTGTGTAAGTTCTCTCTAAGTGTTCTTAAGTCATTCCTAATTTTGAAATCTTTTGCATTCTTCTTTGAATTCCCGAGTGGAATTTTCTTATGTACAGTAACTCTTTTGAAAAATCGTAGTAAATTCATTATTTGTCAGAATTTAATGAATTAAAAGCCTGTCTCTTCAGTATTTCGTCCTCTACAACTTTGAAGAAGGAAGAAAAGTCATCTGAAATCATCTTCATGCCTTAAAATACTAAAAACCGTAACCTATTCTGATTTTCGTCACTATTTTCAGTCTTAGTTTTGAAAATTCATAACTCATTCATATTAACTCCGAATTGAGTGATTCTTGAGTCTATGCCGTCTATCTTTCCGAGAGTAACATTATTTTAAAAGCATAAAGAGATTTTAAAAACTCTAGAAGACTCAAAAGTCAGATTCCTTACTGCTACAAACAAGGAAGGATTTGTTCGGCTATAAACTTGTTTCACAATATCAAGGTAAGGAATGTCATCTTCTTTCATCTTCTATTATTAAAACTTACTACGGTAAGGGATACCATCTTTTTCATCTTCCATTATTCAAACGTACTATGGTAAGGGATTATCATTATTTGATTCTCGATAATAATATTGTTTCTTCCTTACTCATAAGACGTGCCTTTTATTTCCATGTATTAAATTGTGGGAATAACCTTACGGAGCGGATTGCCGCCTGTTGGTGAATAACCTTTCGTATTCATTCATTATTAATCTCTGAGAATAACCTTACGGAGCGGATTGCCGCCTGTTTGGTGAATAACTCTTTGTACTCAAATTCTATTAAATTGTGGGAATAACCTTACGGAGCGGATTGCCGCCTGTTGGTGAATAACCCTTTGTATTAATTTCCTTCACCTTTTGTTAATCAAACCTGCTACGGTAAGGGATATTATTTTCTTTCATACTCCTAAATCGAAATTTATTATGGAACTATTGCTTCTATAATTCCTGAAAATATTATATGTTCCATAATAGTTGAACTTCATTATTTCAACTGAACCTTCCTATTTACGTGAACCTTTCTATTGAATTGTAACCGTTATTCTGAACTGTGGATCTTGAATATCATTTTTAAATTTCACTCCACATCATGTTAACAATTTGGACATTATTTGAATCTGTACAAAGTAAACTTCCGATACTTATTGTTATCCTATTTCTTCTGTTCATCATTTATATCATTCTAATCATCCAAAAATCAAGCTGTTGTGAATATCTGTGGCCGGGGGCACAGATGTGATATATTTGTTGAACAGATGATAGGTTAAAGGCGATATAATAGGTTAAAGGCGATACATCTGTTCGGTGTCTTTTATGGCACGTGGTGAATGTTCTCTTTGGCCCGTAGTGCAAAGATGAACTGTTGTTTGGTATGATTATGACCAAAGGCTGAATCTGGTATAATCATGACCGTTGGTACTATATTGAATATCTTTGGCCCGTAGTGCAAGGATGAACTGTTGTTTGGTATGATTATGACCAAAGGCTGAATCTGGTATAATCATGACCGTTGGTGCTATATTGAATATCTTTGGCCCGTAGTGCAAAGATGAACTGTTGATGTGCATGATTATGATCAGGAACTGTGAATTTATATTATCATGACTAATGGTATTTCAGATGATAAAAGTTGATGATATTTTTACGAAAAAGAGAAGCGAGTGGACATTATAGTCTGCATTATTATTCTAATAGATTGCTCATTCCGCTGCTATTATTGATCTGAACATTGTTTAAGAATTTAACTACAGTTTTTGATATAAACCTTGTAGTCTATTGTATTCTATCAAGAACTCAACTGTTGAAGGCTAATGATAATTTATTCGTCATTATCTGAGTCATGATATTTCTTACTGGGCTATTTGAGCTCACCCTTTCTTTTGTTCCATTGTTTTTCAACAGGAGATGAAAACATAACAGGGTCTAGCCGGGGAATGGAGTGAGGGTCCGAGGAATAGTTATCATAGTCTTCACGTTTTGTAAAATAGTGTGGCAATAATAGTGAAGACTTAGTTGTGTATTATTATACACTGTATTGTTGTACGTTGTGCTTTGTTGTAATAATTTTGTTGTAGTCTTTTGACGACTCAAGTTTGGGCTGTGTGGGCCCAGATTTGGGGACGTCACAACAATAATGTAAAAGAAAGCATACGTTACTGTGTAATGACAATTATTGATTCAATAATATGAATTACTGTGCATATGTTACTGTGACAATTATTAGGTTCAATAATTTTAAAAACAGTGCAGCAACAATTATTGACTCAATGATATAAAATACAGTGTAATGACAATTATTAAATCAATAATGCAAAATACTGTGTAACAACAATTATTGAATTGATAATATAAAATATTATGCAGTGACAATTATCGATGAAATGATGCGTAACAGTTACGGTGTCAATTATCAGACCAATAATATGAGACACTATGCAATACCGTGTGTTACTGTAGAGTACCGTGTGCTACAGAAAATACCATAAACTACCGTATGCTACTATTCTTTTATCACCGGTATTTTAACAGTTCCGTTGACTATTTTTATTTAAAAAGGTTATTTCTGTCGTTTTCTATATCCGACAAATATTCCGTTGTGGGGTCCACCAATAATTTGTTATTTCGGCGCCGTCGGACTAAACGAATATTCCCCGACCAAACGAATATTCCCCGACAAAGCGAATATTGTCCGACAAAATAAAATTTGCACATAACATCCTTAACTTTTAACTTTATCGATTTAACCACTTACTGTTTCAGAAAAAAAAAATATATGAAGAAAAATTAAATTTTATATTTCATAAAATTCGGGGTCTTACAACCTCCCCTCCTTATGAAATTTCGTCCCCGAAATTGACGTACCGGGCATTTCATAGTTATCCTCCTCATTTTCAGATGTCATACTAAACTGTGGTCACAAAATAATTGTTAGTTCAAACAAACTGACTCATCACTTCCTGTTCCTACATTCAAATCAATTCATTAGATAAAAAATTTAATTTATGTATGACACACTAGTGATTGATTCTATTCGTCTCTCCCCTCCTAGTTCTAACCCCAGATCTCCATTAAAGACCATATCCCTAAGCTCTGATGCCAAATGTGACTCTCATCCCACCATAGGGACAGCACCTCACAATGGTACCTATCAGTTTGCCACCTGTACTATAGGCGTCCCCTACGGAGAGTCTGGCTTCGGTGCATCCCCTTTCCCTAGGAAGTCACCAGCGAGAGGCTCGGGGCTCTTCGTTATATGGCTCTGATACCAACTGTGACGCCCCCAAATCTGGGCCCACACAGCCCAAACTTGAGTCGTCAAAAGACTACAACAAAATTATTACAACAAAGCACAACGTACAACAATACAGTGTATACTAAAACACAACTAAGTCTTCACTATTATTGCCACACTATTTTACAAAACGTGAAGACTATGATAACTATTCCTCGGACCCTCACTCCATTCCCCGGCTAGACCCTGTTATGTTTTCATCTCCTGTTGAAAAATAATGGAACAAAAGAAAGGGTGAGCTCAAATAGCCCAGTAAGAAATATCATGACTAAGATAATGACGAATAAATTATCATTAGCCTTCAACAGTTGAGTTCTTGATAGAATACAATAGAATACAAGGTTTATATCAAAAACTGCAGTTAAATTCTTAAACAATGTTCAGATCAATAATAGCAGCGGAATGAGCAATCTATTAGAAGAATAATGGAGATTATAATGTCCACTCGCTTCTCTTTTTCGTAAAAACATCATCAACTTTTATCATCTGAAATACCATTAGTCATGATAATAAAAATTCACAGTTCCTGATCATAATCATGCACATCAACAGTTCATCTTTGCACTACGGGCCAAAGATATTCAATATAGCACCAGCGGTCATGATTATACCAGATTCAGCCTTTGGTCATAATCATACCAATCAACAGTTCATCTTTGCACTACGGGCCAAAGAGAACTTTCACCACGTGCCATAAAAGACACCGAACAGATGTATCGCCTTTAACCTATTATATCGCCTTTAACCTATCATCTGTTCAACAAATATATCACATCTGTGCCCCCGGCCACAGATATTCACAACAGCTTGATTTTTGGATGATTAGAATGATATAAATGATGAACAGAAGAAATAAGATAACAATAAGTATCGGAAGTTTACTTTGTACAGATTCAAATAATGTCCAAATTGTCAACATGATGTGGAGTGAAATTTAAAAATGATATTCAAGATCCACAGTTCAGAATAACGGTTACAATTCAATAGAAAGGTTCACGTAAATAGGAAGGTTCAGTTGAAATAATGAAGTTCAACTATTATGGAACATATAATATTTTCAGGAATTATAGAAGCAATAGTTCCATAATAAATTTCGATTTAGGAGTATGAAAGAAAATAATATCCCTTACCGTAGCAGGTTTGATTAACAAAAGGTGAAGGAAATTAATACAAAGGGTTATTCACCAACAGGCGGCAATCCGCTCCGTAAGGTTATTCCCACAATTTAATAGAATTTGAGTACAAAGAGTTATTTACCAAACAGGCGGCAATCCGCTCCGTAAGGTTATTCTCAGAGATTAATAATGAATGAATACGAAAGGTTATTCACCAACAGGCGGCAATCCGCTCCGTAAGGTTATTCCCACAATTTAATACATGGAAATAAAAGGCACGTCTTATGAGTAAGGAAGAAACAATATTATTATCGAGAATCAAATAATGATAATCCCTTACCATAGTTAGTTTGGATAATGGAAGATGAAAAAGATGGTATCCCTTACCTCAACACGTGACTGGATATTGATTTAAATGAGGTTGATTAACTTGAACAGTACACGTATACTTATAGATCTTCACAAATACTCAAGATGACTTAAGCACACTTAGAGAGAACTTTCACAAGAAGTATTTAGAGAGAGAAAGAAAGAACAAGTAAGGAAGTTTTATGAAAAATCCTTAAGTTAAGGCTTCTATTTATAGCCAAAAATCTTATCATTCATTTAATCTAAACCATTCATTTAAAGATCATCTTTTAATCTACACCATCCATTTCAAATATTATATTATCTTTAATCTACACCATTCATTTCATATCACCTAATAATCACCTAACTTTATATTATAAACAAATAACTTTATCAATTCAATTATTATGACTAATTGTTATAAATACAGTATTGTTAGCTCTTAGATATCAAGTCAATAAATTAATGAAATACAACTGTTTAAATAACATCATAATAGAGATAACAATAATGTAAAAGAAAGCATACGTTACTGTGTAATGACAATTATTGATTCAATAATGTGAATTACTGTGCATATGTTACTGTGACAATTATTAGGTTCAATAATTTTAAAAACAGTGCAGCAACAATTATTGACTCAATGATATAAAATACAGTGTAATGACAATTATTAAATCAATAATGCAAAATACTGTGTAACAACAATTATTGAATTGATAATATAAAATATTATACAGTGACAATTATCGATGAAATAATGCGTAACAGTTACGGTGTCAATTATCAGACCAATAATATGAGACACTATGCAATACCGTGTGTTACTGTAGAGTACCGTGTGCTACAGAAAATACCATAAACTACCGTATGCTACTATTCTTTTATCACCGGTATTTTAACAGTTCCGTTGACTATTTTTATTTAAAAAGGTTATTTCTGTCGTTTTCTATATCCGACAAATATTCCGTTGTGGGGTCCACCAATAATTTGTTATTTCGGCGCCGTCGGACTAAACGAATATTCCCCGACCAAACGAATATTCCCCGACAAAGCGAATATTGTCCGACAAAATAAAATTTGCACATAACATCCTTAACTTTTAACTTTATCGATTTAACCACTTTCTGTTTCAGAAAAAAAATATATATGAAGAAAAATTAAATTTTATATTTCATAAAATTCGGGGTCTTACAACAACTTTCATGTAAAAGTATCAAAAAGTGCTATGAAAATATCAATTTTCTTTTTTTATCACTTAAATCATCATTTTTAGGGATGAAGGTAGTAACAGTTAATTTATCACTTATCAAAGCAGTTATGTTGTATGTTTTTACTTCTAATTTTAATTTTTAAAGGTGAAAGACACATAGAATTTAACCTCAATATATTCAACAAAAAAAGAAGGTATATATAGTGTATTAAGAGGTTTTATATTAAATATGCTATTTTCAATGGTACAAAAGAAATTTAGAAGGTGAGTTGAATAAATTCTTTTATTTTTTTTAAAGAATTTGTTACCAAATAATAAACAAGATTAATTTATAATGATATATGCACAACATAATTAGTTTAAAAACTCATTCAAAAATTAAATGAAAATTTTAAATTTAGTGTAACTACAAAAACTTGTCACAATAAAAAATCATAGAGTGATAGAAAATTAAATTGAAGAAAAGTAAGTGTAGAAAAGTAAAGAACACAGATTTTTAAAAAGATTCAGAATACAAAAATCTCTTAATCCTCTCTTGTACTTCGAGAATAAGGATGATTTACTAAAAATGAGTATTACAAATAACAACAGTTCACTAAGAATTATTACAACTTTTGATTCGTCACTTAGAATTCTTTAAGTCACAAAAACTTGGAATGCAGAGATCATTAAGATCTAAAAACAATCACAAAGAATAAGATGTTGTGTTAAGATACTGCTAATTTACTTTAAGGATCTCTTTCAAAAGTATTAGCGGTAATAAGTTGGTCTTTAGATCATAGGGTGGAATACTTGAACACTTGAGCTTTAAGGCACTTGACTCTTAATGACTAGTTCTTCTTTCAATGTTGTTGTAACAATTATTTTATAGTCTCTTATTGGTATTTATTTATTGGATTGTTATCGCTACTCCAAATAGCTTAAAACACTTGTCAATTAATAATTCTTTTGACTTTAAATTATTGTCTGCTATATCACAAACAATCACTTTAGATAATACTATATTTGGTGAAATAGCAGACGCATGTCTTTGTTCTTACATAACTCACTGTTGTAAAAGTTGTGTTGTCTCTTTATCATTCTCTCTAACTCATTTGAATATCATCTTTGAATTGTGTGAGTTAATGTTTTATGACCCTTGTCTTAAATCTATCACTGACTTGTCAGACTTCTACACTTTACGAATTTAGTTATACTGGCTTTCAATGTAAAATCGTAGAGTTGATCTTCTGATCATTGATTATCCTTACTCAATGTTGGCTTTACGATTCTTAGTGATTTTGTAATATAACTCTACGATATGGCTCTTCACTCAACAATCTCATAATTTTCTTTTGAATACTTGATTTCTTTATTTTGTGATCTCAAAACTCGATTTTCACTTATTTTTTTGATCAGCTTTAGATATTACAAAATTATATGATTATACCCTATTATTTTAAATTTTTTAACAAATTAAATTCTTAACTAAGTCTTTTTATATAGAAATTTCATAAAAACTTTACAAAATATACTTAGTTTTTATAAATATACATTATAGCATAGTTATTATCAAATCAAATAGAAAATAATATAAATACAAGTATTAACACAATCTTTAATGAAATTTGATCCATGCATTTACCGTTAAAAAATATTTGGAAGAAGTACCATTTGAGTCTAGCTCCGTCACACAAAAGTATTCTAATTTATAAAATTTATAAATCTTAAGTTTTAACTTTATCCTAGTTTAATACTCCTAGACTATGTTTGTTTACAAAATGCATATTTGGGATAGAATTATTTGTATTAATTTATAATTATTTCTGACTTTTTTTTATCCCATAATAAATGATTAATAGTCCTTTAAATAGTACTTGGATTATTTTTTTTTATCATTCTTAAGGCTATTTATGAGGGATTATATAATCTCATGATGAATTTGGGATTAATAGTCTATCTCATTTTAAAATATTAAATAATTTTATGGGACTAATATTCCAACATGAAGGAACTAATAATCCCTCATCATAGGATAAAAAAGTCAAAAATAACTTTAAATTAATACAAATAGTCCAATCTCAAGTATACATTTTGCAAACAAACATAACCCTAGTATAATAAGATGATACTTGATAGTAAATTTAAGATATTTAAGATAATTGTGTCAGTTTATATTCTTATAAAAAAAAATATATTAATTTATTTATTTTTAAGAATAAAACTTTTTTTGTAAAATAAAAATAATTATTTATCTTAATTGTTGAACCGTATTCCGTTTAAAAATATTAAAGTAATATGTTAAAAATATAAAAATTATAAGACAATAACTTATTTTTGAACACTCATTCGTATATTTATATTTTTAGAAATATTTTTACTTACATAATTTGAAACAAATTTAGAGAGTATTTGTTTACGATTTAATATATTTGAATAATTTTTAATCTGAAACATTCAATCCGTTTGATTTGTATAAAAATGATATTAAATCAGTCAGCCCAGGACTGACCGAATAAGCTGCGATTTCTTGTCCGAATCACCGAATGAATTTTTTTCACTCCGATACAAAACCTTCTGCAATAATTATTCGACCATTTCTTACTCCAAATTCACAGAGAGAAAACAATTCAGTCCAATTCCAACAGAGGAATTTAACACTTGTGGGTGAATCTAAATCAGTATCATCTTTTTTTGTAATCTACACGCAAACAGCGGCTGGATCGGATAGGGGCTCTAGGATTTTGAAGGGGTGGAGTGATGAGATCAAGATCGGAGAAGAGGTTTTCGTCGATGATTCACTGAGAGGATGATGATTGGGCTTGGCATAGAGAGAAGGACTGGATTGATGATTCTCGTTATTCCTTTTGTTGCGTTGCCTGCTCCGTTGTGCAGCTACTCCATCCCAATGTCAGATGTCTGCTCCGCTGCGCCTGCGATGAGAACATAGATATGATATCTACAAGTTGGACTGAGAAAAGTGAATAGGTAAAAGATGAAGACGATCAATCAGCTGAATTTTGGATGACAGTAGAATAATTTAGTTTATAACATTTTTTACTTTAGTGTTTAATAATTTTGTAATATATATTAATTTTCTTGTTAAGTTTATTTTAATTAATTTTAATACAATTAGTTTTAAAGTTAGAAAAAAGAAATAAATTAGAAAATATTATTTAATAGTTAGCGTTAGAAAATACTTTTAGGGGGGTGTATTCAATTAGGATTTGTAAGGACTTATAAAGATTTTAAAAGTTTAGTTGTATTCGATCAAGACATTTAAAGAGTTTATAAAAGTTTAGTGGTATTCAATTATAACTTTTTTAATATCTTTAAAAGTTATGTGGTATTGAATTAAGACTTTTAAAAGTCTATAAAAGTATTTCGGTATTCAAAAAGTCATAGATTTTAAAGATTTCTATCAAATGGTCAAGTTTGATAGACTTTAAAACAAGATTTATTCATATTCAAAATCTTCCAAAGCCTAACCTCATACCCAAAGACTTTCAAATATTTGTCAAAAACTTTCAAATATTTGAGAAACGGAGAAGATGAAAATAATATAAAATAAATACAAATAAAATTAATAAAAACACATAATAATAAATAATTTTTCTAAAATAATAAAAATACTTAAAAACTAACAAATAAAAATAGTATAAAATAACATAAAATAATATAAATTAATTGAAAACTCACAAAATATATCAAAACCAAATTAAAATAAATATTAATACATTTAAGTACAAAATAATTACAAAAATTTAGCATTTAAGGAATAAAAATATAACATAGTTCATCCTCATCAGCTATATAAGTTTACATGTTAGTGTTGATTTAATATATTTTGGGTGTCATTTATACTGGTGATTTGAAAATGCCTCATATAATGTAAGACCTCGAATTTTATGAAATAAAAATTTTAATTTTTCTTCATATATATATTTTTTGAAACAGTAAGTGGTTAAATCGATAAAGTTAAAAGTTAAGGATGTTATGTGCAAATTTTATTTTGTCGGACAATATTCGCTTTGTCGGGGAATATTCGTTTGGTCGGGGAATATTCGTGCCGTACGACGGCGCCGAAATAACAAATTATTGGTGGACCCCACAACGGAATATTGGTCGGATATAGAAAACGACAGAAATAACCTTTTTAAATAAAAATAGTCAACGGAACTGTTAAAATACCGGTGATAAAAGAATAGTAGCATACGGTAGTGTAGACACCCAAATTTTGCACTTTTGGACTAACCCTGGCAGGAGGGTAAAATCGTCATTTGACCCGACACGCGGAAAAGAAGGTGGACCCCAACACCATGCCACCCCAGCGATTTACGGTCAAAGCCGCCACCACGGACAACGAGCATCCGGTCACTTGAGGCAAGGCGAACAGTTGACCCAGAAAAGCCTGAGCCGACCACAAAAGACGACTGATGGCCACTCCGCTTACAATGTTCGGGGGTCTCGCTCCCCGGTGAGCGAGCGGCTGCCCAGCTCGCCGGTGAGCTGGCGGGGGGGGTAGGGGGCAGCGCCCCCTGAAAGACAGGCACAATTGTCAAAAGCTACATCAAGTCGCAACCCTCCGAACTAGCCTCCCAGAACAATATGGCACGTTTCCCAGGGAGTTCCGGACTGCAAAAATACAGCCTCCCAAAATAATACAGCAGAAATTGGCAAATTAATACCGCGTGGCACGAAATTCGAGAAAAATGCGCCGGACAGCCGCGGATGCAGTCGCGGCTGCCGACAAAAAGACGTTCGCGTGGCTCGAGGGCGGCACACGGCAGCCGAGGAGACGGCCACAGCAGGCAGCCGCAGATGCATCTGCGGCTGGCCGCAGATGTATCTGCGGCTGCCTGCTGAGGCACTATAGATCGCCATCTTCAACCCCGAGAACCAGAGGGAGAAGAAAAAAGAAAGAAAAGAGAGAGAGAAAGAGCGCGCGGGAGGAGAGAGAGAACTCGGATCTTGGCCATTTTCAAGCTTAGATCCATTGTATTGTGCTAAGTAGTCTAGTTTTCTTGTGGTATTGTTCGATTTGTGGAATATAAAAGCTTTAAATCGGCATTTTGCAAGGTGAAAGGAGTGTGTTCTTGAGTTTTATTTGTTGTATTGTTAGCATAATGTCGAATTGGTTTATTTGATGTAGTTTATTGTTATATATATTGATAAAGGATCCGTGGATTAGGGGTCGTTAGCGAGGGTTCCATTGGAACATAACTCCTCCTAACGCCCCGAGGACATCCGTACGGTGATATAATCGTTCGTTGTGGTAATGAGTAGTTTGTAGTGTTAGAGTTGTGATATTTGAGCTATGTAGTATGATAGCAATGTTAAATCTCGTTAGATTTGGTTTAGTGTTGGTTGTGCCACGATTTGGGTGAATGTGAGCCTAGGGAGGAGATCCTCGTGGTCAAATCCCGATGATGGACATTTTTTGGTATATGTAATCATCAGATAGGATTTGTGGTTGTGTAAATGTAATATTGGGCCTTAAAGCGATACCGAGTCGGGATCGGGTTAAGGCCCCGTAATAATAATAAAGTATGTGATTGTGGGTGTTTGGGGTTGTCTGGATGGCTCACATGCCCATGGATAGCCCCGACACGTTTTGAATGCTTATTTTGATTCACGACACAAAAAACGATTTTCCAAAATAAGGCAAATGATAAAGATTTTCTAAAAATAATCAAATTAGGATATTAGACACACGAGGTTTAAAAGGTAAAGAGTTTTGGCGAACTTAGATCTTTATTTGACGAAAGGGCTATATTTGGTTTTAAAACGCAAATAAATAAATGTTTTCATTAAACTTTGTGCATAGGGTTAAAGAGTTCTAGAAGTTGCCCTCGTTTTATTTATATTAACTGTTAGAAGGCAATGTATAGTCTCGATTCCTATTTGACAAAAGTTTAAAACTATTGTTTTCTAAAATGACATCTAAATAAAAAACCTCAACGCTTTCGAAATTAAAATCAATCTTTCTTATAAAAAGCGAAGCCTCGTCATTTGGGTCAAAGAACGTCCAAAACACTTTCCAGATAAATACTTTTGCCATATAAAATAAAAGCAAACTTTTTTATACAAAACGCACCACAAACGTCCATTTAGGCACACACACACACACACACACACACACACACACACACACACATTTTAGGATTTAAAAGGATAGGAAAACATCGAGATTGCGGTAACCGTGTTTCACGGAAGTCGGGGGGTGCCTAACACCTTCCCCTCGCTTAAGCAAGCCCCCGAGCTCTATGAATCTCGGTTTGCAGACCAATTAATCGGAGTCACATATGAGCCAGCAATTACGAAAATAAATTCGGATGAGTTGGTACATCCATTTCAAATATACCAACTGGCGACTCTGGTCAATTGGCTCATAAAGAAATCGACATTTAAAAACCCGTCGACATTAAGCCGACCCTTTTCAAAATCACATTTAATCTAAAAGGCTAAAATTGGAAAGGGCATTTTAATAATAAAAAACGAGACGAACGAAAATCCCGGCGTCGACAGGTAGTTATTGGTATTTTCTGTAGCACACGGTACTCTACAGTAACACACGGTATTGCATAGTGTCTCATATTATTGGTCTGATAATTGACACCGTAACTGTTACGCATCATTTCATCGATAATTGTCACTGCATAATATTTTATATTATCAATTCAATAATTGTTGTTACACAGTATTTTGCATTATTGATTTAATAATTGTCATTACACTGTATTTTATATCATTGAGTCAATAATTGTTGCTGCACTGTTTTGAAAATTATTGAACCTAATAATTGTCACAGTAACATATGCACAGTAATTCACATTATTGAATCAATAATTGTCATGACACAGTAACGTATTTTTCTTTTACATACTTTCTGCATTATTGTTATCTCTATTACGGTGTTATTTAAACAGTTGTATTTCATTAATTAATTGACTTGATATCTAAGAGCTAACTATACTGTATTTATAACAATTAGTCATAATAATTGAATTGATAAAGTTATTTGTTTATAATATAAAGTTAGGTGATATGAAATGAATGGTGTAGATTAAAGTGTGAATTATTGTTGAATAAATAAAGTTATTTGTTTATAATATAAAGTTAGGTGATATGAAATGAATGGTGTAGATTAAAGTGTGAATTATTATTGAATAATTGAATTGATTTGTTTATAATATAAAGTTAGGTGATATGAAATGAATGGTGTAGATTAAAGATAATATAAAATTTGAAATGGATGGTGTAGATTAAAAGATGATTTTTTAAATGAATGGTTTAGATTAAAGGAATGATAAGATTTTTGGCTATAAATAGAAGCCTTAACTTAAGGATTTTTCATAAACTTCCTTACTTGTTCTTTCTTTCTCTCTCTAAATACTTCTTGTGAAAGTTCTCTCTAAGTGTGCTTAAGTCATCTTGAGTATTTGTGAAGATCTATAAGTATACGTGTACTGTTCAAGTTAATCAACCTCATTTAAATCAATATCCAGTCACGTGTTGAGGTAAGGGATACCATCTTTTTCATCTTCCATTATTCAAACTTACTACGGTAAGGGATACCATCTTTTTCATCTTCCATTATTCAAACTTACTATGGTAAGGGATTATCATTATTTGATTCTCGAAAATAATATTGTTTCTTTCTTACTCATAAAATGTGTCATTTATTTCCATGTATTAATTTGTGGGAATAACCTTACGGAGCGGATTGCCGCCTGTTGGTGAATAACCTTTTGTATTCATTCATTATTAATCTCTGAGAATAACCTTACGGAGCGGATGACCGCCTGTTTGGTGAATAACTCTTTGTAGTCAAATTCTATTAAATTGTGGGAATAACCTTACGGAGCGGATTGCCTCCTGTTGGTGAATAACCTTTCGTATTCATTCATTATTAATCTCTGAGAATAACCTTACGGCGCGGATGACCGCCTGTTTGGTGAATAACTCTTTGTACTCAAATTCTATTAAATTGTGGGAATAACCTTACGGAGCGGATTGCCGCCTGTTGGTGAATAACCCTTTGTATTAATTTCCTTCACCTTTTGTTAATCAAACATGCTACGGTAAGGGATATTATTTTCTTTCATACTCCTAAATCGAAATTTATTATGGAACTATTGCTTCTATAATTCCTGAAAATATTATATGTTCCATAATAGATGAACTTCATTATTTAAACTGAACCTTCCTATTTACGTGAACCTTTTCTATTGAACTGTAACCGTTATTCTGAACTGTGGATCTTGAATATCATTTTTTTTCACTCCACATCATGTTGACAATTTCGACATTATTTGAATCTGTACAAAGTAAACTTCTGATACTTATTGTTTATCCTGTTTCTTCTGTTCATCATTTGTATCACTGTTATTTGTACTAATCATCAAGAATCAAGCCGTTGTGAATATCTGTGGCCGGGGGCACAGATGTGATATAATTGTTGAACAGATGATAGGTTAAAGGCGATATAATAGGTTAAAGGCGATACATCTGTTCGGTGTCTTTTATGGCACGTGGTGAAAGTTCTCTTTGGCCCGTAGTGCATAGATGAACTGTTGTTTGGTATGATTATCACCAAAGGCTGAATCTGGTATAATCATGACCGCTGGTGCTATATTGAATATCTTTGGCCCGTAGTGCAAAGATGAACTGTTGATTTGCATGATTATGATCAGGAACTGTGAATTTTTATTATCATGACTAATGGTATTTCAGATGATAAAAGTTGATGATGTTTTTACGAAAAAGAGAAGCGAGTGGACATTATAATCTGCATTATTCTTCTAATAGATTGCTCATTCCGCTGCTATTATTGATCTGAACATTGTTTAAGAATTTAACTGCAGTTTTTGATATAAACCTTGTATTCTATTGTATTCTATCATGAACTCAACTGTTGAAGGCTAATGATAATTTATTCGTCATTATCTTAGTCATGATATTTTTTACTGGGCTATTTGAGCTCACCCTTTTGTTCCATTGTTTTTCAACAGGAGATGAGAATGTAGCTGGGTCTAGCCGGGGAATGGAGTGAGAGTCCGAGGGATAGTTATTACCGTCTTCACGTGTTGTAAAATAGTGTGGCAATAATAGTGAAGACTTAGTTGTGTATTATTATACACTGTATTGTTGTACGTTGTGTTTTGTTGTATTAATTTTGTTGTAGTCTTTTGACGACTCAAGTTTGGGCTGTGTGGGCCCAGATTTGGGGGCGTCACAGTTGGCATCAGAGCTTAGGGATATGGTCTTTAATGGAGATCTGGGGTTAGAACTAGGAGGGGAGAGACGAATAGAATCAGTCACTAGTGCGTCCTACCTAAATTAGATTTTATTATCTAATGAGTTGATTTGAATATAGAGACATGAAGTGATGAGTCAGTTTATTTGAACTAACATTTATTTTGTGACCACAGTTAAGTATGGCATCTGGAAATCAGGAGGTTAACAATGAAATGCCCGAAACAAATGTAGCTGCAAAACAAGAGGCGACGAATAATCTTCTTACAAACTCAGAGTTGAATCATTTGTCTAAGGCAAAAATTATGCGTGTTCTATCCAGTAAGGATGAAGGTGAAAGTTCTGCTACGGTCGTTCCAGATCCATTATTAGAAGCAATTAAAGGAAGTAATGAACTTGCAGAAATTATTGACTTTAATTTACTCACTAATTGAGAGAGTCATATCACCTGGTTATGCTCTATAACAAAGGATCAGAATGTATGGACTTTTCATATTAGTCTTTGGGATTTATGGTGTTCCAGCTATGATTTTCAAGATTATTTAAAAATGATGTTTCTATACTTTTGGGCGTTACAATTTAGAGGAATTCAGGTTAAGTTAGTCACTATCGTGGAAACTGCAGTCTATCGAAAATACTATTTTAATGAAAATCATTGGTACCTTACTACTGATGAAGTTGATGAACCCGAGAAACAGTTCATTCTAATTATAATAATAATAATAATAATAATAATACTACTACTACTACTACTACTAATAATAATAATAATAATAGTAATAATAATAATAATTATAATAATAGTAATAATAATGATTATTATAATTATAATTATAATTATTAAAAAAATAAAATTGAACGTAAACAACATGGGTCACCCTTTTAACATTAACATATTTTTTTGTTTTTCAGGTATTGCGGTCGTTATATTTCCACGTGCAAATCGATTTGGGCAGGAAATTACAAGGACGGTTTAAATTCATTCTAATTGATTTGTAAGTTATTTTAGGTTGCAAAGAGTCTTTAGGTAATAGAATATTTTTGAAATATTAATCTACGTCGTGCCTTCAGACACGGACAATTACGTGTCTTCTCTTTGGTGTTTTTGGGGGCTATATCGAGAGCAACTATTGTAGTAGACTCTAACTCATGATATGAGAATCTTTTGTCCAATTTCAAGAAAAAATATAGAGGAAAAAAATGTTATAGTGATGCGATTTAGTATGTATTATGACAATACTTTTTTGTTTAGATTTAGAGGACTCATTTTATACTTTTGAGTATATATACAAAAAAAATTCTTTTAAATCTGTACCTCTTTTTTTTTCCTCATTAGCTCCCACCAAATGGCTTGCAGTATTACCCTTTTTTCATAGAAAATACTGTTCATGAATCATATTGATCGATGGTTAGAGATACTGGCGGCAAATAAATGCTGTCAAACTTCTCATTCTATTTTGTCAATAAAGAAAAGGTGTGTAGGAAATCTGAAAATACTATATTACACAAATTTGAATCCGCTATCGTCAATCAATTAATTGTTCAAATCTGTCAAGAACTAATTTTAAGTTGGGAATGAGTAGCATACTAATGTTTGCTTAAAAGAGAAACTATGACTGGATTGAATATCAATCTTTTTATATTAATGGTTAAACTCTTAATTTTATTATGAAAGTGAAAATTCACAACAGTTTTAAATTTTTTAATTTATAAATTTTGAATATAATACTCAATTGTTATATTAATTACACCGTACTTTTAAGCACAAATTATCCCTAATTTATTTATATTACATTGACATGCCAATGTTGAACCACATTGACCACAAACATAAATAAAACTGTCTGTCTATATTATATTATAACTCTACCGACACAAAAACTAGAGCGGTAATTCAACCACCCTACAACCAAAAAGTTGAAATGTCCTGTATGCAATTGTTGTATTGTTTTCATGTTAATGTCCATTGGTTCTTTTAAATTCCAGTTGTTTCCAGCCCTTTTGCCCCCTGTATACCCCCTCCCCAACCCTCGCCTCTCGTCCCTACGCTCCCAAAATTATAGAAATTTTGGATTTTATATTTTAATATTTAAAATATATTTAAATACATTCTAAAATTCTTTTTATCAGATAAAATATATCCCAAATTTTTTTTTCTGTTGAACAAAATACACCCTCCATATTTTTGGTGGAAATTGTATTTTTTTAATTGAAAAAGAATTTTAAGATACACTTAAATACGTTTTAAATATTATGATGCAAATCTCAAAATTCCTACAACTTTATAGTACAATCTATACTTTAGTCTACTTTTAATGTCAAAGGTAATAGTTTTAATTTTTTCAATGTATATCATGTTGTCTTCAATGAATTTTGTTAAAGTTAAATGAGGGTATTATTGAAAAAGTAATGTTATAAATATTATTAAAAAGAAAAAAAGACGAATAAATTGGGACAAACTAAAAAATAATTAAACAAAATACGAAACTATCATTAAACTATTGTTAATTATCATATTTGTTAGCACACACAAATGTTAAATATAAATTTTTACACAAATTTCATCTGATCGTTAAAAAGTAAAGTCTGACACAAATTTGTGAGTGATACCTCACTTTTTATGGTGAGATGAAATTTAGTTGTTTGTGTAAGTAAACATATTCTATTTGTTATTTTCAAAACTTAAACAAAATGATATTTTTTTCATTTTACAAAAATAGTCTCATTTCTTTTTTATCATTATTTATTTATGAAATCTTAAAATTTACATTATAAAATAAATTTATTTTTTTATTTGAAATGACTATTGAATTTAATAATACTTTAATTTTAATGTCATTTATAATTAAATTTTGTAAATTAATTATAAAAAATTAAATAAGACTTTTTTTATATAGATATAAAAAAAGATTATTTGTTGTAAAAATTTAAAATTGCGTGAAAATTGACTTATAAAATCAACAGCAGCAGAGTCAGCTCAGCTGTCAAATCACAATCCTTTGTCACGTTGATATAAAAAAAACCCTCACCGTGTGTCGGCGTGATCCACTTGGTGGGCCCCACTATCTATAAACGTGTCGGAATTCACAGCTAATCTCCAGCTCATTTAACTCCTCTTATTTACGTTTTTAACCTTTCCTTTACGGGTCCGATCGGTCCGACACGAATCTCCGCGTAACACCCGATCTCCTACGTAAGTCGGCATGTAAGAAGTCCACGTCAGCGCTCAGGTCATCTATTTCTTTTTGGTGGGTCCCAGGAAATATGTAGAAAATTCGCTTTACTACCGCCCATTTGGTGATTCTTTTATACTTTTAGGAGCACACGTCAGAAATATACCAATGTTTATTTATTTTAATTTTTTTGAATAGACAAGTTTATATATACATCATCTAAATATAAAATTAAATATTATATTAATTTTTAACTATTAAAAATTAAGATATGACATAAATTTTAATATTATATCTAATTTTTAATAATTAAAATACATATAACATTTAAATATCATGTATTTATACTTATTTTTTTAAATTTATATTTTCAACTACATATACAACTATACACGTCTATACCTGACAAACTGACAGACCAAATTCAAATGGACTAGATTAAGGTTGGGTTAGGTCAAAAAAGACTCAAATTTTGGTGGGTTTAAAATAAGAGTCCTCTTAACTTGTGCCCTAAGGGTACATGTTAAACACGAAAAATAAGAGATGTGACCTACTAAATATTATTTAATTATGTATTTATATTGAATTCAATACATGAGGTCCACTAGCATATTATTTTTTTATACATTAAATTTAGTGAAACACATAAACAAATAATATTTAGTGAATTCCATCTCTTATTTTTCGTATTTAGCATGTACCTTTAGGACACATATTAAGAAAACCCTTAAAATAAAAGACCACAAGGAGTGACAAATCTGGTGGTCCACTGACTTTTTCATAATTTTTTGTTAACTTTTTTATTCATTCAATCAATTCTTCAAAAATTTATATTATAAATTTTAGAAATAAATCAACATAATATATATACAAAATAAAATAATTTTACAAGTAACAATAGTTACATTATTTGAAATATCATAATTTCGACAAAATTATAAATTAAAACTATTGCATTGAATTAAAGAAAATTAAAGTGGACTGTTAATTTTAATTTTTTTAATATGTGAGATACTCATGTTACTAGGAAAAAAAAATGAATGAGTGGACTACTTGTTAAATAATATCAAATTATCATTAGTATTATGAGAAAAATTTAGAACATATGAAGTAAAATGAATCTTATAAGCGGATTGCGCCACTCACGGGCCTGGCCGCAATTGATGGGGCCAAATTTAGGTTAAGCCAAAAAGGCTTAACTTTTTAAATCGAAAGATATAAGCTCAAAGATCAAGTTTTAATGGACAGACTCCGTTGGCCCGCAAACTTAGACCAATGTTACCAAGTCTATATATAACGTAATTAGTTTTGGAATTTACTTTTGTTTTTTGTTTTCAGAATGAAAAATAAATTTAAAATTTTGGATTGATATATATTGCTTCTGGAATAGGCAATGTAAAGGGAGATTAAGTTACGATTTTTTAAAATAACAATATTTTAAATAAAAGTTAGTCGGAGGCTAATGAAAAGATGCTCAATATGTCTGTAAATTATGTGAGGGTGAAAGGTGTTAGTAGGTATGCAAATAAATATATTTAAATAAAAAATAATCGGAATTAAATGAAAAAATGGTCAATATTTTTGTAAATTTTATGACGATGAGAGGTATTAGTAGCTATCCATTTGAATGAGAAAAATAATAATATGGAATTACAATTTAGAAAGATGGATAAGTTAAATTCTCCAAATGAAATGTAATATAAGACCTAGTGAAAGTGATAGAAAAGGGAGTATAAGCTTCTAAAAGTCACTTTATTTAAATGTACAAAATAAAAAAAAATAAAATGATGTTCGTTTGACATAATGGGAAATATTATCAATTTAATAAATTTGTGTAATTTGATAGTTTTGTAAATTATTTTGGCGATGAAGAAATTTTTCAAGAAAATTTGGAACAGAGAAAAGATTTATTAAGAAGAAATTAACTTTTTTAGAAGGCATCGGATGAAGACAATAAATTATTCCCTTCCCTCGCCCGGACTCTTTCTCTCATTCTTAAGTTATGATAAATTATTGTAATAGATTAGAATATTAAAAAGGAAATTGAATATTCCAAAATATTTGTTGCATTTACACCATACTGCCCTCACTTATGACCACTAAGATGATAATGTCAAACAACACCTAAAAAAGAAAAGAAAGGGAACAGTCTTACTGAGACAAAGTAATTAATAACCATAACTACACAAGTCTCAAAATTTCTGCTAGGGCTACTCTATCAGATGTTATATGTTTGCATATATTAAGTGCCAGCATTTCATTTTATTTGATGTGTTGATGTTCAATGCATTTGGACAACATAATCAAGTGATACAATCACATTGTAGATGATTACTATAAGCAACAAAGTTTGCAACAAGAAAATAAATGGTCAGGTAAGTCCAACAATGACTGCAAAATTTGTGATGATGCACATTTTAAAGTAGATTGATTCTACATTAGAAGTAAGATTGTAAAATGAATAAAATAGTATTAGACTCAATTCATATTCGTTAAACTAAAAGTTTGATTCGAACTCGATTCGAAATATAAACGATTCAAGTATAAGTAAAGTTTAAAGTTCGATAAATTACTCAAATCTCTTCAAATTATAATTTTTATTAATATTCGGATCATATTCGTTCAAAAAGTTCAAATTGCTCGGGCTCAATTCGAGGTCGTGTCCGACTAGGTAGTTAAACGAGTCTCAATCAAATTTTATTTCATACTCAATAAATTTTATGAACCAAATCTGACCAAATCAATATTCGGTTCGACTCGATTTATTTACATATTTAATTAGAATGATATACAATTGTATTTAATAGTATTTATAGCATTTGTAGTGATAATATTTAATTCGTTTAGTTACTATAATAAAATGGTGCTCCAATCAAAGAAAGGATAACATGAAAAAAAGAAATTAGTAGGAAGATTGAAATGTTCTAGCTTTAAAAATGAGAATCCCAAAAGGAGGGACAAGACTATTTATACCATGGATGAAATCTCAATGCTCAGTGATGAAGTTAGGAATTTTAACCACCGAGTCAAAATATTTTGAGACTATAAATAATTTAGTAGAGCATTCGAGGACAATATTTTTGAACTAATTTTTTATTAATAATTTTATATTTTTCGATTTCATATATAAAATATGTATTTGGTTATAATGTTAATATATATATATATACGGTTAGACTTTCTAACGAATCGAAAAAGAAGAACCAAAGATGAACCGGTTTTAAAGCGACGGACGAACCGTAGCTAAAATTTTAAGGGTTAGGACGTCTAAGTGCTGTAACATGAAGAAGAAAAGGTGCCTAGGCGCCCTATCAATTATAACGCCTAGGCTTTGAATTGTTGAAAATAACCAATAATTGGACTAATTTTACATTTATAAATTGGCAGGCTTTGAATTGTTGAAAATAAATTTAGTATGACTATGGCATTTTTATTTTATTTTGTTTTGTTTTTCTTTTTTACTGGAGACTATCTTTATACGTATTTGAGACCATTTAAATGACAGCTATAAAAGAATTCAGCAGTGTCATGACCCTTTAGTTTGGGTCACTCCGTATTAGTTAAAATTTGTTTTCTTTTAATTGGGCCCTTTGTATTTGTTGAGTTATACGATTTGTTAAGTTGTTTTGTCTTAATTGGATTGGGCTGTTTCAGCAGTGAAGCATCCCTTTTAAAGCCCAATATATATAGGCAAACCCAATATATGTTCAATTTGGCGGTAAACCCAACAAAGTACTCAACTGAAGAAGCTATTAAAACTCATACTCTTTCGGTTGATCAAACGATCAAATACCATGTCTATATTTTTTTTAAAAATAATTTCTAATTTAAAATTCACATAACTTAACTTAAAATTAAAAATACAAAATAATATTTATTTTCGTTGTTCGTCTTTTTACAAATCGCAACAGCAAAGAATCTAAATTTTGTATTTTCTAAAGTTTTCAAAATTTCTCCACGTCTTCATAAAAATTATAACTCTCAGAAAGATACACGAAATAGGCTTAAGAATCACTCGATTCAGAGTTAACATGTCTGAATTGCGAATTTTTAAAATTAGGATTGAAAACAATGATGTGAATCAAGATATATTACGATTTTTTATCAATTTAAGGTAGAAAATAGTGTTAGATAACTTTTCTTTCTCTCTAACATTATAGATGACGATTTTTAAAAAAAAAAAAGACTTTGGATTCACTCAATTTCGACATTGGATGAATGAATTATAATTTTTGTAATAGGTTGCAGTACGTATAGATATTCTACTTGAAAATTTTAACTAGTTAGGTTATAAAATGATTAGAGTTACATCTAACACTCTTTAAATATAACTAGAAAACAATTACCAAGAGCCCAGTCCTTATTTTCAATTAAATCAATTATCAAATTATCTATTAAAACAATTTAACTTTCCAAACGAAATAATTTTTAGTAGCTTACCGTTTTCAATTTAATTACGCTTCTAAAAAAAATCAAATTAATATTTAATTATTAAAAAAAATCCGGGTTATTACATTGGGGGGCTGTTATACCCTCTTGGGAAGAAGAATTTACTTCAAAAGCTGGATCCTTTCAATTGGAAAAATTTATAGAAGCCAAAAAGATGATATTCCCCGGCGACAAAATTATGCAATGGAATGATTCTAAAAGCGAATAAGATTTTTACACTGCCAAGTGCCAACAGACAATTTTGGGAGGAGTACAATTGATTTCCATCCACCGTTAGATTGCCAAATCCAGATATGTACATAAATGAAATTGATTGACCGGTTTAATCCGAATAATTTTTTTATTTATAGATTTTTTTTTTAGTTTTTGTTTGTTTTATGTAAACGACTATTTTTGTGGGACGGAAGATTTATAAGTCGGTATTAAATTTGTGGGAAGAAAACTTACAACGACTAGTTTTCCCCCTACAATTGTTCAAAAGGTTGCCTAAGTTTTGCGTCCCAAATATGTTGCCCGCCTCTCCATTGTTTTTGGAAGAAAAAAAAAATCTGGATTTTTACGGCAAAAACCCACCAAATTCTTGAAAAAAAATGATAAAAATCACAAAGAGAAGGACAAAAATATTGGATGAAAATGGCTTATATGAGCCGGAATGGACTATACTCAACTTGTCTCAGATTAATTATTATTTTAGTTAGTTTTAAATTAAATGTCTATTTACTTTAAATAATTTATTTTTTTACTATAATTTGCCTATAATACCTTTAATATTAATTGTCATATTTCTATTCATTATGCATGTTTATGGCGTATCATTACTAGCCGTGTGTAGAAAATTATGTAATTAAATTAGAATTTAAATATAAAATTATTTGTTCTTAATATATACAAAAAGTCAACTAAAGGAGCATATAAGAGCTATAACTTAGTTTCCAAGTTTGTCTTTTCCTTTTTTTACGAGGATGAGAAAAAATTCTCTTTCTAAATAAAACACGTAATGATTTCTTTATTTTTTAGGAATTTTTGATGAAATTATTCTATTAATTATGATAAATATTAGCAAGAATGAATAACTAATTAATTCTGTATCAAAAATAAGAGTTTAGATTTGAAATTCAAAAGTTTTGAAAAAATATAGGCTTTGACGTAGTAAAAAAATAAAATAGAATTAATCAAGATCATAAATATGATATTAAAACTTGATCGTAGTGAGCAAAATATGGTACATCATTTGTAAGAGTTTAATAAAAAGCGCAATCAAATTTAGCTACAAAAATAGATAAACATTTATGAGTTTTGCTATATCTTAGGACAAAATAGTATTGACTTTTGTTGCAATCGAATACAATGACAATAATCATACAATTTAAATAAGATAATTGCAAATAGATGGAACGTAATTTGTGGATGTTTATTAACTACAGGCAGTAGACTCCAAATATGTTAGAAAGTATTTGGAATCGTTTTTAAGCCATTAAATCTGCTTATAATAATTTGTTATAAAGAGAAAGCGTTTGTTAATTTATATATTTAAATTTTAATAATCATTTTTTAAGAAAATAATTTGATACTTTTGATTATTCCCAATTTAATAATTAGATTTGATCAAATATATCACTAATTTATCTCTACATTTTAATAATTTCACTCATTACTCCTCTTTACTTGTCAAAACCTTTCTTTTTAATAATTTATATTTTGAAATAAGTGATAAACAGTTTTCTATACTACCAAACATTTTTTACAAACTACTTTCTTAAAACTAATTATAAACATAAGTAATAATTAAAATTAATAATCACACTGATCAATCTCAAACATAATAAGAGAACTGATAAAAGCAAATTAAATACAAGCAAATCATCCACATTTCAAAGTTCAATGGGTACACAATTTCAAAACTCAAGTCTAACCACTTAGGATGTTTTTGTTTAGGGTACTTTACAATAATATATAATAATTAGTAACAAATTACAAGATTAGTGTACAAATAAAATAATTATAAAAAGAGTGCAATAAGGAGAAATTAATTACACCACATATCTTTAGAATCCCGAAAACAAGGAGAAACTGCCATATCCGGCAGTTACCAAAACAAAATCCATAATTAAAAAAAAAAAAAAACCTCCATCTTGATAAGCAGATGACGGAGAAGAAAGGAGAAAAAATGGCAGAGAAAGAAGGGAAGAAGGTTTATCAGGTTAATGAGGAGTTCAACGTATGAAAAAACACCATCCTCTGGCTCTTATCGCCTCCGTCGCCCTATGCCGACAATTCATTCGCCACACACAAGATGATCCTTGGCACCCACATCTCCGATGATTTCCTTAACTTCCTTCTCGTCGCCGATGTCCATCTCCCAGTTAACTCCGCCTCCGCCCCTGAAACCAATCTCGAAAATCCTAATATGAACATTGAGGAAAAAGAAGAAGAAGAAGACCATTATCGTTACATAACTTAAGTTATAATAAGCGCCGATAAACAAGAAAAAATCAGTAACTACACATTCAGGAATTGGTTGTTTGGTTACCTAGATTTACTGCACAAAAAAATTAGTTACTACACATTTAGGAATTTGTTACCTATATACTAGTGTTTGGTTACCTAGATTTAGTACATGAAAAAATTAGTTACTACACATTCAAGAATTGGTTACCTCTATACTAGTGTTTGGTTACCTAGATTTACTGCACGAAAAAACTAGTTACTACACATTCAGGAATTGGTTACCTTCATACTAGTGTTTGGTTACCTCTATACTATTGTTTGGTTACCTAAATTTATTGAACGAAAAAACTGGTTACTACACATTTAGAAAATACGGTTTTGTCCTCATCTATCGACCTCACAAAATTATATATGGTACCAGAAGATTTAATACCAGCTACCAATCATCTATCACCAATCACTACCAACAACTCATCCACCGCCACTTATCACCATAAACCACCGTCACACACCACAAACTCAGATTAACAAAGACAAAATAAAAGGAGAAAGAAAACTAGTATTTTGTTACCTAAATTTACTGCACGAAAAAATTAGTTACTACACTTTCAGGAATTGGTTACATTCATACTAGTGTTTAGTTACCTCTATTCTATTGTTTGGTTACCTAAATTTACTGAATAAAAAAATTAGTTACTACAAAGTCAGATTAACAAAGACAAAATAAAAGGAGGAAGAAGACTAGTATTTGGTTACCTAGATTTACTGCACGAAAAAACTAGTTACTACACATTCAGGAATTGACTACTTCCATACTGGTGTTTGGTTACCTCTATTCTATTGTTTGGTTACCTAAATTTATTGAACGAAAAAATTAGTTACTACATATTCAGAAAATACGATTCTATCCTCATCTATTGACCTCACAAAATTATATATGGCACCAGAAGATTTAATACTATCTACCAATCATCTATCACCAACCACTACCAATACCTCATTCATCGCCATTTACCAACGTAAACCACTGCCACACACCACAAACTCAGATTAAACAAAGACAAAATAAAAGAAAAAAGAAGAAGAAAAAGATCGGAAGTCCCTTAATTTTGGTTTGAAAATTTCCAGCGATGTAGAGAGAGAAATTAATTTTGTATAAAAGAGTTTTCCATGGCACCCACATATCCGTAAGCTGCTTATCTACTTGCTAAAGTGTTTTTGTTCCTTGATGTAGAGAGAGATGAGATACATTGATTTGCGCGATTGACTTTTTAAAATTTGAATTTTAAAATCACCTAACTAAATTAAAGAGATAAGAATACACTAATTTTATAAATTAAATATTGAAGATACATTAATTTTATAAATATTTTATGTATACACTTTTGTTATAATATTTTTTAAAAATGTAATAGTAATTGTAATTGTTCCTTTTGTTTATATTTGAATGTTTCTTTTAATGAACCTATGTCTGCATTTATAAGAGGAAAAATTTATTTTTTGTTTGTTAAAATTTTATTTCTCTTAATGCCTCTTAATCGATAAGATATAAAATAAAATCCAAATTATTAAGAGCTAGCTATTAATAAAAATTTGATGGTCATTCTTATTAAATTAAATTTTACCTTTTAAAATAGTAAAATAATATTATTAAGAGGTAGCTCACTTTTTTAGTTATCAAACGGCTTTTTAGATTTAGATGTTATTTCACTCAAATTATCTAATTTATTAAGATATACTAACCATTCAGATATTTAATTATTCAGTTTTATCAAACAACATGAAACTAAGCAAACAATTTCTTTGGCTCGATCAACTACTCTTTTAAGACGGCCAACAAACCCCGGGCGATCAAATTTGCAGAAGATAATCGCATCATTTGCTTCCTTTGGCCTTTTTCGTGAACTTTGCCCATTCTGTTGACTTCTTGCGCACATGGCGAACTTTAGGCTTCATCCCCAGCAAGAAAGTGTTAAATTTACTAGTTGGGAATTCCACTTCACTTCTCGCGTTGCAGAAATCAATGTTCTCGAAAGTATGCTCCATAATTTCAAAAAACAGATCATGTATGGTCCTGGCTTCAGAGATCATCTACAGAATGCAGTTAAAGGGATATTTAGCCCAAAAAAAGAAGGTGGAAAAGAAAGGGATTCTTAAATTTCTGCAACAATTCCAATATATATACATTTCTTCGAAATTATTCTATTATTAAGTTTGAATTTTTACACCACACTGAGAACAGTTTTTTCATTTATTGGGTGTTGGGATAAATTTTTGGAACTAGCTTAGGGGAACGGCTGAAATTTGTAAATCATGGTTCTTAGGGGCAGGAAAGAAATGATTTGAAGTCTTGTTGTAGTGTTTTAATTGCATAGAATAAAAAGGAAAATTGTTATTTCCAATTTTTTTTTTGTTGATATTTTCACGAGTCTCACTCATATGAAGGTGGTTCCTATTTACTATTCATGTGAAAGGAACCTAGCGGGGAATATTCATTTTCTTTGTAGAACTATCAATTCCCAATAAAAATAAGAAACTCCACACTGCGCGTGAGACTTCAGAACCATCAAGCCTAGGGTTGCACAGGTGTGTACCAATAATGATCGATAGCATTTCTAATTTAGTTTATCTAGGGATTCAGGGTTGCGTAAGGCTTAACAGTACAAAATTGTACTTTTTGCTTTACTCGGATCATCAGAGTATGGCAATCATATGGTTCTTACAAAATATTGCAAATTTGAGCAACTTCAGAAACAATTTTTCAGAGGTAATCTTACAAAATATAGTAATCTAGGAAGAATGAACGAGTGT
The DNA here is from genome assembly GCA_947179155.2 of Hedera helix. Lineage (NCBI taxonomy): Eukaryota > Viridiplantae > Streptophyta > Magnoliopsida > Apiales > Araliaceae > Hedera > Hedera helix. The sequence goes on from OX359277.1 coordinate 7,050,111, forward strand.
GATATTTAAATAGGTTAGTATAATCGAGGTAACACAAACAGAAAACAATATTACCTCAACTGAGAACACAAACTCATCTGCTACACCCTTTAACATACTTTGCACTTCCTTCACAAAATCATGCACACTCTCGTAGCCATTCTCATCCAGCCGTTGAGAAATATTTTTGAAGTTCAAGGTACGAAGTCCAGCCCAACTATTTTTGTAGCAAGAATTTTCATCCCTGTTCCAAATATCAGCAAGAAGGGGAGCAATTTCGTCACCCTCGTCCTCCATCTTTTGTTTTATATCGCTGATAACATTCTTACACTGCAAGAGATAACCAAGTTGTGACATTATTCTTATAAAATCAATATTAGTTAATACTTTACAAGAGCATACCTTTACTAGACTGAGTTCAGTCATTTTTAAGTCGATAGAAGGTGGTCCACTAGAATCCATAGTGTTGCCGCACAAATGTTCTGAAGATTGCTCAGTCCAAACCTCCCTGTAGTTTATGGATAAACATGAGCGATAAGGCTATAAACTGAAGGGCTTTTATTAGAAGCAACAGGTTGTCATAATCAGATTATTGTTATTTGCTGGAGCTCCTTTGCATATCAAACTGGCCTACCTTCGTCGTTTTCTGTTGAACACGTGTTCTCTACTTTAATATAATAAATAATTATATTACTTTACATTTAGGGGCCCACAATATCACTTACCGTGCACATGCACTATATCCCTGTCTATGTGCATGCACTACATTCGTTTGTGCACTATTTTATAAAATGCTTTACATTTAGCAATTTACTCCCTCTATCTATCCCATAATAAAATATCCTATTCATGGTCAAATTGATTATTTTTAAAATTAATAAATCTTAAAATTTTCAACATATACCGAGGGACTACAATCATAATAAACTTGAAAAAATTTACTACTAATGTCAAGTTTTGTGATTTAAAAATTCCATGCAATTATTTTTAATTATCAATTTTAAAAATGGCCAATTTGACCATTAAAATCAAACTAAGATTTTTATTATGGACCGGAAAGAGTATTATATAAAATTTATATACATGTATTAGACAATATTTGACCTATATTGTATAATTGTATATTTATATGTGTGCATTACCTAATATATAAATATATTCACTTAAGAAACAGGGGTTTGGCTGATGGCCAACGCATTGCGCACCCCGTGCGCCAGGGGGAGCCGGGATACGCACTTCGTGCGGCAAGTGACGTATCCCTCTTTTTTACAAAAAAAGAAAGAAAAGGAGAAAAAAAAAGATTTTTTGCAGATTAGTGTTTACAGATAAGAAGGCTAACCAGGAAGATCAGAGGCTTTTCTTCTCTCTCTCTTCGCTGCTAGAAGAGTGATACGTATTCTAATATTGTGGCCTCTTTTTTATTTATCAATAAAAGAACAGTCAAATCCTTTATGCTTTGTACATTTTAGATCATAGTCCCATATTTCTATATTTTTGCACATCAACCCCAACACTTTAGTTATGTATATATATATATATATATATATATATATATATATATATATATAATATTGCAGTACTTATAGCAACTAGAAAAATAATAATAATGTAATATTATATTATGTGTAGTATGTTTATTTAATAATTATAGTTAAATATGCTACATCTCGCTGCACCCGAATCACCACTTTTTAAGATTTTACGAATCTGTCTTTCCCGTATCACGTAACCGTATTCCCCGCACCCGTATCCCAGTACCCTTATCCTTGCTTCTTAGATATTCACTATAATTTATAATATACTTTGTCTATAGTTATGTTTAAAATAAAACCTTATGTTCTTAGTTTATTATATAATAGAAAATAATCATAAACTAATAATGTAATAATTTTACTATAAATATACATATAAAGAACAATTTTAGTCTTTATTACAAATATAAAAATAATAATAAAATTAAACCTCCTAAGGAAGCATCTTAACCCCCCCCCCCCCCCCCCCCCCCCCCCCCCCCCGCGCCTAGAAGGCCTAAGCGCTCGAAGACCTAGGTCTTGCACACTTGACTCTTGTTTGAAATATTCTTCCACGATGTAGTTTACAATCATCTTTTCATTTTTGAGCAACAAGTAAAGGTCGGTAACTAGGAAAATGGATTTTCCATTATCCGAAAAAACTGCCATATCCTTCCACTAGATTCCACTTCTTGAGAATTCTTAGGGATTCTCTCTCCTCTTTAATAACTTGTGCTTTGAATTACCTATGACCATATTGGTTCAATTTCACGGGCTCTGATATCCCTTTGTTGGAAATTGAGGAGACAATTGGAAGAGAAAGTAGATATATTTGAAGAACATTCAATGATTTGGTTTCCAGTGCACTTGATTCCACTTAATCCCACTTAATTTCACTTGCACCAAATGACTCACTTACAAGACTATTAATAGAACTCTTAAAATACACTTTCTAGAGACGCTCAAATTTTCATTACTTGTACGATGTATATGGACACTGATTTCAGGATTTGAGAGACTTTCAACATGATATGGATACACCTAACACAATAAACTTTTAAAAGGCAGGGAACGAAGACGTTGATTACATGTTAATAAGGGTATACTCCCTATTGTCACTATTAGTTCCATTTTTGTTTCAAATCACTGTCACTCTTTCAAACGCTAAAGGAAATCTTAGTGTTAAGAGACCATATTACCCTTCAAGTACTAAATTGGGGTATTATGTAATATGCTATGTGGCCAACTAGCACATGTCATTGCTGGAGTTAAAAGTGGTATAGAAAATTTACTCACAAACTAAAATCCTAGTCAACACAATTTACTTCCTTAAGCTGCAGGAAATCACCAGAAGTGTCAAAATTTGTTAAACGAAGTGTATGTATGATAAAGTCAAAGTTTACATAATTTTTTCCAGATAAAATAAATCTAATAACATATATAAACAGTAACAATCTAAACAATTAGAAACCAACCATCACGAAAGTTGGTATTTCACGTGTACATGGACAACCCGACCTTAGAGAAGTGCTTTTCTTTCCTAGTGAACCACCTTGCGCATATATTTTTGAGTTAGAGAGTGGATTCAAGTTGAAAACTAACCAACACCTGGTACTATAATATTCTCTTATTTTGCAGCAACTAAAAAAGCCTAGTCACAAACTGCAATTACTAGACTCCACATTTTCCAATTTCTACTGTAGAGATGCCATTTCAAATTTAAGGTTGGCACAATTGTTTATCTTGATATATGATAGTATTGAGTAAATAAACAAATTTACTTGTTATTTAATGGACTTTGATTCCCCTCATCAGTCTCCGTATTTGTTGTTTTTCCGTTTAGATTTTCCACAGTGCCAGCAGCTACAATCTTCATTGCTTCTGATAATTCCTAAATTTCAAGGGAGATGGAGAACTTTAAACTCTATGAATCAGCAAATAAACCCAAAAAAAAAACAAAAAGGAAATTACACACCGACATGCATGCACTTTGTACCAAGGTATATTTTGTTTGGTGTGAGAAGGTGCCATTAGAAATAAAAACAAATATCAAAATGTAAGTTGAAATTGAACAAAACCATGCCTGTCTTGTACGTGATGCAATCTGTTGATCCCTCTTGGAGCAGGGATGAGTTGCAATATTTGCAATTGTGCCAGCTGAATTAACTTGGGCAGTCGTCACTGAAGCAGGACGAAGTGACTCCCCTAAGACCGAAGCAATTGGAGGCGAGCTGATAGCTTCATTAGGGCCACGAGAGATATGACCTACTTTTTTCTGTCAAGCAAAAAATAAAGGCAGGTAATGCAAGATAAAAATACATATAAGTCTAGGCAAAAATAATTTACGTATTAAAGAATATCCTCTCAAGATTTTCTTTCTTTCTTTTTCATTTTTGTTTTTCACAGTGGTGTGATGCAGTGTTATGAACACATATTTTACCATTACAACATTCTCTTAAATGTACTTAACATCAAAAGAAAGTGGGTCACACATTTAGATTTTACAGAAATATGATGAAGACATCCATTATTAATTGACTTTCACAAGTCCGAATATAGCTACTCCACCTTACAAGTGAAATTTGAATATAATACAGCAAATTCAGCAAGGGTAAACTTGTATAGCTAAAGTTCCTTAACACAGTTAAATTATTGAAATACTATGTTATTAAACATTAAGAGGCACTCGAATCATTGAATTATACAGAGAGACTGATGGAGTATTTTAGGAAGATAATTATGTGATTTTCAAACAAGTATTCAACATATTACACATACATAGTTTTCAAACATCTCATAAATCCAAAAAGGTAATCTGGTACTGAGCGGCAACGGAAAGTACCATGCCAATAAGAAAAACAGTATTTTTGATGGTACAGTATTTACAACAATGGTGCGAGAGAAAAAGATGATATTTTGCAAACCTGGGAATCAGGCATTCCAAAACTCCTTGCAGTTAGTGCAGCTAGCTGCTGCTCCTGTAATCCATGATGCTGCCATGCCGTCAAGGCCACTTGCCATGGTGATGACTGATTTGGAATTGGTGAATAGACTTGCGGAATAAAATCCACATTGGATCTTGCAGGCAAGCCATATTTATTTTCAACATTCCAAGCCTGTAGCTGCGTGCGCCCAGAGTATGAAACCATTGATTCCTGCTGGTTCTGCAGCTGTGGCTGCAATCCTTGCGAATGCCCCGCAATCATGGGTCCAGAATTGATACCCATGAATTTCCCCAGCGCTACCTGCCGGTGCTGATAACCTAAGTTGGTCTGCAGGTCAGTCTGCAGTGCTTGCCCTGCAACCATGTCTTCAGAATTTGTATTTCTGAACTGTCCTGCTGCTGCCTGCTGGTGTTGAGGCTGGTCAGATGTGAGCAGTTGTTCATGGTACATCTGTTCATCACCATTTAACAAAAGGGATAGAAAGCTAAATCGTTGCATATCTGCCTGATTAGACATGATTTCCTGAGCATTCAAATATTGTAAGTTAGCATCTTCCAATCCTTCTCATATGTAAAACACTCATTACAAGCTACTCAAGTCCTTCACAACTGCTACAAGTTCAATGAGTTAGATTTAAGATACACAGACTATCTAAATCAGGCATCTAGATATCAGTTTCAAACACTATTCAATGTTGTATCAGTTAACAAACAAATATTCAATTTCATAGTTTCACTACTCCATCATCAATCTCACAATGATATAATAATATACTAGTAGTCAAGTAATAAATTAAACAGAATTAACAACTTAAATAATTAATAGGAACTCACCTGATTAATGTAGAATCTAATCCGGATTCGAGAATTATCAACTTTTTGATTTTGCAGAAAGCAGTCCAATTAGCAACAAAAACCTAAAATAAAACAATTAAGAACAAAGAATGGGTATTAGTATTATTATAGTGGTTTGATAAAGCAAATTTCTCATTTTTGTATTTAAAATAAATATTTGTCAATTTGCTTTTGTGATTTGTGTGTGCGCCACTATGTCTGTGTGTGGCACAGAGATAAAGAGAGAGAGGTAAATTACCTCAACTAGAACTATATAGCACTGATAGAAAGTAAACACTGTGCCGCGCATAGGATTGATAAATCTAGACTACCACTGGGCTAACTCTTTTGAAAAATTTGAAATAGTTTTTCTGAGAAAGGGAAATAAAAAGAGAAGAGGATGGGCCAGTCGGTCAAAGATAGAGAAAGAGATAACGACAAAGGGGTAGTGTCGGTCAGTTTGAGAAAGAGAGAGAGAGCAAGGGGATTTGAAACTGAAGATGGAGTTTTCAATTAATGCTTGGGTCGGTGGACTAAAACATTCACTTAATGCTTACGTCCAGCGAGGGAGTCGGTGAGAGTTTGTCCTCCATACAAGTGCTGTCACCATGGCCTATAGACACCATACCATACATGTGTTATCACCCTTGATCTCAAGAAGTGTCAACTGGAATGTGGGTTCATTTTGGTTCTTGGAACTGATATGGATACGGGTACACGGTACACTACATACTTTAAGCATGGACTGTTAGGGTATCTTTATATGAGTGCTTCTAGTTAGGACTTAAGAATTCTCTTTAAATCTAAATGTAATCAACCGAAGTTTATAGAAGATTTTTAGTTGAATTAATAAGTTGATTGTTTTATAAATAATTTAGAACAAACGTCGTGTTTGACCATTCAATACTAAGTAAGAATTGATATTTGTGCAATCTCATAGGTAAAACAACAATGAAATTTGTCGGTACCTAAATTTAGAGTATTGGTACTTAAAGGATACCATGTTTGGGTACGACAAGTACCAATACACGATTTGCAAATCAATAAAAGTATTTGGGAAATTTGCAGTCTCAAGATACATATAGTGTATATAGATAATCAAATTTCAAAGGCAGTTGAAAAAATAAAACAATATATAGATCTATCAAACTAAAGGGGAAACAAGAGATACTGCCATAAAAACAAATAATAAATAAATGTACATTTGTGTATTACAAAGTAGATCAAAGAAGGTAGCTGAAGCTAGCGATGTGATCGAGAATAAAACGGTGTCATCAGATAAAGAAACAAAGAAAGGAAAAACTTATAATTAGTGAAATATAAATCCTATGATATGCAATTGTGTGTGTCATAAATCTTTAATTAAGGAAAACTTTTCCTCGAGATGTGACCATGAATGCAGCAATCTCGTGTAAGAGAGAGTACCACAAAAAATAAATCTAACTATCAACAAAAAACATAGATCTGCCTATATACGCGTGTATCAAATACCTTATATCAAAGAAGGTAGCTTAATTTAGCAGTACTATCGAAAAATGAGTGCCGCCACGGCAAAGATTGAAAGAAAGACAAATTGATAAGAATGAAACCCTAAGATAGTTTAGGAAGCAAATGAATGAATTTTTGTGAGTTTAGGGAAAGTTTAAGGCATATTTATATTATGGAAATTGATATTTCCACAAAAAAAAGAAGATATTTCCACATGAATCTCTCTCACGTGGATGTAGGACCCATTCGCTACTTGTGTGAAAGAGAGCATAAGGAAATATCGTTTTTCATGTGGAAACATCAATTCCCTATATTATTGCTTGCCACGGGTCAAAACAGTCCATCATGCTAAATGACTATAAGGCTAGAACCGGACTATGTTCTAAATGGCCAAAAGGCAAGAATTAGAAGATACACCCACCCAAACCTAAAAAAATAAAGGAAATACCCTCACCCTAACAATACGAGTTTTTGCTCATCTTCGTGCCTAGACCAGAATAACATGTCTATACCTACTCCCATCACGTTAAATCTATTTGTAGATTCATATGGAAATTCCAGAACTAGAGGCTATAAATTTAACAAACTACATCTATGGAAATTAATTACCATATCTAAAAAACATTACAAACACTATAATTGGCTGTAAAATGAAAATATTAAGAGCAGAGAGAGATTGGCTTAAATTTGTTGATAATTAGTTAATTACACACCCCTAATTTCATAAACAAATGTGAAGATATCAACGTGGATATGCTGTGAATAAGTCATGGATGTAATGTCCATAGTAACCTAAGAATCACGAGCCAGATGAAGTGCCCCTCTTTCATTTCATAGCAGAACTTGATGGTAAAACAAAGATGATAGACATACAAAGTCCAATCTAACGTGATAGTAATCCAATACAAGATGCTAGACATATCAACATGACCAGGACCCACTAGTATGGTGACCTTCCAGATTGGGGGGTTAAAAGTTATCTCAATTATTCCAAGAGTATTATTTGAGCCCTATGATTTGGTTTAGTTGTAAATATGGTTGCCACGGTGACAAGGACGAAGAGGGTGAGCACGTAAATCTTGCATTTAGCTATTTACAGGTTTGATCTTGTTTTATAATTGTTTTCTGTGCATCATGTTATAGCTCCTTGAAACTCTTTTTTAAGGTCCAAATCCAAAGGTCATTCCAAAGTTCAAACAGTATCATACTACTATAGTACTGTAACCGTGTAACACTCAACTTCTTATTATATAGGGATGCAAACATATGGTAGATCTTAGAGAGTTGCCCAAATTCGGGTGTTAAACTTTGTTCTACATAAAAATAATACTAAGTAGTCTTTATGTTTCTTTGGGATTTTTATGTAATAACAAATGTTTTAGCAATTTCATTTTTCCCCTCAAAATCAAAAGCTTTGGAAGTGAGAATTAGAGCAAGAATATATAAAGATAAGCTGAAGCAGCACAAAGCACTTGGTGATCTGGGTCTATTTTTCATCCAGCCGTGGTTTGAGTAATGAGTACCACTGCCAAGAGCAATCCACTACACAGATAAGTACGGAAAAATAAGAGGTTTAAAGATTTGACTTCATTGAGAGATTAAACAGGAAAAAGGAAAAGGAAATTCAAGAAAAACACTAAAATTGTCTATATAGGAAATTATTATGGCTATTAAATCGGAGGCGCTTCTTATCGACCTTTTTCTTGAGGCTAACTTCTTAATTAATAAAAGTTCTATATCTAATGGTCATTGTTGCCGACACTTTTAGCTAAAAGAAAGGATGTTTCCACTTCACACTTTCATCTATCTTTTCTACTGCTTTGTTGTTGAAGTCTATGGGGGTGTTTATTTAGAGTTGAATGGGTCTGAATGACCCAAAATCTGAGCGAATCAGTCATTTAGAGCGTTTGCTTGTATAAATATAAATCTGAATGAGGCTGAATCTGTCTGATCGAGTAAGCCTGATTTATTTGGCTGATTGGATCAGCTGCTTGGCTGAATAGCTTTTGACTTGCACACCCCCGATAATTACTTGCAATGCCCGAGCTCCTTCCTCATTCCTCAGCCTCCATCGGTGGTCCAACTGAAGTTTATGGTTTGGATCGATGTTGGATTTATCTTCATATGTCGGATGTTGTGGGGTAGCACCACACATGAACAAACAATTCTTCGTCCGGAATTACACAAATTGAATGTTGTTTTTGCACTAGAAGCACATAAAGGGGTAGAGCCAAAAGATTCATTCCCCAATTTTAAGGGGAACAACAAAGAACCCATCAAAGAAGCCATTACATTAATGAATGGAGACTTATCTTGCTTTTAGCTTGTGTTTCATGAAGATTGTGTGCAAAACTGTTGTGGAATAATGAGTTTATTGCCGTCTTGTGACTAGATCGAGGTTAACTCCGATCCAACAAAAAAAAAACAGAGAACGGTAAATAGATCGAGGTTGAAGAAGAAAGAGGGGAGAGAGAGGGAGTTTATTTTTCCCAAAAACAAAAAATAAAAAATCTGCAGATACATAATGTTAGATCTTTTTTACACGTGGAGCCAAATTTCCCCCAAAGTCATTCAATTAAAAATACTTTTTAGTTTAGCAACTTGATTGATAATTTTTTCTACTCAGTAATTAAATTTTGAATTGATTTAAATTAAAGAAATACAAGTTGTAAAGTCAATCAGATTGGAAATGTATAACGTTCAATTTGATCCGACACGAGCAAGGAAAATCTTCTAAAAGTGAGGATTTCGAGACAAGCGATTGGCCGTTAAAAATTCAAGCAGAAGGTAGAAGGATGTGTGTCTAACAGCTAACTTGACTAGATGAAATCAGTTATGAGGTTCCACTTTTAGCAATGCTAGAAAAGAAGTTAGATACGTCTCGTAAAGTTGAAGAATTCCCGTAGTGGGGTTGAACAGTTTCTCAATTTTACATTTGAGCAAGTCAGCGGCGATGATATTAGATGTCCTTGTAAGAAATATGTGAATGAAGTGTGGAAGAAAATGAGTGATGTCATGTGCAACCTATTCGTGTATGGGTTCAAGCAGGGATATAGCACATGGATCTATCATAGGGAAACCTGGTTAGATGAACGTGAATTGAAACCAGCATCTAGAGTTGACGAAACCTATGACTGTACTAACATGATAGTCAAAGCTGCTGGTTCATTCTTCCAGTGGAATACAAATAGAGATGACGGTAGCATCAAGCAAGATCCAAATGACGGGGCTAAAAGTTTCTATCAGTTATTGCAAGAATCAATGACTCACTGTATGATGGACAAGAAAAACACACGGTCTTATCCGCAGTGACTAATCTTTTACACTTCAAAAATGAGCATGATTGCAGCGAAAGAGGTTTTAATGTCTCAACATTGTAAAGGAGTTCTTACCGGCAGACAATAAGTTACCGGAATCGTACTATGATGTGAAGAAACTGGTCAAAAAGGCTTAATTTAGGGTATGAGAAGATTGATGCTTGTGAAAATGATTGTATGTTGTATTACGGTGATGAGAATAAATATAAGAGGTCATGTGATATATGAGGTACAAGTAGATACTTTGACAATAGCCAGAAAAAAGGAAACTACGTGCCGATAAAGATCTTACGTTACTTTCCTATGACACCGAGGCTTCAGCGATTGTTCATGTCAACATATAACACCGAATATATGAGGTGACACTCAACACGGGACATAGTCGAAGGTCAACTAATGCACGCGGTGGATGGGTTTGAGTGAAATTTTTTTGACAGAAGGTACCTCTCATTTGCTAAAGAGGTTCGCAATGTTAGGCTTGAACTTGCTACGGATGGCTTAATCTGTTTCGTGGGCCTTACACCAAGCCATACTCAACCTGGCTAGTGATCATTGTTGTGTAAAACCTCTCACATTCGATGTGCATGAATGATCTCTACATATTCATGACTTTACTGATTCCGGGTGAAAAGAGTCAAAGTAAAGACATCAATGTCTTCCTCAGGCCCTTAGTTGATGAGTTGAAGATATTATGGGATAAAGGAGTTCAAACTTATGATGCACCTCTGAAACAAAACTTTGACATGGGGGCAGCTTTACTATGGACAACAAATGATTTCCCGGCATTGGGAATGATCAGTGAATGGTCGACTCACAGGAGCTAGTCATGTCCCGTGTACATGGGGTTGGTTAAAGATATGTGGCTAAAACATTTGGGGGGAGGGGGAGGGGGCCAGGGGGGGGGGGGGGGAATTACTTTCTTTGCAACTTCCAAACAGTTTTTGCCTATTGAACATTGTTATAAAAGGCTGACTAGACCATTTAATCGAAAATCAGATAAAAGTCTCGTGCCTGACTGTCTTTCTGGGACAGTAGTGTTGAGTTGGATTAGTCACTTGAATTTTTCACCTCCAGGGAAGAAACACAGATTAGAGCAAGCTTATGGGTATGGTAATGTTCACACCTGGACACATCATTGTATGTTCTTTGATTAAAATATTAATTAATTCAGATTACATCAAACAAATTAATTCAAAACATCCCTAAGGGTTAAAATTGTAAAATACACTCATTCAAATGTTTCAGACATATCAATTATCAACCAACTTTTTTCATTTAGTATTCAGAATTTTACTTCATTCAGCTCATTTAAATTGCTTAAACATTCAGAACTGTTTCATTCAGTTTTATCAAACAACCCCTATGTGAAATATTCCTTATTCTTCCTTTATACTCAGCACCCGTACATTATATGACGCAGCAGAATAATGGCTAAATTGTCACATTCTAACACAAACATTAATGGCTAGTTATTGTACTACACAAACGAGATAAAAACCTCTGAATCCACATGGAAGCTAGAACATTCTCCAAAATAAATTGATAAAATTGTTAGAGAAAAATTGTCCGAAAAAATCTGAAAGAGCATATTTATAATACCTAAGTTATGTACACGAACTCGGATGAAGTGTCTGGTTGGACACGGTATTTTTAAGAGTTACTTCTCAATTTTGTTAATTTTTACACTAAACTGAAGTGTCCAGTATCCATATCCTTGTCTGAGTGTCAACTGTCGAGTGTCGGACATGGGTACTTTAGAGAAAAGTGAAGAGCCCCTGTAACGTATTTCCTAAGCAACTTTCCTATGACTGTTCGGAAATAGAACATTAAAATAAAAGAAAATAAGAAGATCCTAAAAAAAATACAATAGGCCCTAAAAATAATTAAACTACTAGATTTCCTTATAATTAAAAATACATAATATATATTAAATCTCCATAAATACAAAAAAAAAAATGGAAATCCTAATTTTCATGAATATTTCTCCCATCATTATGGTTAAAAGAAGGAATATATTGAAAATTTAGAATGAGTAATACTACCATATCATAAACATGAACACAAAAATATCTTGAGGGACTAAATACTATATATAAAGGTTGCATAGCCTTTTATGTACACAAATTTCCACTTAGTTTTAGTTGAAATCATAAAGGAAAAACACTAGGTTAATTCTTCTCAACTCCCAAAAATTGCCACCCAATATTTGTGACGTATATATCAAAGAATATTGGAATATACCCATGAGGGTATGACTAGGTTGATAATCTCTTCAATTTGAAGAGGAGACCTTCATAAATAGTCTGCATTTGGCCATTGATTCATCAATTACAAATTTAAATAAAAAGTAGTCAAAAGAGGAGATATCTTAGAGCATATCTAACAAGTATATCCCACATGGTAAATATGTCCACCTCTAAGGTGTTTTAGATACATCCAACCATCCGAATAGAAAGAACATACAAAAATATTTGAATACATGAATTTCATATGATTTGATGATGTCTATCAACAACTTTATAATTTATGAAAATTCAATAAAATCTAAGTTGTCAAAAAATACACTTATTTTACAAGGTTATAATAATGGTGCTACACAACCTCAAACTATATAAAAATATACATTATCTCATATTTTTGTACGATCTTTCCATCCATAGTTAGATTTTGTTAGAAGATCAAAGATAAAATTTTATGAAACTAGTGTATACAACTTAGATACCCTAGCGAGTATCTCCCGCGGAGACTAAAAAGTATAAAGAAGATTGCAAGAGTTTCCACCTACATTACAATTCATGAGGTATTTTCTCTATTTTTGCAAGGCATTAACTGTAATGGATTGTCAAGAGTATTTATAGATTGTATATATGTACATAACTATAAGTATGAAAAGCCGGTTAACAGTTTTAAGTGAAACGAAGCTATCATAGCACTCTAATGAATGATTTAACCTGTAAATTAAATTAGTCAGATTGCCCTTGATATCGAGCAAGTTTAATATACGTTTATATATATGTCGATGCGTATTTATATATATATATATATAAGGTTTTTTCCAAATAGGTAGTTTTGGATATATAAATATATATAAGTTAATCAAGTTATGTATCAGAATACTCTAGTATATGTTTTCTCTAAACATCACTTGAAAACTGTTATTTTTCCCTTAATACTTATCAAAAACATAATTGTTCTTCTACCTTTTAGCCTGCTTTATTACTAAAATTCTTTCACTGTTGACCTCCCACACAAATCCGGATCAAGTAATCCTGTTAAACTGATTTACATAAAGGGGAATCATAATATTTTTTTTTTAATAAAAGAAGAATATTTATTGAATAGAAGAGAAAATTACAATGCTTAACGAGAGTACAAGAAGTCCTTTCAAAAGAAATTAAGGAAAACAAGTGGAGAAAAACTTAATACTAATGAAGCACCGTCTGCCAATTTCTTTGAAGATCGGATAAGAAATTCCTCCAAAAGCTCCCATTTGCATGCGTCCAAAGAGAAGCAAAGAAATATATTTTATCCCAAAGCAACTCAATGTTCGTAGTAGTCCAATTGCAAAAAAAATTCGAGCATTCCTCCCAATCCAAATTCCCCACAAAATACCAAAACAAGCAAAACTCCAAAGAATCCTCCTATCACTCGTATGGCAAAAACCCCTAAATTTGCATATTAAAAGATCTTCCACTGAAGAGGTATATATCTAACTTTCACCCATCAAACTAAACAAACAACACCACAACCGCCAAACCATCCAACAGTGAAGAACGAAATGAGAATGAGACTCGCTATCCTTCAAGCACATAACACACACATTTGGGGATAAAGATTTCTGAGGCATATGCCTCTAACGCATGTCATTAGTGTGCCAACCAAGAGTTAAGGGCCACATAAATGCCATAAATTTTTTAGGGAATACTTTCTAAATATAAGAGGCTAGAGGAAAACAATAAATTGGACGATAACCCAATAAGTAAGCGAAAAAAGAACGACACAAGAAGATTCCTGAAGAATCAAAACACAAAATACGCCAAGGGCTGAGAAAAAAAAGCTTTGAGTTAAGAAGTTGAATAAATAAAGAGAATTCCTCCGTCCCCTTATCATTTAAATTACAAAAAAAATAAAAATCCCAAGAAATTGAATCTCCCTCCCTAGTATAGAATTTAAAAATGCGAAAATTATGCTCAAGCGAGAGTTTAAAAAGATGCGGAAAAGCTAAAGAAAGAGGAAAATCTCTTATTCAAATCAGAGTTACCGTACACTCATAAATTTAGCGTACCGTGTATTGGCACAAATACGCAGTACCAAAAAAATTAGTTTACCAAAAAATTTCTTTGTTATTTAACTATCTATAATTGCACAAATATCAATATTATAACTTAGTATTGGTAGCTCATACATTACACTTGTACTAAAATATTTAGAAAACAACCAACTTGTTCATTTAACTAAAAATCTTCTATAAAACTTAAGTTTATTACATTTAGAATTTAAGAGAATTCCTAACTATAAGAACTTGTATAAATATACCTCAACGCTATGTAGCGTACCGCGTGCCCGTATTCGTACTGCATACCGCATACCGAAATGTACCACGTTTCAAGTAACATTGATTCAAATATCCTCCCAAAACCGAATTTCATGTCATTACCTTAGGAGATAAATTTTCAAGGACTAGAATAAGTCATACAAGAAGGAAAAGGATTTGCATCCCACGCATTCTGTTGAATTCCATACTTAGCTTCTAATATTACTCTCAAAATATTACTCTCATACCACAATTCAAACTTGTACTCTATGCCCGTCCACTCTCTACCCTTTCTAAAGATATGAGGTATCTACAAGGAATAGTAAGAAATTGTAGTGGTCGAGCATGTTGTAATCGTACTAAATATACCAAATGACATTTCAAGTGTGACTCTAGCTCAAAAACATTTGGAAAAGGAAATGAGGACAATATCATGGGAACAGGACTACTTTGTTTCATTTAAATAAAATAATTGAAACAATCTTAATTTCTTCAAATCTGACTCGTTTACTATATATTTAGAAGATATGTTAGCTATGATTAACTTATTTAAGTTTACAAATGTAATAGCGCCCACAGTTTCGCACATTTTAATGTTCTAATTCCATGTTTTATGATTAACCAGAGCAGCATCCTTGTACTGTGAGGATCACCCCCTGCCTCAACAATTATTATTTTCACTTGCAAGTATCTATGTATGGAGAAAACTAATCCATATCACTTTTTCAGTAAAATTTATGGAACAATGTGATGTCTCAATTTTGCCTCCTTACCATAAGTTCAGAAAACAAAATCCTCACCCAAAAATCCATCTAAATCAGTTGAACATGGAAAATTTGTAGCAAGATCGCACAAAAACACCTACGAAAGAAGATATTTCTCACCAGAACATATCAACATATATAATGCTCTAAATCAAATTAATAATTAATTCATCCAACTTGTAAAATCAACAATTTGCACACCATCCTAATAAAATGCAAAATAGAAAGTGATAAACCTAGAGCAACAAAATAATAAGATTGATTACACACAACACTCACTTATAAAAAGCACAAAATTTCATAATTGTATTATATAAAACAAGATTCATTACACACAATACTCACTTGTCCACTTTTTCTGTTTTTGTTCTGACAATGAACGAGCAGAGACTGTAGAAGACGGTAATGCTCATGATTGAGCCACTCCCAGACGGCCGGCAATGTCGCCGGCGCCGTAGTAAAGATGTAACTGTTGATACCCTGACCCCAGGCCACCATACTAGATGATGATACGAGATAATTGTGGATTTTCATTTGGAATTTGGAATATGAATTAGTAAAAACTTTAAAAGAACAGTGTGGTCCCCAAACTATGGGGGAAAGACGAGATTTGTATCCTAAGCTTATATTTGTAAAAAATATGTTTGAGATTTGATTATTTATTTTAATTTAATATTATTTTATATTATTTAATTATTTGATAAAAGATTATTAATCATTTAAAGTTGAATTATTAGTCCCATCAAATCATTTAATAGTTTAAAATAAAAAAAACTATTAATCCCAAATTTTTTATGAGATTATATAATCTCACATAAATAGTTTTAGAAATGATAAAAAAAATAGTCTATAGAATTATTTAATCCCCATCATGTGATAAAATAATTCAAAATAATATTAAATTAATACAAATAGTCCAATCCCAATTATATTTTTTATAAACAAACCTAGTCTAATTTTTAAAATTTACCGTCATATTTAATTAGTTAAAGACTAACGTTTAAAAGTTAACTTGAGATATTTTAAATTAAAAAATAATTTAATTAATTTAATTTTTGAAATTCATAATAAATTTTATAATGAATAGTATTATTTTAGCAGGTTACAATTTTTATAATTTATTATATAAAACTAACATAATGCATATTAATTTTGACTTTGAAAATATAAGAAATTGATTTCAAATAACCAAATGTCCTATATATATATATATATAGACTCAAATTATATTTTAGTTGGTTACAATTTTTATAATTTATTATATAAAACTAAAATAATACATATTAATTTTAACTTTGAAAATATAAGAAATTGATTTCAAATAACTAGATGTTGATCTTATATATATATATATATATATATATATATATATATAGACTCAAATTATACATCCAAAAACACATTTAAGTGTAAAATGATACTAGTAAAATAGTCTAATATACACGCCTAAATTGTATAGCTAAAAGACACACAACAATAAAATATTATTACCTATTAACTTTCTCTCTCCTCCTCACAGTAATAAAATATTAATCTCCTCTTTAAAGCACTACTTCCATTCTCAGTTCTCTCTCTAACTTTTTATTTTCTTTCTCAATTTCTCCCTTCTTTACCGCAGTAATTTCTCTCATCCAAGATCCATCGATTTTATATATTTTTTCATCCAACGAAATTTTTGCATTCACACTCATCAAAAAAATGAAATTTTTTGGGTCAAGTTAAATTTGGGTCAAGCCAAAGAGGACCAATTTTTTTGGGTTAAAATATATAAGTTCAAAACTCTAGTTTTAGCAGACTGAGTTAACCCGAGCTTGAACCAATTGTACAAGGTGTATATATAACGAAGCTAGTTTGAGATTTACTTTTGTTTTTTGTTTTCAGACCAAAAAATAAATTTAAAATTTTGGGTTGGTATTTATTGATTCTGAATAGGCAATGTAAAGGGAGATTAAGTTACGATTTTTTAAAATAACAATATTCTAAATAAAAGTTAGTCGGAAGGTAATGAAAATATGCTCAATTTTTTTGTAAATTTTGTGGAATTATATGAAAATATGGTCAATATTTTTAGAATTTTTTTGACGATGAGAGGTATTAGTAGCTACCCATTTGAATGAGAAAAAAAATATGGAATTACAATTTAGAAAGATGAATAAGTTAAGTTCTCCAAATGAAATGTAATATAGGACCTAGTGAAAATGGTAGAAAAGGGCGTATAAGCTTCTAAAAGTCACTTTATTTAAATGTACAAGAAA
Source organism: Hedera helix (assembly GCA_947179155.2). Taxonomy (NCBI): domain Eukaryota; kingdom Viridiplantae; phylum Streptophyta; class Magnoliopsida; order Apiales; family Araliaceae; genus Hedera; species Hedera helix. The sequence goes on from OX359277.1 coordinate 7,067,737, forward strand.
ATAAAAAAATAGATGTTAGTTTGACATAATGGGAAATATTATCAATTTAATAAATTATGTGTGAGCGTATTTGATAGTTTTGTAAATTATTTTGGCTTTAAGGAAATTTTTTCAAGAAAATTTGGAATGATGAAAATATTTATTAAGAAGCAATTAATTTTTCCAGAAGGCAGCGGATGAAGATAGTAAATTATTCTCTCCCTTACTTAGACTCTTACCACTCCGTCCCTTTTTAAATGTCGATTTAGGTAAGTGTTTTTGTCTCTTAATATTTGTCGTTTGAAAGTAAACATTGATTGCTTAATTTTCAATATTACCGTAAGTAATAAATATAATTTTGGTTCTCTCACTATTTTCTATCTAATAAGTAACACTCTCTTATTCTAATGTAAGGATAATATTGATATTTAAAGTTATATATTTTTTTACTAAAAAACATAGTATTAATTGTTTTTGTGTCCACTTCTAAAAAGACAAATAATAAGAGACGGAAGGAGTAATAGATTAGGATATTTAAAAAGAAAATTGAATTGCATAATTCCATAATATTTGTTTCATTTACACCATAATGCCCTCACTCACGAGCACTAAGATGATAATGTCAAACACCTAAAAAAGAAAAGAAAAGGAACAGTCATACCGAGACAAAGTAATTAATAACCATAACTACACAAGAAACTAAACGGTCAGATGATCATGTCCAAAGTGACTGCAAATTTGTGATGATGCACATTTTTAAGTAGATTGATTCTACATTTTACTATTCATGTGAGAAAAACTTGTGAAATTATTATTTTTATTTATAAAAATATCAATTTTCTTAATTTAATTTAACAAAAATTTTAAGTGCTTAACGCTTCGTAAATTGATAGACGAATAAATATTAAATATTGACGGAGCTTGGTTATGGAAGCACGTTAACATAAAATTTCAATTTTTATCAGGTAGATTGAAGTTAAACTCTTGTAGTTAAAATGAGTTGGTACGATGTTAGTTATGATGATGCGTGTAATCCGTAAAAAATAAAAGAATAATCAAAAGAACTGTCGTGCTCCAGTCAAAGCAAAGGATAACATGAAAAAAAGAAGTTAGTAGCAAGATTGAAATGTTCCAACTTTAAAATGAGAATCCCAAAAGGAGGCTATTTATACAACGGATATGAGAAATCTCAATGCGCAGTGACTAGTTAGGAATTTTATCTAGTGGAATTAAAATATTTTGTGACTATAAATAATTTAGTGGAAGGTTTAGAGACAGCGCCTCTGAACCAATTTTTTTTTATAGATAATTATGTACTTTTTGATTGCATATATAAGACATGTATTTGATAACAATGTCAATATAATAAGTAGTAATATAATATATATATATACACACACACACATTTTATTGACCCCTTGTATGTTTTTTTAATAACAAATTTGTTCATAAATACTTAATTTTTTAATTGTTTTAAAGAATTATATAAACTATATTATTATTTATTTTAAGAAGATTAAAGAAAAATGCATATATCAAAGAGTAGGAGTGATATGAAATTGAGAAGTTATAAAATTTTAATTTGACCTCGTATATAAGAAAATTTATACAATTTAAGTGAAATCAATTTGTCCATTACACTTAATTTTTTTTCTAAATTTATCATATATTATAAAGTAATTTTTTTTTCAATGGTCAATTGACCCCACACCTCAATGTGTGACTTTGTCCCTGCCAATGCGTTATTGCTGATTTTTTTTTTTTTTTTTTTGTGTGGCTAAATTTATACCATTACCAATAATTGGACTAATTTTACATTTATAAATTGCCTAGGGTTTGAACTGTCGAAAATAAATTTAATATGATTATGGCATTTTTATTTTATTTTGTTTTGTTTTTCTTTTTTACTGGAGACTTGTCTTTATACATACCAGAATAATATACCCGACTCTGCAAGAACTTTCAATGAGTTATAATTATTTTATAGAGATATATATCCTATATCAAGTAGAACATCGATAAGGGCCGATATAAGGTTCTTCTGAGTTGTTATGGTTAAAGACCTTAGACTAAATACCATTTTATGTAAAGGAAATAACAAATAAAAAGTTAACAATTGCTCCCTCCTTTTCGCAAACATAAATCCACTTACAAAATTCACAAATATTAAGATTTTTTTTGTTCCATATTCGTCCAAAATTTAATTAGCCTTCCTTTCGAACTAACAAAACTCAACTACTTTACCAACTTAGTATTGGAGATGGAACCCATCCCTATTTTGAGCTTCAATAACATATGCAAAATACACAAATAAAAAGAGCAAAAGACATGACAATATCACAATCACAACATCATAGTTACATGAGATTTCAAATTCATTGTTCCATTTAACTATTTAAGACATCATAACAATATCCCATGACTACGTTTATTTATAAAACACATACTTAAAATTAGACTATTTGTATTAACTTAACACTACTTTGGACTATTTTATCTCATCATAATGGATTATTAATCACTTAATGTTAAATTATTAGTCCCATAAAATCATTTAATAGCTTAAAATGAGAAAAACTATTAATCCCAAATTCATCATGAGATTATATAATCTCTCATAAATAAGCTTAGAAATAATAAAAAAATAGTCCATAAGACTATTTAAAGGACTATTAATCTACCATCATATATGATAAAATAATTTGAAGTAGTGTTAAAATTAATACAAATAGTCCAATCTCATTCATGTTTTTTATAAACAAACATAACACATATGTATTACATTTACATATATAGCATTTCGCAGAGTTAGCAAAACACAATCTCTCACTCTGTATGTGAATTTTTTTGCTCGAATATGTGGGTGAAAATAGTACAATTCCATAGTAAAGTATATAAATGAGATTAGTTCTTGAATAATTGAATCAAAATACATATCGTCGAGTGCACACGTACAAATATAAATTCAAATACACACACACACACACACACACACACATATATATATAACTACTTTTTTAAAATAACGCCCATACGTATAAAATTAAAACTAAATTCATGGTTAACCCAATTCCAATAACTCTCTGACCTTCACTTAGAAATTTCATTGAACAGTTGATAGCCTCCCAACATAAACCTCAAAACACATTTGCGCTTCACAAATAAAGAAAATGAATGAATGACACTAATAACATATAAATAGTCAGATTCAGTAACCTTGAACCACAAAACTTGACTTTCGTATTAAATCAATACTTTTGGTTTCCTCTCACTAATAACATGGTTTACAATAAAGTTTGTAATTCAGGTGTTTAATTCTATTCAGATTCCAAATGCAAACAATGGCTTTACGCAAGGAATTTGATGTAGTGTATTATTCATGCATTTTGAATTTATTTTCAAGAGAAATACTGAAAAATAGACATATTAAAGAGTATGATTAGTTTGAGAGGTGTGCTTGGAAAGATCCATAAATTACATTACCATATTAATTTCTGCTGGTTATTTTTAAAACTACTTTCGATATTTAATAAGCACCAATTCTCGAGAAGCACTAATAAAGGGAACAAAAAGTAAAACTAGTTAAAGAGCAAATCAAAAAGCAAAACATTTACCATAGTTTTCGTCATTTTTCAAATATCAAAACCTATTATCCCTCCACCAAATAAAGAACATATCAAAGAACACAACCATGTCCCACATATTCCACAGATCTATGATAATTAATCAAGTCAAATCCCCAAAAATGAGTCCAGTAACACAGTAAAAGTATAACCCCTAAACAAAAAATTACACAGATTCTGAAATTCATCCAACCAAACCTCAAGAGAAGAAATAATCCAAGTCTCAAAGGACAATGTCCAGGAATCCTGATGACAAAAAAAAATTAAAATTATAAACATGAGTAAAAAGAATACAACCACTTGTTCAATTAAGAAACTTTTACCCCAATAATGGAACTAGAGCAAAACCCACATGAAATCAACTGCTAACTTCAATTGTGCTATACAAGTATATTTATATATGAATTTCGAGTAACGGAGTTAAATAATCCCCTCATCTAGAACAGTATCACCGTTCCATACAATATGTCCATTTAAAGCCAATCCTTGATCAAGTAAATTGTTTTGGTAATTCATTTGCATTGTACATCCGGTTGCTATAGAAAATGTTAAATGGAAAGACTTTTTGTGAATGAAGGAAATATCATTCTCTTCCATAGAAACCTTACCTGAATGAACAATATGTCCGATAGATGATGAGTTTTTCTCTGATTTTCGGTTCGCCGGCAACAGTTCCGCTGAATTTGTCGTCCTCCACTGTCGCAGAAGTGGAAGCAGAAGATGAGGGAAGCGGAAGAAAGGTGAAAATCGTGAATTAAATAGAGAGATCAACATGAGGGAGGAGAAAAGATTTGAGAGAACCGAAGGGAGGAAAAGTGATCTGATGAGACTGAATAAGGAGAAACCAAAGGGTCGGAAAAGGAAGCTGAAGAGGGCGAAAGACAGAACCGAGTTAACTCACCTAGTTTTCAAATTGAATGAAACTATTTTTTAAATTGATTTGATTTGATTACGTAAACTTACATCATCATTTACGTGTATTTATATATAAGAATTGATTTGAGACCATTTAAATGATAGGCATAAAAGCATTCAATGATAATGACTAATGACCCTTTCGTTTGGGCCACTCTGTATTAGTTAAAATTTGTTTTGTTTCAATTGGGCCACTTTGTATTATGTGGAGTCATGCCATATGTTTTGTATGTCTTAATTGGATTGTTTTGTTTCAGCAATGAAGCATGATTTTAAAGGTCAATAAATAGAGGTTCTCTATGTTTAAACCCAATATAGGTTCAATTTGGTGGTAAACCCAACAAAGTACTCAACTGAAGAAGCCATTAAAACTCATACCCTCTGTTTCGAAATTAATGATATATTTATAAAATAACGACTTTTTAAAAAGATATTTCCTTTGTTTTATAAAAGAATTTCATTTATCAATTTTTTTCTTCAAAAAAGAATCTTTTTTAGTGATGATAACAATATAAAATGACATAATATCTTTTAATTTACCATAATGCTTTCATTATAATACCAATTACTAAACTATTTTATTATGTTTAATAATATACATAAAACATAAATACATCCTTGATATTGGTAAATAGGAATTTATTTGTGAAACTGAGGGAGTATTACTTTTTTAAACTACCTAAAATTTGAGTGTTTTGGATCTACTGACAAAGTTCAGATTTAGTCACTTTATTGTTGGGAATATCCAGTCCATATATGCTCATTTGAAATCACATCTTGACCAAAAAGATAAACCTATTAGATTTATGGTCTATTAGAGTATATACGTCATCAATTTGTCTCTTTATGTTTCGATATGTGATTTTATTATCACGCGATATCTCAACAATCTCCTCCTTAACGTGTGATCTCTCCATCCACATTGATATCAAGCCCCCCCTTGAATTTTTAACCATACTCTTTTTGAGTATTAACCCATCACACTTCTAGTTGACGAGTTACCATCCTCAATCTCTTATTTGATCATTTTATCTGATGCGTCTTATCTCTCAATATCTCTTGTTTGATCCTTCAAGAGTCTTTTTTGTTTAATAGACAGAGCCTTTGTCAAGCCCATCAAGTCTCTCTGTATCATAATCTACCAAGTATCCATAACTCATTGAGCTTAACCCGTCACGCCTCTCTTTAATGACAAGCCCATACTCTTCAATATCTCTTGTCATGAGTCAACTAAAAGCCTCTGCGAGAAGAGTCTACTACTTGCTCAATAAAGTATTTTTCGTCCATCATGAACCAATAGCCTCTACGAGAAGAGTCCACCACTTGCTCACTAAATTATTTTTCGTCCATCATACGCAGTGCATACCATATAACCCAAGCGCATAGTCGTGATTTTGACACCAATTGTTGGGAATGTCCGACCCATATTTGCTCATCTGAAAGTACATCTTGACCCAAAAAGTTAACATATTATATCTATGGTCCATTAGAGTATATATGTTATCAAATTTTCTCCTTATATTTCGACGTGAGACTTTATTATCACGTGATATCTCAACATTTATGATGAGGACATGCTTGACTTGGATGAAAATCAAGGAGTTAAAGTTTAAAAAGATCCAGTTCAAGTTCCAATTGGACCGGTTACGCGAGCATGAGCTAAACGATTCAAGGAAGGATTTATTGAATTAATTCAAGAGATGTGGGCTAGAGAACTTGCAAGTTATTCAATTAAGGGTATCTAAAGTTAGTTCAAGTGTTACAAGCAAACTCAAGTCAAAACCAAGCAAGTCAAGAAAAGTCAAAAACTGAAATTTCAAACCAGAGCCCCAGTGCTGGAAATTGTCTTGGAGCCAACACCCTGGCGCTGGGCAGCAGAAAAGTCAGCGCTCCGGCGCTATGGTGCGATCCAACCAAGTTGAGTTTTGTTATTTTCCAGTTTCTCTTAGGATTGTGTTACCTTAATTAGTTAGGTTTATTATATAATGATACTTCCTATTGGTTTAAGGATTAGGAACACATAGAGTACTATAAATATAGATCTAAATCTTTGTAATCAATGAATCATTATTCAATATATTTTCTTAAGAGGATTATTCTTCATCTTTTGGTTCTTTGAGAATTTCTAAGTTATGACCGAGTCCTACGAATGTGAGTCAAGTCCGAAGTTTCCATGGACTTATAAGTTTTTATTGGCGTTTTGTAAGAGATTTTAGCAGCATTACTGCACCATTAATCGAAATCCATGGGGTTTAAATTGGGAGATGAGCAAGAGAAGGCTTTTCAATTGATTAAATCTAAATTAACCAATGTTCCTTTATTTGCTTTACCTAACTTTGCTAAGACGTTTGAACTTGAATGTGATGCTTTAGGTTTAGGAATTGGAGCGGTATTGATGCAAGAAGGCAAACCGGTGGCGTACTTTAGCGAGAAATTGAGTGGGACGATTCTTAACTATCCTACTTACAACAAGGAGTTGTACGCATTGGTTCGAGCCTCAAAAACTTAGCAGCACTACCTATGGCCCAAGTAGTTCGTGATTCATACGGATCGTGAGTCATTGAAGTACTTGAAGGGTCAACATAAATTGAATAAGAGACATGGGCGATGGATGGAGTTTATCGAGACATTTTCGTATGTTATTTGATATAAACAAGGTAAAGAGAATATCGTGGCAGATGCTCTATTGAGAAGGTATGTGTTGTTAAATACACTTGATGCTAAATTACTTGATTTTTGAGCAAATTAAGGAATTATATGCTAGTGACCATGATTTTCGTGAAGAGTATAAATCTTGTAAAAAGAATGCAATAGGTAAGTACTTTAGGCATGATGAATTTTTATTTCGAGAAAATAAATTGTGTATACTTGCTTGTTCTTTACGTGAATTACTTGTTAAAGAATCACATAAGAGTGGTTTAATGTGTCATTTTGGAATAGATAAGACATTAGCAGTTTTGCAAGAACATTTTTATTAGCCGCATATAAAACATGATGTAGAGAGAATTTGTGATAAATGTATTATGTGTCATCAATCTAAATCACGTAATTAACCCCATGAGTTATATACACAATTGTCTATACCTAGTGAGCCTTGGATTGATATTTCTATAGATTTTGTGTTGGGTTTACCTAGGTCTAAGAATGGTCATGATTCTATTTTTGTGGTCGTGGATAGATTTTCTAAAATGGCGCACTTTATTCTATATCATAAAACTGATGATACTTCCAATGCTGCTAATTTGTTATTTAGAGAAATTGTTAGATTACATGGAATGCCTAAAACAATTATTTCTAATTGTGATACTAAGTTCTTGAGTTACTTTTGGAAGATTTTGTGGTGTAAATTGGGTACTTAATTGTTATTTTTTACTACTTTTCATCCACAAACTGATGGTTAAACGGAAGTAGTTAATATAACTCTGTCATCATTGTTAAGGGCTACAATTAAGAAGAATATAAAACATTGAGAAGAGTGTTTACCTCATGTTAAGTTTGATTATAATAGATTTGCTCATTCTGCTACTAATTTTTCACCTTCCGAGATTGTATATGATTTTAATCCTTTGACACCATTGGATTTATCACCATTACCTATTTTTGAGTTTACTAACATGGCTGGAAAGAAAAAGGCTAATTTTGTTAAGCAGATACATGAGAAAGCTAGACTCAATATTTAAAGGAAAACGGAGCAATACGCGAAGCATGCGAATACGGGACGTAAGCAAGTAATTGAGCCAAGTAATTGGGTGTGGTTACATTCGCAAAAAGAAACATTTACAACTCAAATGCGATCTAAATTGCTTCTGTGAGGAGATGGTCCTTTTCAAGTTCTCGAGCGCATTAATAACAATGCCTATAAATTGGACTTATGTAATGACCATAAATTTTAATTAACATTATAATTATAATTAAGAACTAATTATCAATGAAACAAAATTTTGTGAAAATTAATTGTACATTTATATGTGTGTGCATATTTATTCATCTATTATTGTGGCAGGGAAGAAGAATTATTTAATTAATGAGGTAATTAAGGAAGAGTTCATGTAGTAATTAATTTAATACTAGTGAACTAGTTCGTGAGTTAAATTTATCAACCCCAAGCAAATTGTATGAGTGTTGTGTTGATGTTTTGTAAACTAACCCAACCAAGTGACGCAAATGAATTAATAAGGCAAGTCTAATTGGATTTTATGTTTAGTCCAAATGAATTGTTAAATAAGGTCTAATATGATCAAACTAGTAGCCCCTATATTTAATTAATTATATTTAATTAATTTGTAGCCCAAGTGATGGATACTTATAAGTATTAAATGATAGCCCATGGTTGGTAGTTTAATTAAATCAACTAGTAGCCTAATTGGGTTAATTGTTGAGCCCAAACAATTTAATTGAACAAGCCCAAGTAGAATTAATTAATTGACCCAATAATGGAGCCCAGGGCAAAGTCAAATGATGGTGAGTATTATATATATGTGTAATAAAATTAAAGCAAAATTGATGGAAAAAAGGGGGCAAAATTCGGCCATTGTGGGGCCCTTTGGGGGTGACTTGCAAGCTTGAGGTTGAGTGTCTTGTACACCATTGATTGCTTGAAAAATCTTGTAAAGGACTTAGTTGTTAAACAACTTCAACAACCCTGGTCAATCAAATTGTCCATCCATCAAATAGTAAACTCATTTAGGATCTTAATTGACTGTGTGATAGTTGATTAAGAGATGTTAATCACACTTACATAAGTCCTATAAATATTGCCCCCCACTTCACCTAGTAGAAATTTGTTCATTTGCTAGGTTTTACCAAATTCACAAGAGAGAGCTTTGTAGAGAGAAAAGAGAAAGGAGGGTGAGTTCTAGAGAGAAGCTAGATCACCAAGAGTGTTGCTGGAGAAGAGTCAAAGTGGAGTCATCTTCATTTGTGTCTTACTTTGGGAGGACGAGAAGAAGAGCATCCAAGACTAAGAGGTTGAAAAGTTTTCTCTTCTCAAACTCTTTTCATTTTGATGGTTAATATTTATAGTAGATGTCTTTGCCATGTTTGGTTGTGGAAGTTTTGTTGTGTATGGAATCATGAAGGGTTCGAAAATATAAGGGTGGCTATTGATATGAGGATATGTGATTTATGTGTATATTTGTGAGTATATATACATGTTATGTAATTTTGATGGTCAAAATATATATTTTAATGATTCAAAACCTATTTTTAATCTCTATAATACTAGATCTATGATATATATGTAGATACATGGTTAAATATGTTTAATATGTGTATTAACATACTTGGTAAGTGGAAATATGGAAGAAAATGCATGAAGAAAACATATTTACCTATGAAAACCCTAGTTAAAGTCTAGATCGAAGCTATATGGTTTGAAATGTGTAACTTGTTTGAGTGGTTTTTGTACCTTGAATGCTAGATTTATGAGTTTTTAATATAACCCAACTTGAATCATTGAGAAAGATGTTAAAATGAAGAAGTTATGAAGTTTTTACCAAAACATGTCCATTTTCAAAACCCTAAATGACTGATCATAATTTTTATGTCAAAAATGCTTTAAAAAATGCGATCGATCAATTAGATATTGTAGATCAATAAGTTATGAAGATAACAAAATAAATTTGAAGTCATTTGAACATGTATTAAAGATTTTATGCAAGTTGGAACCCTAGTAGCTCTAGTTGGAAAAGCTGAAAAATTTGATTTTTGGTTTCCTGGTCACCAGCGCCGGTTTATAGTGCAAACCGAGTGTTGCAGCGCCGGTTCAAATTTTTGTATTTTTTTTCATTTTCTGTCTGGGTTGGGTTGGGCCATAAAATCTAGGTCAGGTTGGGTCTGTGATGGTCCAAGTGGGTCAGAAAATGTAATTTAATATAATATTATTATTAGACTAAAATTAAATAATTAAAATATTATTAAATAGGTAATAATATTAGTAAATGTATAAAATATTATTAAATAATTAATAATATTAGAAAATGAATAAAATATTATTAAGTAATTAATAATATTATAAAATTAATAAAATATTATTCAATGAGTAATAATATTAGTAAATAAATAAAATATTATGAAATGAATAAAATATTATTAAATAATTAATAATATTAGTAAATGAATAAAATATAATTAAATGATTAATAATATTAAAAAATGGATAAAATATTGTTCAATGATTAATAATATTAAAAATTGAATAAAATAATATTAAATGATTTATAATGATAGTAAGATATTAAAATATTATTAAATGATTAATAATATTAAGGGAGTTAAAATATTCTTAAGTGATTAATACTATTAGTAAGTGATTAATGGATTATTAAGTGTTTATTAATATGAGCTAGTTATTAAAATATTATCAAAGAGTGATAATATTACTAAGTGTTTAATACATTTTTAGACGTATGTGTTTAAGTGTTAGACAACTTGAGTAATGTAGACAACAGATATAAATATGAACCAATGTGTATAATACTAATTGAAAGATCAACCTTAATAATGTTAGGTGGTTTCAAAGGAAATTAAATTGTATTGGTTTAGCCGTAGACAAAAATCTAGGCAAGCTTCCTAACTTAACTTGTAATTATTTTCAAGTATTATAAGTAGGATAATTATTGACAATTATTCTACATCATTATCAATTATTGATATTCACACTTGGTGAAATTAAAGATATATTCTATTATTGAATCAGTGAAGCTTTAAAGTTCTTTTATTCATGAACTGTTTAAGAAGTGATCTATGCTAATTGTTCAGCTAGACCTAGCGTGTCAAATTCATTCTCTTGAATATTGTTAAAGTTTATCCAATCCAATAGTTGGTGTGAATTCTTAAAATAAGACTGAGAAAGAACAACCCTGTTAAAGGAGAATTATTATGACCAAAAAATTGATAAAGTACAAGATGTCTAAGTGTTATGTATATACATAGAGTACAAGAGGTTAATCCCCTTGAGTACCAAACTTGAGTGTTTACACTCTAAAGGGTTAGTCGAATGACTGTTGTACCTTTGAAGTATGTTCACGTGACCACTCAACATTAAATATTCTAAATAAATCTTTTATTGAATATAATTGCATGCTTCATTTCTTCACAATTATTGTACATTATTGAAGTCCCAATAAGTAATTCTTTTCATTCATGATATATCACCATCTTGTATAACAATTGATTATTTTAAATTTACTGACCAAAGTAATTACTCACCCTCGTTATATCATGAACTATTTTCAGCTAAGCTCAAGTGCTCCAAGAAAGATGAGGGCAAGAAAAATGCCAAATATTAGAATTGCATGGTATGTAATATGTTTTTATTATTTTAAATCTTTTGTGAACCCTTAAGATATGTGTTGATTATGTTAAGGTTAGAAAACCTTGGATGTTGTATTTACCTTTGTAAGGAACAATTATGTATTTTTTCACTAGATGAATGAAGATTATATATTTTGATGTCATTTATGTATTAGATAGTGATCACTAAACCCGAGGTTCAAGGGACCCGGATTTGGGGGCGTCACAACTTACTTGGTGAGTATAATGTTAGTGCTGCATTTAATATTTCTAATTTAAGTCCGTTTGATACAGGTAGTGATTTGAGGACAAATCCTTTTCAAGAGGAGAGGAATGACGAAGGCATTCTTGACTTGGATGGAAATCAAAGGGTTAAAGCTTGGGGAGATCCAGTTCAAGTTTCAATTGGACAGGTTATGCGAGCAAGAGCCAAACGATTCAGGAAATGACTTGTTGGATTAATTCAAGAGATGTGGTCCTGAGAACTTTTAAGTTATTCAATCAAGGAAGGAGATCAAAAGTTAGTTCAAGTGTTGAAAGCAACCTCAAGTCAAAACCAAGCAGGTCAAGAAAAGTCAAAAACTGAATTTGCAGACCAGCGTCTCGGAACTGAAAGAAATTGTCCTGGAGCCAGCGACTCGGCACTGGGTAGCAAAGAGATCAGCACCCTGACACTACAAATGAACTAGAAGGCAGCGCCCCGGCGCTATGATGCAATCCAAGCAAGTTGAGTTTTATTATTTTCTAGTTTTTCTTAGGATTTTGTTACCTTAATTAGTTAGGTTTCTTATATAATGATACTTCTTGTTGGTTTAAGGATTAAGAACACATAGAGTACTATAAATATAGATTTAAATTTTGTGATCAATGAATTATTATTCAATATATTTTCTTAAGAGAATTATTCTTCATCTTTTGGTTCTTTGAAACTTTATAAGCTATTCTTAGTTTTTTTTAGATTCAATTTGACTTATCATTCAACAATATATAGTTGGATGTGGCGTCTTCTTCTGCATCAATCATCAATTGTATCGACGTTCTTGTCTACGTATAGACAACGGATTGAGGTGTCATCAGTGTTCTATTCAATGCAGATTTTTTTACATAAACAATTGTACCAAGGTTCTTATTTCTAAATAAGCGACGAGTTGAAATATTGTGAGTGATTCACCAAACAACTTTGTTAGAGAATGAACCGAGCAACGTTCACCTTACGCAATCATACTTTGAGCCTTATCAATTTATATCATAATAAAGTTTAATAGGTAAATGGAAATTCATAATTTTGAATATGATTTTGAGAGAGAAATAAATTTGCAAAGAGTGTTGCTATATATGATTACAAATTTATGTCGATAATGACTTACGTGGATACATGTGATAAAAAAATAAAAAAAATGGCCCCTACACATTACTATTCTATCTTATCCATTATAGATAACTAGTATCTTGGCACATACCACGTGTGTAAAAAGAATGAAAAAATGTTGAAAAGAGAATAAAAATTAATAAAGGAGTGGAGAGAGAGAATGAAAGTTTTTTGAGTTTTAAGAAGTAACTACCCCTATCTTTTAAAGGGTATAAAAGGAACGTAATTTTTTTTATTTTTTTATTTGCACCAAAATAACTACCAGTTCTCCTCCCGCTTTATAATATAAATAAATACAGTAATTGCAATCCAAATTCATCATAAATTAATTCATTTTAAATTTCATGCTAGCAAATGGACTAAAAGTAAGCACCATTTTTTTACAACAAAGCAAGCAAAAAAGACTATGCATATATGATTTTTTTTTAAAAAAAACTGCAATTGTATAGGAACAATTTGACGAACATTGCCAATTTGCAACAAGGAAACCTTTACAATAATGACTTGCCACTCAAAGCATCAGCAAAAGAAGTATTTCTTCGTTTTCATGTTATAAACTTATTATTGATTTTTGAAAATTAATTTGAGATATTTTTAAACTCAAAATTGAGATGATTCAATATAAATTATAAAATAATAAATTCTACAATTAGTAATACCTAGTAAATAGTTTATAATATTTATCATTGTATTGATTACTACCAAAAAAAAATTATGTCAATTTTCAATTTAAAATTTTCGTAACTTGACTTCAAAAAGTCAATAATGGTATTATAATTTGAGATGAAGGAAGTATATAACAAATTACTATGCTCTACATAGCAAAAAAAAAGTATTATGGTCTACAGAAATAGAAGTGTTACTAGGGGACGTGTATACTTAACAAACAAAATATTTATGAAAAAAAATACCAAGAAAATATTTTCCAAAGTCTAATCAAGAGTATAACTGAATCAACAGAATTAACGAAACCAAATAGAAGGCTGGATCAAAGTGACTAAATTGTGATTTCATACCGAGCTCAGAACAAAACAAATATATCTTGCAACACAAGCCAGTCAAAATATTGCCACATAGGCAAGTCACACATTGGATCGCGAATTCAAGCGCATGCAAAATCAAAAGGTGTATCTAGCACAAATATCATCACTCTGCAAAATAGAACAGAAACTAGGGTCGATCGATATGCATCCTGAACAAATATATCAAATGGCCAGCCAAAACTCACACACAGAGCAACATACAAAAGGATACACCATTGACTGATCACACCGCCACGGAAGGTGTCATGACTCGGTACCAAAAGGACATGTCTATGGTACTCCCATATGTGGTTATAGTTTAGGCATACCCTATCGCTTATTCTACCAAGGATATAATGTCACAACACATGTGACACAATATCAAAAAGGGTTCTAAATGTACATGTTGAACTAAATCAAATCATAAACAAAATACCTCCAAAGTAATGTAACAATATGTACCACTCTACAAAGATAACAAAATTTTATGCTGGAAAAACGAATTTAAAAGAGTCCAAAATACAAAGTTAAGAACATCTAGACCAAAACAAAGGAAAATAAGAATTTGACAGGAAAATAAGAATTTGACTAGAAAACAAAATAATTAAGCTAGTACCAAATTCTGAATGATTAGCAAAATAAATAAATTAACAAAATGAGAGTATTACTGAAAGAACTACGGAATGATACACAAAATAGGTTTAAAAATCACTCAATTCGGAGTTAATATAACTGAGTTACGAATTTTCAAAATTAGGGCTGAAAACAATGACGGGAATCAAGGCATATTACAATTTTTATTAATTTAAGGTAGAAAACAGTGTCAAATAACTATTCTTTCTCTCTGACATTAAAGAGGACAAAAATATGAAAAAATAGATTTTAGATTCACTCAATTACGATATCAAATGAATTAATTATAATTTTTTTAATGGGTTGTAGTGAGCATAGATATTCTACTTGAGAATTCAACTAGTCAGGTTATAAATGAATTAGAGTAACATCTAACACTCTTTAAATACAACTAGAAAATAATATATGAGCTACCAAAACCCCAATGGAGTCCTAAATTTCTAATAACTAATTATCTATTAAAAGAATTTAACTTTCCAAATAAAATTATTTTTTTTAGTAACTTTCCTTTTTTAATTTAATTACGCTTTTATAAAAAATCAAATTAATATTTAATTATTAAAAAAATTCGGGTTATTACATTGGAGGCCTGTTATACCCTCTTGGGAAAAATAATTTACCTCAAAAGTTGGATCCTTTCAATGGGAAAAATTTATAGAAGCTAAAAAAATGATATTCCCTAGTGAAAAAATTATGCAAATGGACTGATTCTGTGAGCGAAGAAGATTTTTACACTACCAAAAGACGATTTTGGGAAGAATACAATCGACTTCCATCCACCGTTAGATTGCTAAATCTAGACATGTACATGAATTAGATTGATTGGAATTCGGAACCGGATATTACGTTGTTATCTGACATGGAAAATTTAGTTACAAACCTAAAGTTGAGGATATTAAGTGTAATGTTCCGAATTCTTATAAGACTTGTAAATGTAATCAATAAAAGTTAATTTTATAACCTAAACTATGTGTTATGAGATTGAATGTGTATGATTTTATTATTTGCCTAAGTATAAAAATCATACGTGAAACATAACTAGGAAACCACTATTCATCTATACGGCATAATGTGTTATACCTAAGTATTTATATGTGGTACAAAACAATTCATCCATACGGTATGACGTATTATACCGAAGTATTTATAAGATGTGCAAACTAGAAAATTAATATTCACTTATACGAAAAAGTCAACAATGACAACTAACTTAGTAACTTAGCAAATTAAGAAGAACAAACCAAGTTTAGCTAGGGAAACCAAGGGGGTAACTGGCGATGACAAGGCTTGGGGCCACTTGCCTTCTCTTGCACTTGAGTTGTCAAGTTGCACTTTGCTTCCTACAATGTGTTGTCCAATTTTGAATTATGAGATAGGACTTTAGTGAGAACAATGAGTTGCTAAGTGGGACTTTTAATAATCAATTAACCAATATGGTGGAGGTTACTTACAACTAATTAAGTTTCATAAACATGTAAGTTAAATTAACAATAAACTAAACAAGGCTAATTAGGGTTAAGTAAGGTTAACTTGGCAAGTGTTTTGAGGAAGCTTGGTTACTCACCATGGTGACTAGTTCACTAGTTCATGCTTTCGCTATCTTTAACTAGTTATCTCTTTGGTTATTCAGCTAATTTTCATGACTTACGACACACCAACACCAACATACATACTCATAAGCCTAAACATACATAAGTTCATAAGTTCTAACATAAGAATTGTTGAACCGAAAGACATACATAATATATATATATATATGGAGAATATGGAGGTACACAGCAGTGTAGTGCACGGTCGGCTATGGCGACGGTTCAACCGTCGCCATAGATCATATCTATGGCGACGGTTGAACCGTCGCCATAGCCGACCGTGCACTACACAGCTGTGTACATACATTTTTTTCCTATCTATCTATCTATCTATCTATATATATATATATATATATATATATATATATAAACAAATGTTGGTTTACCTCTTGAAGTGCTAGCTTTTCGATCTTACAAGCTCTAACAATTTTTCAGAGGTAATCTTACAAAATATAGTAATCTAGGAAGAATGAATGTGATATTTAAATAGGTTAGTATAATCAAGGTAACACAAACAGAAAATTTAACAGAAAACAACATTACCTCAACTGAGAAGACAAACTCATCTGCTACACCCTTTAACATACTTTGCACTTCCTTCACAAAATCATGCACACTCTCATAGCCATTCTCATCCAGGCGTTGAGAAATATTTTTGAAGTTCAAGGTACGAAGTCCAGCCCAACTATTTTTGCAGCAAGAATTTTCATCCCAGTTCCAAATATTGGCAAGAAGGGGAGCACTTTCCTCACCCTCATCCTCCATCTTTTGTTTTATATCGATGATAGCATACCTTTACTAGACTGAGTTCAGTCATTTTAAGGTCGATAGAAGCAGGTCCACTAGAATTCATAGTGTTGCCGCACAAATGTTCAGAAGATTGCTCAGTCCAAACCTCCCTGTAGTATATAGATAAACACTGAGCAATAAGGCTATAAACAATAGGGCTTTTATTAAAAGCAACAGGTTGTCATAATCAGATTGTTGCTATTTGCTGGAGCTCCTTTGCATATCCAACTGGCCTACCTTCGTTGTTTTCTATTGAACACGTTTTCTCTACTTTAATATAAAAAATAATTATATTACTTTATGTTTAGGGGCCCACAATATCACATACTGTGCACATGTACTATATCCCCGTCTATGTACATGCACTACATTAGTTTGTGTACTATGTTTAAAATATGCTTTACATTTAATTATTTACTCCCTTTATCCCATAATAAATGTCCTAGTTTGACTTTCATGATCAAATTAATCATTTTTAAAATTAATAAATCTTAAAACTTCCAACCAACATATACCGAGCAACTATAATAATAATAAACTTTGGAAAATTTACTACTACTGTCAAGTTTTTTGATTTACAAATTCTATGTAATTATTTTTAATTATCAATTTTAAAAATGGTCAGTTTGATTGTTTGACCATTAAAATTAAATTAGGACGTTTATTATAAGACGGAAAGAGTATTATATAAAATTTATATACATGTATTAGACAAAATTTGCGCTATATTATATAATAATATATTTATATGTGTGTATTACCTAATATATACATATATTCAACTAAGAAACAGGAATTTGGCTGATGGCCAATGCACTGTGCACCCCATGCGGCAAGTGACATATCCCTCTTTTATACAAAAAAAAAAAAAAAGAAAAAAAAAAGGATTTTTTGCAGATTAGTGTTTACAGATTGAGAAGAGAGGAGGAAAAGAAAGAAGATGAAAAAGAAGAAGATCAGAGAAGAAGGCTAACCAGGAATATCAGAGATGAGTCCTCGCTCTGTCAGCTTTTCTTCTCTCTCTCTTCGCTGCTGGAAGAGTGACATGTATTCTAATATTGTGGGCCCCCTTTTTTATATATTAATAAAACAACAATCAAATCCTTTATGCTTTGTACATTTTAGATCATAGTCCTATATTTCTATATTTTTGCACATCAAAATATTGCAGTACTTTAAGCAACTAGAATAATAATAATGTAATATTATATTATTTGTAGTATGTTTATTTAATAATTATAGTTAAATATGTTGTATCACGCCACACCCGAATCCCCACTTTTTAAGATTTTACGAATTTATGTCTCCCTGTATCACACACCCGTATCTCCGCACCCTTATCCTTGCTTCTAGATATTCACTATAATTTATAATATACTTTATGTCTATAGTTATGTTTAAAATAATGCCTTATGCTCGTAGTTTATTATATAATAGAAAATAATCATAAATTAATAATGTAATAATTTTACTATAAATATACATATGAAGAACAATTTTAGTCTTTATCACAAATATAAAAAATAATAACAAAATTATACCGCCTAAAGAAGCAGCCTAAACCCCCCACCTGCCTACAAGGCCTAGGCACTCAAAGGACTCTCTACCGCCTAGGTCCTGCACACTCGACTCTTGTTTGAAATATTCTCCCACGATGTAGTTTACAACCATCTTTCCATTTTTGAGCAACAAGTAAAGGTCGGTAACTAGGAAAAATGGATTTTCCATTATCCGGTAAAGCTGCCATATTCTTTCACTAGAGAGACTCCGCTTCTCGAGAATTCTTAGGGATTCTCTCCTCTTCTATAACTTGTGTTTTGAATTACCTATGACTATATTGGTTCAATTTCACGGGCACGTCCTGTATCACCTTGGCTCTGATATCCCTTTGTTGGAAATTGAGGAGACAATTGGAAGAGAAAGTAGATATATTTGAAGACCAGTCAATGATTTGGTTTCTACTGCACTTGATTCCACTTAATCCCACTTGCACCAAATGACAAGACTATTGATAGAACTCTTAAAATACACTTTCTAGAGACGCTCAAATTTTCACTACTTGAACAATACATGTACCTTACAATAATAAAATACCATGAACCTAATTAAGCAAATAACTGTACGATGTATATGGGCACCGATTTGAGACATATACAACATGTTCTGAATACACCTAGCACAATAAACTTTTATGAGGTAGGGAACGAACACATTGATAACATGTTAATAAGGGAATACTCCCAATTGTCATGATTAGTTCCGTTTTTGTTTCAAATCACTGCCACTCTTTCAAACGCTAAGGGAAATCTTAGTGCTAAAAGACCATATTACCCTTCAAGTACTACATTGAGGTACTATGTAATATGCCATGTGGCCCACTAGCATAAGCACATGTCATTGCTAGAGTTAAAAGTAATATAGAAAATTTACTCACAAACTCAAATCCTAGACAAAACAATTTACTTCCTTAAGCTGCAGGAAACCACCAGAAGTGTCAAAATTTGTTAAACGAAGTGTACGCATGATGAAGCATCAGTCATATGAAGAGTTAGGTTAGAAACTAAATTTACCGCATCAAATGACTGAGGTTCATCGACATTTGGTGGTGCAACATTTGGTTGTCAATTGAAGACCTATACAGGACCATAGTGGCGAATTGGTTCATCGACATTTGGTGGTGCTGCATTTGATTCTCTGCCGAAGACATGTACAGTACCATAGTGCCATTCACCATCTTCCTCAGTGCGACACTATGGTACTGTCTTCGGCAGACAATCAAATGCTGCACCACCAAATGTCGAACCAATTCGCCACCATGAATGTCTTCGTCATATTTCTGTAAAATCTAAATGTACCCACTTTCTTTTGATGTTAAGTACATTTAAGAGAAGGTTGTGCCGGTAAAAAATGTGTTCATAACACTGTATCACACCACTGTGAAAAACAAAAGAGAAAAAGAAAGGAAGAACATCTTAAGAGGATATTCTTTAATAAGTAAATTATTTTGAGCCTAGGCTTATATATATTTTTATCTTGCATTACCTGCTTTTATTTTTTACTTGATAGAAAAAAGTAGGTCATATCTCTTGCGGCTATCAACTCGCCTCCAATTACTTTGGTCTTAGGGGAGTCACTTCTTCCTGCTTTAGTGACAACCGCCCAAGTTAATTCAGTTGGCACAGTTGCAAATTATGCAATTCATCCCTGCTCCAAGAGGGATTAACAGATTGCATCAGGTACAGGACAGGCATGGTTTTGTTCAATTTCAACTTACATTTTGATATTTGTTTTTATTTCTAATGGCACACCAGACAAAATACCTTGGTACAGAGTACATGTATATCGGTGTGTAATTTCCTTTTTGTTTTGGTATATTTGCTGATTCATAAAGTTCTCCATCTCCCTTGACATTTAGGAATTATCAGAAGCAATAATGATTGTAGCTGCTGGCACTGCGGATAATCTAAATGGAAAAACAACATTTAGGGATAATGACGAGCAGAATTGAAGTCTTTTAAATAACATGTAAGTTTGTTTGTTCAATATTATCATATATCAATAATGATTGTAGCTGCTGGCACTGCGGATGATCTAAATGGAAAAACAACATTTAGGGATAATGACGAGCAGAATTGAAGTCTTTTAAATAACATGTAAGTTTGTTTGTTCAATATTATCATATATCAATAATGATTGTAGCTGCTGGCACTGCGGATGATCTAAATGGAAAAACAACATTTAGGGATAATGATGAGCAGAATTGAAGTCTTTTAAATAACATGTAAGTTTGTTTGTTCAATATTATCATATATCAAGATAAACAATTGTGCCAACATTAAATTTGAAATGACATCTCTACACTAGAAACTGAAAATGTGGAGTCTAGTAATTGCAGTTTGTGACTAGGCTTTTTAAGTGGCCGCAAAATAAGAGAATATTATGGTACCAGGCGTTGGTTAGTTTTCAACTTGAATCCAGTCACTAGCTCAAAAATATATGCGCAAGGTGGTTCACTAGGAAAGAAAAGAGTTTCTCTAAGGTCGGGTTGTCCTCTTACACATGAATCCCGACTCTCATGATGGTTGGTTTATAATTGTTATGATTTATATATGTTATTAGATTTACTTTATGTGGAAAAAATTATATAAATTTATTAGTAATGAAAATTGGTTGAGTTCTAAAATCAGGCAATTGATATTTGCTTAATCTTTGCGGTTAAATAGATAGAAACCCTAAAATTTGACAGTTATAGTTTTCACTGAATTAGAAAGATCCTTTCCAAATTTTTATTACACATGGTAAATAATTTTTTGTCTTGATGATTACTAATGTTAATTAAGCAACTATTCCTTTTCACAAAATTAAATTTTGAGATTTTAATATAAAAACATGGAATAATATTTAAAAAGGTGAAAAATGAATTTGTAACGGAGCCAAATTTGTATCAAATTACTTGATTTAAAAAAGGGCAATCAGAAAAACATCCAATTCTGACATTAAGATCTAGTTTTAACTATCATACATTAAGCAGACAAGAAATGTAGATCTATTTTAGAGCAATTAATATGAAATTAATTTTGGTACCTTCTGTATGACGATACTTACAAAATTTTAGAATATTAAGTTTTTTGTATTTAGTTACTTTTGAAATTCTGTGTATAACTTTTTTTGCAGATTGCATTGGCTCGGCATTCAACTTGCGGGGAAAAATGCAATGCCCAAATTGTCGCACCGAGGAAGATGGTGAATGACACTATGGTACTGTACAGGTCATCCGCAGACAATCAAATGCTGCACCACCAAATGTCGATGAACCAATTCGCCACTATGGTCCTGTACAGGTCTTTGGCGGACAACCAAATGTTGCACCCCCCAAATGTCGATGAACCTTAATCATTTGATATGGTAAATTTAGTTTCTGCCCTAGCTCTTCAGATCAGTCATATGACGAGCTAGGGCAAAAACTAAATTTACCACATCAAATGACCGAGGTTCATTGACATTTGGTGGTGCAGCATTTGGTTGTCCGCCGAAGACCTGTACAGGACCATATTGGCGAATTGGTTCATCGACATTTGGTGGTACAACATTTGATTGTCTGCCGAAGACCAATACAGTACCATAGTGCCATTCACCATCTTCCTTTGTGCAACAATTTGGGCATTGCATTTTTTCCCGCAAGTTGAATGCCGATCCAATGCAATTTGCAAAAAAAGTTATACACATAATTTCAAAAGGTAACTAAATACAAAAAAATTAATGTTCTAAAATTTAATAAGCATCGTCATACAGAATGTACCAAAATTAATTTATGATAAATTGCCCTAAAATAGATCTACATTTCTTGCTTGCCTAATTTACATTAGTTAAAACTAGATCTTGATGTCAGACTTGGATATTTTTCTGATTGCCCTTTTTTAAATCAAGTAATTTGATACAAAGTTGACTTCGTTACAAATTCATTTTTCACCTTTTTAAATCAGTATTCCATGTTTTTATATTCAGATTACATACTTTAAAATTTCAAAATTTAATTTTATGAAAGGGAATACTCGCTTAATTAACATTAGTAATCATCAAGACAAAGAATTATTTATCATGCGTAATAAAAATTCAAATTTGAAAAAGATCTTTCTAATTCAGTGAAAACTATACCTTTCAAATTTTAGGGTTCCTATCTATTTAACCGCAAAGATTAAGCAAATATCAATTGCCTGATTTTAGAACTCAACCAATTTTCGCTACTAATAAGTTTATATAATTTTTCAACATAAAGCAAATCTAATAACATATATAAACCGTAACAATCTAAACAATTATAAACCAATCATCACAAGAGTCGGTATTTCACGTGTAAGAGGACAACCCAACCTTAGAGAAACGCTTTTCTTTCTTAGTGAACCACCTTGCGCATATATTTTTGAGCTAGTGAGTGGATTCAAGTTGAAAACTAACCAACGCCTGGTACCATAATATTCTCTTATTTTGCAGCCACTTAAAAAGAATAGTTGCAAACAACAATTACTAGACTCCACATTTTCAGTTTCTACTGTAGAGATGCCATTTCAAATTTAAGGTTGGCACAATTGTTTATCTTGATATATGATAATATTGAGTAAATAAACAAACTTACATGTTATTTAATGGACTTCAATTCCGCTCATCATTCTCCCTAAATGTTGTTTTTCCGTTTAGATCATCCACAGTGCCAGCAGCTACAATCATTATTGCTTCTGATAATTTCTAAATGTCAAGGGAGATGGAGAACTTTAAACTTTAAACTTTATGAATCAGCAAATATACCAAAAAATAAAATAAAAAGGAAATTACACACCGATATGCATGTACTCTGTACCAAGGTACTTTGTTTGGTGTGAGAAGGTGCTATTAGAAATAAAAACAAATATCAAAATGTAAGTTGAAATTGAACAAAACCATGCCTGTCCTATACGTGATGCAATCTGTTGATCACTCTTGGAGCAAGGATGAATTGCATAATTTGCAACTATGCCAGCTGAATTAACTTAACTTGGGCAGTTGTCACTAAAGCAGGAAGAAGTGACTCTCCTAAGACCGAAGCAATTGGAGGATAGCTGATAGCTTCGTTAGGGCCGCAAGAGATATGACCTACTTTTTTCTATCAAGCAAAAAATAAATGCAGGTAATGCAAGATAAAAATATATATAAGCCTAGGCTCAAAATAATTTACTTATTAAAGAATATCCTCTTAAGATGTTCTTTATTTCTTTATTTCTTTTGTTTTTCACAGTGGTGTGATACAGATACAGTGTTATGAACACATTTTTTACGAGTACAACCTTCTCTTAAATGCACTTAACATCAAAAGAAAGTGGGTCGCACATTTAGATTTTACAATAATTTTAACGAAGACATCCATTATTAATTGACTTTCACAAGTCCGAATATAGATACTCCACTTACAAGTTGAATTTGAATATACTATTGCAAATTCAGTAAGGGTAAACTTGTATAGCTAAAGTTCCTTAACACAGTTAAATTATTGAAATACTTTATTATTAAACATTACGAGGCACTCAAATCATTGAATTATACAGAGAGACTGATGGAGTATTTATTTTAGGAAGATAATTATGTGATTTTCATACAAGTATTCAACATATTACACATAGTTTTCAAACATCCGATAAATCCAAAAAGGTAATCTGGTACTGAGCGGCAACAGAAAGTACCATGCCAATAACAAAAAACAGTATTTTTGATCATACAGTATTAACAACTATGGTGCCAGAGAAAAAGATGATATTTTGCAAACCTGGGAATCAGGCATTCCAAAACTCCTTGCAATTAGTACAGCTGGTTGCTGGCCCCATAATCCATGATGCTGCCATGACATCAGAGTCACTTGCCGTGGTGATGACTCATTTGGAATTGGTGAATAGACTTGTGGAATACGTTGGATCTTGCAGGCAAGCCATATTTATTTTCAACATTCCAAGCCTGTAGCTGCGTGCGCCCAGAGCTTGAAACCATTGATTCCTGCTGGTTCTGCAGCTGTGGCTGCAATCCTTGCGAATACCCAGCAATCATGGATCCAGAATTGATACCAATGAATTTCCCCGGCGCTAGCTGCTGGTACTGATAACCTAAGTTGGTCTGAGGTCAGTCTGCAGTGCTTGCCCCGCGACTATGTCTACAGAATTTGTATTTCTGAACTGTCCTGCTGCTGCCTGTTTGTGTTGTGGCTGGTCAGATGAGAGTAGTTGTTCATGGTACATCTGTTCATCACCATCTAACAAAAGGGATAGAAAGCTAAATCGTCGCGTATCTGCCTGATTAGACATGATTTCCTGCATATTCAAATATTGTAAGTTAGCATATTCCAATCCTTCTCATATGTAAAACACTCCTTACAAGCTACTGAAGTCCTTCACAACTGCAACAAGTTCAACGAGTTAGATTTAAGATACACAGACGATCTAAATGAGGCATATAGATATCACTTTCAAACACTATTCAATGTTGTATCAGTTAACCCTCCGACAAAGGCTAATTGAACCCACGAAAAGACCCACCTAACACTAACTCTAGACATCAACCACTACTAGCAAGGTAGTAATAACAAAATTAAAAGAAATCCTTTAGCAAAAATTAGTTAATTATAGTTGAATTTATTAAGACCAAAGTACCTAAATAAAAACTTCTGAAGTTATGAAGTTTTGGATACGAATCTATTGAATGCAGACATATTTTATTCACTCCCAATCATACATACTTCACATGCAGTCCTTATTTTTCTCCCTCAAGCGGTGGCAATGCTAGGAATTATAACAAAAGTAAGCTAAAAAGATACTGAAAATTATTTGGTCATACAACTATATTAAGCTCATACTAATTCATAAAAAGAGCATACCAAGTTGAAATTATTGCAAGATCAAACAGAATCTACTAATTACTTGTCAATAAACAAATATTCAATTTCATAGTTTCACTACACCATCATCAATGTCACAATGATATAATAATCTATTAGTAGTAGTCAAGTAATAAATTAAATAGAATTAACAACTTAAATAATTAACAGGAACTCACCTGATTAATGTAGAATCTAATCCGGATTCGAGAATTATCAACGTTTTGATTTTGCACAAAGCAGTTCAATTAGCAACAAAAACCTAAAATAAAACAATTAAGAACAAAGAGTACGGTATTAGTATTATTTTAGCGGTTTGATAAAGCAAATTTCTCATTTTTGTATTTAAAATAAATATTTGTCAATTTGCTTTTGTGATTTGTGAGTGCGCCACTATGTCTGTGTGTGGCACAGAGATAAAGAGAGAAAGCTAAATAACCTCAACTAGAACTATATAGCACTGATATAAAGTAAACACCACTGCTGTGCCGCGCAAAGGATGGATATTTCTAGATGGCCACTGGACTAACTCTTTTGAAAAAATTGAAATATTTTTTCTGAGAAAGGGAAATAGAAAGAGAAGAGGATGGGTCAGTCGGTCAAAGATAGAGAAAGAGATAAAGACAATTGGGCAGTGTTAGTCAGTTTGAGAAATGGAAAGAGAGAGCAAGGGGATTTGAAACTGAAGATGGAGTTTTCAATTAATGCTTCGATCAGTGGACTAAAACATTCACTTAATGCTTAGGTCCAAGGAGGAAGTCGGTGAGAGTTTGTCCACCATACAAGTGTGTCACCATAGCCTATAGACGCCATACCATACATGTGTTATCACCCCTGCTCTCAAGTAGTGTTAAGTGGAACGTGGGTTCATTTCGGTTTGTGGAACCGATATGGATACGGGTACGTGGTACACTACATACAGCGGATCGTTAGAGTATCTTTATATGAGTGCTTCTAGTTAGGACTTAGGAATTCTCTATAAATCTAAATGTAATTAACCTAAGTTTATAGAAGATTTTTAATTGAATCAATAAGTTGATTGTTTTATAAATAATTTAGAACAAATGTGATGCTTGACCATTCAATACTAAGTAAGAACTCATATTTGTGCAATCATAGGTAAAACAACAATGAAATTTGTAAGTATCTAAATTTAGAGTATTGGTACGTAAAGGATACCATGTTTGGGTACACCCAGTACCAATACAAGATTTGTAAGTCAATAAAAGTATCTGAGAAATTTGCAGTCTCAAGATAGATATAGTGTATATAGATAATCAAATTTCAAAGACTGTTGAAAAAATAAAACAATTCATAGATCTATCAAACTAAAGGGGAAACAAGAGATACTTCCATAAAAACAAATAATAAATGTTCATTTGTGTATCACAAAGTAGATCAAAGAAGGTAGCCGATGCTAGCGATGTGATCTAAAATAAAACGGTGTCATCAGATAGAGAAACAAAGAAAGAAAACCTTGTAATTAGTGAAACATAAATCATATAGATATACAATTGTGTGTCATAAATCTGTAATTAAGGAAAACTTTTCCTCAAGATGTGACCATGAATGCAACAATGTCGTGTAAGAGAGAGTACCACATAAATTATATCTAACTATCAACAAAAAACATAGATCTGCCTATATGTGTGTATCAAATACCTGATATCAAAGAAGGTAGCTTAATCTAGCAGTACTAACGAGAAATGAGCGCCGCCACGACAAAGATTGAAAGAGAGACTAACTAATAGTAATGAAACCCTAAGATAGTTTAGGAAGCAAATGAATGAATTTTTGTGAGTTTAGGGAAAGTTTAAGGCATATTTAAATTATGGAAATTGATATTTCCACATAAAAAAATGATATTCCCACATGAACCTCTCTCACATGGATATGGGTCCCATTCAATACTCATGTGAGAGAGATAATAAGGAAATATCATTTTTCATGTGAAAATATCAATTCCCTATATTATTGCTTGCCACGTGTCAAAACAGTTCATCATGCTGAATGATAAAATGCTAGAACCGAGCCATGTTCTAAATGGCCAAGAGACAAGAATTAGAAGATACACCCACCCGTCCCTAAAAAAAGAAAGGAAATACCCTCACCCTAACAATACGAGTTTTAGCTCATCTTCGGAAATCAATTACCATATCTAAAAAATTATAAACACTATAATTGACTGTAAAATGAAAATATCAAGAGCAGCGAGAGATTGGCTTAAATTTGTTGATAATTAGTTAATTACACACCCTTAATTTCATAAACAAATGTGCAGATATCAACGTGGATATGCTGTGAATAAGTCATGGATATGATTTCCATAGTAACATAAGAATAACGAGCCAAATCAAGTGTTCCTCTTTCATTTCATAGCAGAACTCAATAGAAAAACAATGATGATACGCATACAAAGTCCAATCTAAATGATAGTAATCTGATACAAGATGCTAGACATATCAACACAACCAGGACCCACTAGTACGGCGATCTTCCAGATCGGGGGGTTAAAAGTTATCTCAGTTATTCCAAAAGAATTATTTGAGCCCTATGATTTGGTTTAGTTGTAAATATGGCTTCCATGGTGACAAGGATGAAGAGAGTGAGCATGTAAATCTTGCATTTAGCTATATACAGGGTTTGATCTT
The DNA here is from genome assembly GCA_947179155.2 of Hedera helix. NCBI lineage: Eukaryota > Viridiplantae > Streptophyta > Magnoliopsida > Apiales > Araliaceae > Hedera > Hedera helix. Next base: position 7,095,992 of record OX359277.1, read on the forward strand.
GTTTTATAATTGTTTTCTGTGAATCATGTTATAGCTCCTTGAGACTCTTTTTTTTAAGGTCAAAATCCAAAGGTTATTTCAAAGTTCAAACAATATCAGACTACTCTAGTACTATAACTGTGTAACACTCAATTTCTTATTATATGGGGATGCAAACATATGGTAGATCTTAGAGAGTTGCCCAAATTTCGGGAGTTAAACTTTGTTCTAAATCAAAATAATAATAGGTAGTCTTATTTTTCTCTGGGATTTTAATGTAATAACAATTGTTTTAGCAATTTCATTTTTTCCCTCAAAATCAAAAGCTTTGGAAGTGAGAAGCAGAGCAAGAGTATATAAAGATAAGTTGAAGCAGCACAAAGAACTTGGTGATCTAGGTCGATTTTTCATCTAGCCGTGGTTTGAGTACCACCGCCAAGAGCAATCCACTACACAGATAAGTACGGAAAAATAAGAGGTTTAAAGATTTAACTTCATTGAAAGATTAAACAGGAAAAAGGAAAAGGAAATTCAAGAATTCAAGAAAAACACTAAAATCGTCTATATAGGAAATTATTATGGCTATTAAATCGGAGGCACAGCTTATCAACCTTTTTTCTTGAGGCTAACTTCTTAATTAATAAAAGTTCTATATCTAATGGTCATTGTTGCTGACACTTTTAGCTAATAGAAGGGATGTTTCCACTTCTCACTTTCATCTATCTTTTCTACTGCTTTGTTGTTGAAGTCTATGTGAAATATTCTTTACTCTTCCTTTCTACTCACCACCCCTACATTATATGACGCAGCAGAATAATGCACAAACGTTAATGTACAAACGTTAATGGCTAGTTATTGTACTACACAAACGAGATAAAAACCTTTGAATCCACATAGAAGCTAGAACATTCTCCAAAAGAAATTGATAATAATTGTCAAAACCGGGTTAAATCTGAAAGAGCATATTTATAATACCTAAGTTATGTACACGAACTTGGATGAAGTGTCCGGTTGTACACGATATTTTGAAGAGTAACTTCACAATTTTGTTAATTTTTTACACTTAACTGAAATGTCCAGTGGATATACCCTTGTCCGAGTGTTGGACATGGGTACTTTAGGAAAAAGTGAAGAGCTCGTGTCACGTATTTCCTAAGCAACTTTCCTATGATTATTCGGAAATAGAAAATTAGAATAAAGGAAAATAAGAAGATAAAAAAAAAATTGAAAATAAGCCCAAGATACAAAGGACACAAAAATAATTGAACTACTAGATTTCCTTTTAATTAAAAATACAAAATATATATTAAATCTCCGTAAATACAAAAAAAATGAAAATCCTAATTTTCATGAATATTTCTCCTGCATCATTAAGGTTAAAAGAAAAGGAAGATATTGAAAATTTAGAATGAGTACTACAACCTTGTCATAAACATGAACACAAAAATATATTGAGGACTAAATACTATATCGAAAGGTTGCATAGCCTTTTATGTACACAACTTTCCACTTAGTTTTAGTTCAAATCATTACTAAAGGGAAAAACACTAGGTTAATTCTTCTCAACTCCCAAAAATTGTCACCCAATATTTGTGATGTATATATCAAAGAATATTGGAATATACCCATGAGGGTATGACTAGGTTGACAATCTCTTCAATTCGAAGAGGAGACCTTCATAAATAGTCTCCCTAAATAAAAGGTAGTCAAAAGAGGAGATATCCTAGAGGATATCTAACTAGTATATCCCACATGGTAAATATGTCCATCTCTAAGGTGTTTTAGATACATACAACTATCCGAATAGAAAGAACATACAAAAATATTTGAATACATGAATTTCATATGATTTGGTGATGTCTATCAACAACTTTACATTTATAAAAATTTAATAAATCTATGTTGTCAAAAAGTACACGTATTTTACAAGGTTATAACAATGGTGCTACACAATCTCAAACTATATAAAAATATACATTATCTCATATTTTTGTACGGTCTTTCCATCCGCAATTAGATTTTGTTAAAAGATCAAAGATAAAATCATTTTATGAAATCAGTGTATACAACTTAGATACCCTAGTGAGTATCTCCCGTAGAGCCTAAAAAGTTTAATAAAAATTGCAAGAGTTTCCACCTGCATTACAATTCATGAGGTATTTTCTCTATTTTTTGCAAGGCATGAACTGTAATGGATTTTCAAGAGAGTATTTGTAGATTGTATATATGTACATAACTATAGGTACGAAAAGGTTTAACAGTTTTAAGTGAAACAAAGCTATCATAGCACTCTAATGAATGATTTAACCTGTAAATTAAATTAGTCAGATAGCCCTTGTCATCGAGCAAGTTTAATATACGTTTATATACATGTTTATGTGTATTTATATACATATATAAGGTTTTTTCCAAATAGATAGCTTTGGATATATATATATATATATATATATATATATATATATATATATATATAAGTTGATCAAGTTATGTATCTGAATACTCTAGTATATGTTTTCTCTAAACATCACTTGAAAACTGTTAATTTTCCCTTACTTATTCTACTTTTAAGCCTCCTTCATTACTAGAATTCTTTCACTGTTGACCTCCCACACAAATCCGAATCAAGTACTTTTTTTTTGATAAAAGAAGAATATTTATTGATTAGGAGAACAAGAAGTCCTGTCAAAAGAAATTAAACAAAACAAGGGGAGAAAAGCTTAATATTAATGAAGCACCACCCGCCAATCTCTTTGAAGATCGGACAAGAAATTCCTCCAAAAGTTCCCATTTGCATGAGTCCAAAGAGAAGCAAAAAAAGATATTCTATCCCAAAGCAACTCAATATTTGTAGTACAATTGCAAAAACAAATCGAGCATTCCTCCCAATCCAAATTCCCGACAAAATACCAAAATAAGCACAACTCCACAGAATCCTCCTATCACTTGTATGGCCAAAACCCTTAAATTTGCATATTAAAAGATATTCCACCGACGAGGTACATATCTAACTTTCACCCATCACACTGAACAAACAATACTACAACTGTCAAACCATCCAACAATGAAGAAAGAAATGAGACTCATTGTCCTTCAAACACATAAGACACACATCTGCGGATAAAGATTTGTAAGGCATATGCCTCTGATGCATGTCATTAGTATTAAGCCAACCAAGAGTTTAGGACTACATAAATGCCTTAAATTTTTTAGGGGACATTTACTTTCCAAATATAAGAGACTAGAGGAAAACAATAAACTGTACGATAACCTAATAAGTAAGTGAAAAAAGAATGAAACTAGAAGATATGCAAAGAATCAAAGCACAAAATACGCCAAGGGCCGAGAAAAGAAGCTTTGAGTTAAGAAGTTGAATAAATAAAGAGAATTCCTCTGTCTCATTATCATTTAAGTTACAAAAATATTAAAAATCCCAAGAAATTGAATCTCTCTCCCTAGTATAGAATTTAAAAATGCGAGAATTATGCTCAGGCGAGAGTTAAAAAAAGACGTTGAAAAGCTAAAGAAAGAGGAGCATCTCTTATTCAAATTAGAGTTCCCAGATACTCTTATATACTTAGCGTACCGCGTATTGGTACTTTCGTACCGAAACAGGGTACTCTTATGTACCAATACTCTAAATTTAACATACCAAAAAAATTCTTTGTTATTTAACTATAATTGCAGAAATATAAATATTATAACTTAGTATTGGTCGCTCAAACAATACACTTGTACTAAAATATTTATAAAACAATCAACTTAATTCAACTAAAAATCTTCTATAAAACTTAGGTTTATTGCATTTATATTCTAAGAAAATTCCTAACTATAAGAACTTATATGAATATACTCTAGCATATTGCGTTTTAGCTATATAACGTACTGCGTATCCATATTTGTACCGCATGCCGCGTACTAAAACGTACCACATTTCAGGTAACATTGATTCAAATATCCTCCCAAAACCGAATTTCATGCCATTACCAACTTGAAAACGAAAAAGAAAATGAAATGAAGTGTAACCTTAGGAGATAAATTTCCGAGGACTAGAATAAGTAACACAATAAGGACAAGGATTTGCATCCCACCCATTCTGTTGAATTCCATACTTAGCCTCTAATATTACGCTTATACGACAATTTCAACTTGTACTGTATGACCGTCCACTCTTTACCCTTTCTAAAGATATCAGGTATCTACAAGGCATAGTAAGAAATTGTAGTAGTTGAGCATGTTGTAATTGTCATAAATATACCAAATGACATTTCAAGTGTGACTCTAGCTCAGAAACAGAAATGAGGACAATATCTTGGGAACAAAGACAACTTTGTTTCATTTAAATAAAAGAATTGAAAGAATTGAAATTTCTTCAAATCTGACTCATTTACTATATTTTTAGAAGATATGTTAGCTATGATTAACTTATTTAAGTTTACGAATGTAATGGCGCCCTCAATTTCGCACATTTTAATGTTCTAATTCTATTTTTTTATGATTAACCAGAGCAGCATCCTTGTACTGTGAGGACCGCCTCCTTCCTCAACAATTATTATTTTTGCTTGCAAGTATCTATTTATGGAGCAAACTAATCCATATCATTTTTTCAGTAAAATCTATGGAACAACTCAATTTTGTCTCCATACCATCATTTCAGAAAACAAAACCCTCAAAATCCTCACCCAAAAATCCATCTAAATCAGTTGAACATGGAAATCTGTAGCAATATCGCACAAAAACACCTACAAAGAAGATATTTCTCACCAGAACATACCAACATATATAATGCTCTAAATCAAATTAATAATTAATTCATCCAACTTGTAAAATCAACAATTTGCACACCATCCTACTAATGCAAAATAGAAAGTGATAAACCCAAAGCAACAAAACAACAAGATTCATTACACACAATACTCACTTATAAAAAGCACAAATTTCATAATTACTACATAAAAAAATAACAACAAACCTGCTATATATTATGCCATGTGTTGCCACTTTTTATGTTTTTGTTGTCACAATGAACGAGCAGAGACTGTAGAAGACGGTAATGCTCATGATTGAACCACTCCCAGACGGCCGGCAATGTCGCCGGCGCAGGAGTAAAGATGTAATTGTTGATACCCTGACCCTAGGCCACCATACTAGATGTTGATAAGAGATAATTGTGAATTTTCATTTGGAATTTGGAATATGATTTAGTAAAGAATTAAAAAGAACAGTGTGTCCCCCAAACTTTAGTGGAAAGTCAGATTTGTACCCAAATTTTTAAAATTTACCTACTTGTACGGATGTTTAATTATTTAAACACAAAACACAATGCATCCCGAACGTTTTAAAGTTAACTTGAGATATTTTAAATTAAAAATAATATGATTTATTTAACTTTTGAAATCAATAATAAATCTTGTAATTAGTAGTATTATTTTAATAGATTACAATTTTTATACTTGTATTATATAAAACTAAAATAATGCATATTAATTTTTACTCTGAAAATATAAGAAATTGATTTCAAATAATCAAATGTTGATCCCATCGATACTAATAGAGCATATATATATATATATATATATATATATATATATATATATATATATATATATATATATATGTGTGTGTGTGTGTGTGTGTGCGCGCGCGCGTGCGCGCATACTCAAATCTATTATATATACTAAATGGCGTCCCTAACTTGAAACACTTGTCCTACACATTTAATGTCCTGAATCCTTACTCCGATTTTGGGAATTTACTCCACTTTTTATAATTTTCTAATATTATAAATTTTATATAATTATACTATACATATAATTTACTTCTCAGATTACTAACCATGACTACCCATTAAATTCGACTTTTGAAATTTTAAAATATTATATATCATTTATAATATCATACCATACATATTATTATTAAATAAATAATAACAAAATTGAGCCGAACCATTACTCCTACTTTTCGTATTTTATAATATTATACCACACATTATATCTTAAACAAATAAAAAAAATACAATTTACTAACCATGACTAACCATTCTATACCATTTATAATATTATACCACACAAATAATAACAAAATTGATTTTATAATGTATGGTATAATCCACAAGATCACTGTAAATCTAAATTTAATTTTGTTCAAACATAATTATTTACTCCATTTTTTGTAATTTTCTAATATTATACATTTTATATAATTATACCATACATATAACTTACTTCCCAGATTACTAACCATGACTACCCATTAAATTTGGCTTTTGAAATTTTAAAATATGATATACCATTTATAATATCATACCATACATTATATCATACATATTATTATTAAAAAATAATAACTAAATTGAACTGCACCATTACTCCCGCTTTTTGTATTATATAATATTATACTATTTATAATATTATACTACACATTATACCTTAAACAAGTAAAAAAATACAATTTACTAACCAAGAATAACCATTATACACCATTTATAATATTATACCACACACAAATAATAACAAAATTGTTTTTATAATGTATGGCATAATCTACAAGATCACTACAAATATAAATTTAATTATGTTCAAACATAATTATTATATCCTAAAAACAAAATCAGTACATATCTAAATTGTTATGATAATCTCAAGTGCTTTGTTAATCTCAACTACAAAAAGATTATCATTACTAATTTAATTATATTATAGCGTAATATTATACCACCATTTATTTACACTTATATAACAACATTAATTATATTACATCGTAATATTATATCATTTATCTCAATTCCACGTTAAATCTAAATTGTTTAGATAATATCAACCGTTTTGATATTATCCTTACTAATTTAATTAGTATCTCCTAAAATCACTGATTTTAGGATATTATCATTACTCTCTTATTATCACTCTTCTCCGTTTTTTAACCTAATTTCCCCCTATAAATACATACCAACAACTCCACAACAACTCATGCTATTATCTGTTTTTTATTCTTTTCAGTTAAACAATAATCTTATACTTTACCTATCCCATTATTTAGATGACGACTAGATACGATTTTGTTGATGACATCAGTCCTATCAAAGAGACGTAGAAGATTAAAGTCAGAATAACTAGACTCTGGAATATGTCAAACTTCAACAAAGCAGACTACATAAACAGCATCGAAATGGTGTTGTTTGGTGAAAAGGTTTACATATAAAACTCGAAATTACAACATCTTAAATTACAACATCTAACCATATGCATATTATACTTTTATAGGACGGCAAAATACAAGCGAGTCTCAAAATAAAGGTCATTTTTTACTAAATTTTAATCCATTGTCAAGGACCATAAAGTTTTTATTATTACCAATTTCGTTGTCAGTCAAAACGGTGGTTCTTTCAGAGCTATCAAACATCCATACAAGATTAATTAACTATACAACAACTGTTATGTTTTTGGACATGGTGTTTGTACATATTGACATGAAGATCCAACATAATTATTAATGCTCATGGTTTTTAGTTTCCGCATGTAACATGTGATTTCCCTTCAGGTTTGAGGACCTACACATACATACATACATATATATATATATATATATATATATATATACACACACACACACACACCACACGCACACACTACTGTTATGCCATGTCCTAGAGTTTGGTGATCAATTTAATTCTATACTTGGATATGTATTTGCGTACAAAACTTTTACCCAAGCTTATGTAACATATGCTATCAAAATTTAAAATTCCACAATAATCTACCATCTTCTTATTATATTTTAATTTATTAATTGCATGTGTAAATTTATTATTAACAACATAAATAACCCTGCCGCATCGCGCGGGTTTAAATCTAGTTATATATCAAAAGACACTCAAGTGTAGAATGATATTAGTAAAACATTTGAATAAATCTATGTACACACCTAAATTGCATTGTTAAAGACATACAACAATAAAATAGGAAACTAATATTTCTACATGAAAAAATGATATTTTCACATGGTCCCTCTCACATAAATAATTAGTGAGTCTTATATCTATGTAAGAGAGTCTCATGTGGAACTAGTATTTTTATATATAAAAATATCAATTTCCATAAAATGTTATTATCTATTAACTTTCTCTCTCCTTCACACAACAATAAAATATTACTATCAATTAATTTTTTGTCTCCTCTTTACAACACTACTTCCTTTCTCATTTCTCTCTAACTTTTTATTTTGTTTCTCAATTTCTCTCTTTTACAACAAGACCCACCGGTTTTATTTTTTTTCTTCTTCTTCTGGTCTACAACTCATTTGGTTTCTTTTTCTTCTTTCATACTTTCATCCTTCTTTGGTAAGAAAGCTACTAATATATTAACTTAAGAGAGCAAAATACAAATTTACATTGTCTAACAACAAACTAAAGTTAATACATCTATAGCAAACAAAAATAGTACCAACACAAACTCCTAACCATAAACAATATAAACAAAAAAAACTACTCCAGTTAAGGCCACAGAGGATAAAACGTGAAGCAATTCTTTGAAGCAGTATACTATAAAATTTTATTGTGCATAAAAGAGGGAGAAAAGAGAGAGGATATAAATGGTGCACTTTATAGGAGTAGTTATCATCCATTTTCACTTAAGTAAAAAATAAATAACTAATTAAAACAAATTGTGCCTCAAAACTCATACACAAATCAATAGTTAAATCAACACTATTTATGTAGTTTGATGATAACTTAATCAAAGTATTTACATGTATAATTTATAATATAACTGTTAATTTATATATGTAATATAATCAATAAGTTATTTTTGTTAATGTTTAATTTTACTGTTGAAAAAACTGAATGATCAATGTATAAGTGTAAAAGAAAAGCAGAAAATATTGTACAGTCTTTAAAAAGAACAATCATTGTAAAAAGACTTATGGATCAAATTTGTTAGGTTGATCTAAATGACAAAAATATACTAGTTATGGATCAAATTTGTTAGGTTGATCCATTAACATAATGAACTAGCTTGAAGATCAACCGAGCAGAACAGAGAAGCAACATAGTTAAAACAGAGCAGAATACACAAGACTGGAAGATCATAGAGTGAACTACAGAATAACAAAAATCGTAAAGTAAGTTAGGATTGTCGAGTGAGATACATGGAGCTTAACTCTAAGATCCATGACTCTCAAATCGTCGAGAACAGAGAAGATCGTCGAGCAGAGCAGATTCGTCAAATGATGAACGGAGCTGTAAGAGCCAAGGAAAGAAGAACTGATAAGTAGATTTTATATCTATTTATTAGGTATTTTATGCTTAATTATTTGTGAGTTTTTAAGTACTTTTAGTGTTTTAGGTAATTTATTTAATTTTATACATTTTATATTATTTTTACTTATTTCTAATTTTATTTTTGTAGGAAAATTGGAGCTAATGGCATTTTGGTAATTCGTGTAAGTGTTTGATGGTATAACAGTAAATAGGCTAAAATGGTCAAAGCAGGCGCCATGCGCGCTTGAACTTGAAGGCAATAGGTGCGAGTATCACGCGATGATGTCGTTGGCAACTTCAGGAGAAGGTCTCGCGCCATGCGTATAGGCTAGGACATTAGAACAATTAACGCGCAATGCGCGGATATAGCAGCAAAGGACATCAGCAACCTCATCCTACGTGGCAGCGCGTTAGCAATTTTCTATTCTTTAATTCAACCGCGTGGGTCTCGGTGCAATAATGAAGCATGTTTCTTGATTTAAATTCATACGAATTCCAATTTGCATTGTTATGGAAAATTCTTGCAATTTTTTCCTCTCCTAAAATAAAATTCCAATTGCAAATTAGAAAAGAAAAAAATAGAAATTGTATATTTATTTTATTTGTATTTTAAATTCTATTAGGGTTTGGAATACATATTTTCTATTAGGGTTAGGAAAAATTATGTGCCTACAAATAGAGGCTTTAAGACATAGTTAGAAAAAGATACTCTTGTACATAGATTTTTATTCTTCTTCTATTATGAGTAGTTAAATTATTGTTCTTGGTTTAAATTAGCGGAAGCCATCGAAATTTATGCACTGTGAGATCTAATTTATTTTAATTGTTCAATTTATATTATGAGTATTGAATATTCTTAGGATGCATATTAGTTTATTATTCGTTAAAATATATTGCTAAATTAAATATCGAATCCGTAATTGTTTTGTCACTTTAATTTATGAAGCAACTAAGATTAATAATTATTTTGCAGATCAAAAGATTATTATATCTTCCAAAGAATATTCATCTAAATTAAATACAACCGCTTGTGCTTGTGTTATTTAGTTCAACGATTTCTCTATTTCTTTAAGCTGCTACTAGGTTAAATCTTTAGCGATTGTCTAAGATTATTTAGTAGTAAGGGTTATTTAGATCACTTGTTTCTACTTAACTAAAATTAAGTAGAGATAGAAAAATTATTCAAATGGGAGTAATTATTTAACGGTGAATATTTAAAATATTAATTGATTTATGTTTGAGTCAATGATCAGTGTCAATTTCTAATGGTGAATGTTAATTTAACCAAGATTCATTATTTTGATTTAGTCCGTTAATTTATTTTGCATAATTAGTTTCATAATATTTTTATTTTTAGTTTAGTTTTAGTTTATTTATTTCTTTTAATTCAAAAACCCCCAAATTCTAGTTTAGAAAATATAAAATTAAATTAATCATTCTCTGTGGGATCGACTCTTACTTGCACTACTACATATTTATTTTTCAAAGTAAGATTTTATTTTTGGGTGCCGGCGACAACACACCAAGAACAGAAGGAGACTATGTGGTGAACATTAAACCATCAAAGAAAAATGCTCAAACACAGAACAGGAGAAATCATACTTACTTCAAGGCAAGAGAATAAAAAAGAAAAAGAACAAAGGTCATCACACGAATATGAAGAGTTCATAGAGTTCAGTCAAGTAGTTTAACACCGCAGAGAAAAGACAAAAGACTCTGATGGTAGAGTGAAGAAAAATAGCTCACAAGAGTAAAACAAGTCAAAATGCTCAAGATCGTAGAATGGAGCTGCATTGAATATCATCAGATCGCTTAACTATTTAAGATTGGATAGTTACTTCAGAACGTAGAGTCACATCATTGTTGAGTTGTATCAATGTTACCTAACAAAGTACAAAACACGAAATGTTAAACAACACTGAATGACATAATCATAGAAGCTGTTTTCATCATGGAAAGATGAAACAAAGAAGATGATTCATTGACCTACGACAAATGATTGGGATGTCCTTATAAAGCATTTTACAGCAAGAAGAAGTCCAGAATAAACTAGCTGAAGAGGACAATGATCATAGCATTATTCATCAACGACTAGTTTATCAAGTGAAGAGGATGTGGCATCAACTACAACAAAAGAAGAACATTAAACAAAGACAAACATAGTAGAGTTTACATCCTTGCAAATAACAAGTGTCCTTAAGAGGAAGATGGCTCAGGTAGAGGAGCTAGAACTTGAATTGGACAAAAGATTCAAGTTTGTAGAGCTAAAGTCTTAGTTCTCTGGGAGTGCAGAGTGAATTAAGCATATCTAGGAAAGTCGAAGAGTTAAGTGCAGATCAAGGAGTGACTATAAACAGAGAGCCAAATTACAGAACTGCCGAAGGGTACCTCAGGAGTATTGAGCAGTATGAGATACAAAGAAAGAACGCAGAGCTACTTATTTCAACATAATATATGAGGAGTGATTTCATAGAGTGAAACTCCTGACATCAACAAATAGTTATCCTGACAAAGATTCTTCAACACATCTTCACCTTGAAGATTTTTTGAAGTATGTTAGAAGAAAGAAGAAATGTCTGATCAGTCGAGTTTCCAACAACTATATTTTGAAAACCCATGTCTATTAACCATACACACCAGACTGACACAGTTGACAACTTGGGCAGCTACAATAGACGGCCTGACATTATCAGAGAGCAAAATACTTTTGAGATAGAAACCAGCTACACAATGGTAACTTCTAAATAGACATTTTTTTAGAAGGAAATCTATAGATAGATTTCAGATACAAATAGAAGAAAGAGAGAGAACTCAGTCAATATATAGAGAAAATAGATCAGCTAAGGAGGAAAAGACTAAAGGGGTCAATTGATCTACAGATGATCGAAGAGAGGATCAATTAAGGAAAAAGATAACATCATTAACCTAAAGTCACTCTACATTTTAAAGGATCGATTAGAGAACGATTCCAGCCATACAAGAGCTAGAGCAAAACAGAGAAAAATGTGCTGAGAGCTCATGAAGAGAATCAATGGAATTATTCAGCTGCTAAGTTCTTCAGAATAGAGCTAAATGCTAACTTAGCAGCACCTCACACATCAGTATCAACAACAACAAAGGACGAGTTTAGATGGCTCGCTTGATTAAGAGAGAATTCGACCTTGTGTGGGACAAAAGACGAGTTTAGATGACTCGTTTGATTCAGAGAGAATCAAACCCTGTGTGGGATAAAAGATGAGATTAGATGGCTAGCCTAATTAAGAGGAATCATACCCTATGTGGGAAGGACTGTGTGTCCAGTTGTAAGGTTCAGAGTACCATTTTATCTTACAGTGGAATATCCCTACTCCGTGGAATGAAAGAGAGGACTATGAGTAATTTAGGCTCTGAACCTCTTAAAAATCCTTGTGTCTCATTGCCTTTTTACTACTTTTATTAAGTTTATTGTATTTGCCATAATTGTCATAACTGCTTTATTGCAAGATTACTTATTGCAATATCTTTTCATTAGCAAACTTAAAACAAAAATGTGTGTTCATCTTTCAAGGATCAGAAAGGGGTTTTACCGAATAACTAATTCCATTGTGTTATTTAATAGCAATAATATTTGGTAAATATGCTGAGAAGAAAAAATATACAATGATGTATAATGATCTATTCAACCCCCCTTCTACATCATATATGTGTATGGGAATAACAATTGGTATCAGAGCATGTCATCACAAACCTTGCTTAACAGTATTGAGAAGATCCTAGAGCACGCATATTCACAAAAACCAGTTCTGAGGTTGGTAGAGAAAAACCACTTATGTGCGTCAAAGTTTTAAATTGCTAACTGGAAAGTTCAATTGCAGGAATTTATGATAAAAGTATGTATAAAGCAGGAAAAATAAGTAACTACTTGCTCTAGACAAGTAAATAATGTCTTATTAGTGGCTCTAGGGGACAAACTGCTCACAGATATGCTTAACAACAAAACCACTAAGGAAGTCTGGGAATCTTCATCTAAGTATGAAGGTGCCTGTGACACCAAAAATCCATATGCTTGCTTCAGCTCGTAGCGTCGAACTTCGTGCTCACTATTAATGTTGTAATATCTTGATATATTTATAGAAATTATAAATATGATATTAAATGACTAAAGTTAGTTGTAAAATAATTTCGAGGACAAAATTATTGTAAGTTGGGTTGAATGTAATATCCCAAATATTTTAAAAATTATCTGACAAGATCTGATAAAAGTTGTCAATTTAAAAACCTAAGAACGATTGCTCGAGTATACATTGAGCTATCTTAAAGATTAAAAACAGCTCAAAGCAACGATTTGTATACGATTAGAGGTTAAATTTTTAACCTAAACTATGTGTTATGTGATTAGTAAAGCTTGTATTGAGCTTTAAATGTGTTATGTGATTTATCTATGTGTAGAATTTTGTGTTTTGGTTCAAGTATCCAACTTTAAAACTTGTTAAAATCAAGAAGTTATTTTGGAGAAACGCTAAATTTAGGGTTTAGAAAACCTAAAAAAGGTTATAACCTAAACTTTAAAACTTAGAAACCCTAAGAATTATAACCTAACCCTAATCACTATTTATAAATGCTCATATAATACAAAAATTATATGGATATAATACAGAAATAATACGATAATAATACGAAAATTATACGGTATAAATACGAAAAGTCAACTGTGAATAGTAAAAAGTCAACATATGAGATTTGATATTGGAATGGTATGAAAGGTCATTTAGCAAGCTAGATGAAGGGTATTAGGGTCTTAGATATTTAAGGCTTGGAGCGAAAATGTAAAGCTTAGAGCCAAACCAAACTTAAAGCCAAAGTAGAAGCCAAACTTGGAGCCAAAGTAGAAGTCAAATTTGGAGCCAAAGTTAAAGCAATGCCAAATTTGGAACCAAAACTTGGTTGTTATTTTTATCATTTTACCCTAACTTAGAAAATCCTATAAATAGGAGTCTTTATTCTTCATAATCCTTACCAATTCACCATGTAATCTAGAGCTTAAAAAGCTAGTATAATCATATAGAAAATGTTAGTTGAGAGCTTAAAGGATCAAGAGTACTAAAGATTGCACTTTAAGAGGTAATCAAAATTATGTTTTTGTAATTATGTTTTATATATGTTTTTCGCGTTCTTCATGTTCTTGAGTAAAAGTCATTAATCTCTATATAAGTAGGTTTATAATTTAGTGTTAGGAGTCCTAAAACATGATGTCCTAGCTTGATACGCTAGCAATATCAAGTTGTGATAAAGAAATGATGAAACTTAGTTATTCGCGTTCTTGAGAAAAAGTCATGAAATCTTATATAAGTAGATTTATGATTTTGTTATTTTTATGTTATTAAGAGTTACTGAGTGTCAGAATATGTTATCTTGGTAAATTAATGCTTGAGGTATCATGTTTTACCAATTGGTTCAAAGAAAGTTCAAACAGTTTTTGTGCAGTTACCTTTAGGCCAAAATCTGTGCAAATCTGTCAGGAATTTCATACTTTGGTCTAAATATGAATTGTAGAGGCAGAAGTTACGAACGTGTGAAATTTTGAACGACTAAAACATGTTTTAAAACGAAGAAGTTATGGCCGTTTAATCGAGCCAAGGTCCAGCAAAAAATAATATGCCCAAAATTTGAAAATTTGGCTTAAAAATGAATTTTTGAGTTAAACAATTTTCCTAATAATTCCACCTATTGAAATAGTTTAAATAAGTTAATATAAGACTAATGAAGTTATATAATACGATGAATTTAACCGCTTATGCACTAAATGACTGTGTAGGATTTTAACGCTCCGTCGGGAAACCCTAGTTTCGATTTGAGGCAAGTTCTAAACCATTATGTGTTATTAGTATATTTTAAGATTGTTCATGTTATTATGTGACAATTGATATGTGAAAGTACATGAACAAATGTCTTATGTGATTAAATGATTAAGTGTTAGTTCTTGATACTGTTAAATGTTAATTGATATTTGATGATGCATATGAGTATGCATAAAATATGTTTATTGTTAAGCATAAATTAATATGATTATTAACTGAGATGTATGTTCAATCCAAGCATGTTAAAGTTTATATGAAAGTATAAACTGTGTATGTGATAATATGTTAGACTTGCTGAGCCGTTGTGCTCATTCTTACAAATAAAACTTATTTGCAGATTAAGAAGAATGTTAAGAAGATCATATATGAAAGAAGAAGCGTAGACTAGGTTTCATGCTTTATTTACTTGTATTTGTAGAAAGTCATAATGACTGTTGTAATATGAACAAGCAAATCATGTAACCGAATATTATATGAATAATATCATGTTATTCTCATCAATATACTGTTATGTCTTTAAATTTGATATAACGTAGAATTATTAAACATTAAAACAATGTTAATAAAGAACTATAAATCTGAATGAGGATATTGAATAACATTGTGCGTGTTGTAAGAATTTGAGACATAATCACCGATGAAGAAGGCAAATTCATCGTAAGATTCCTCGGTTCTAAGTATAAGCGTGTTATTAATATTCTGAATTTTAGATAGATAGGGAATATAGATATAAAGAGAAATCTCTATGAAGATATGTATTCAAGTGAGGGTGTTGAATAATATAGTATGTTCTGTAAGAAAAAGAATCTTACCATGAATAAAGATACAAACATTTATCGTAAGATTCTTCTGTTCCAAGAACCATCCTATTATTAATGATGTGAACCCTGGATATATAGAAGCATAGAATGTCTAAATCTTAAGGTTAAAATTGGACCGTTATATATGATGTTATCCATTTATACGGATGAACTACAAGTTAATACTTTTATAAATAAAGAGACCGGGATTAAGTTAAGATCCAGGGATAAGTAAGAGAAAATTGTAATGTATAGTCTAAAATAAGACTAATTCAACCAATATGATTATGAAAGCATTAGTTAAGTTGATGAATGTATGGAGTTTAACATAGAAGGTCCGTCGTAGCTAGTGCAGGAATTTTGGGGCCGTTACAAATGTTAAACCCTTATAAGTATAGATAATCCATCATTTATAAATTCTATCTATCCAAGATTCACAGTATCAATAATAAGATTATTCTTAGAACAAAGGGTGCCAACCTCGGTTCTTACTGAACTCCCAATATTATCAATACCCTCACTCGGATAAACAGTTTCATAAACGAAGTACTTGTATTAACTATAACGAGTCAACATTCAAGCAATCTTAACATCTAATAATCAGAGTACAGTGCGGAAAAGTGATAATATTAAAATATCATTTGTTTGTTTGTTACATCATTTCCAGATAATCGTTCTTATTACATAATAAGTCAGTATGACTTGAATACAAAAGATAAACAGTTTTATAATAAGTATCATATTCTAACATGTCTTCTTTCTTTTCCTGTTCATTCACGAACTTTTGGGATTATCATCCTTAATTGCAAATAGAATTTATTTGCAAGAATGAGCTTACAAATGCTCAACAAGTTTAACAAATAGCATATGGCTTTAACTCAGACTTTGTTTAAAAGAATAACAATTCAATAACAATAAATGTTCATGTCCGTAATTGAGGGTTATTATAACCGAGAACTATTTTCTTGTTTGTCAGTTATTAAGACTTAGAACTTTATTTGGGATATCATAAGGGATTAACTTAATAATATCAGATGTATATGTATATCATCAACAATATTGTTTGTAACAGTAATTCATTTTGATTTCTCGACACATTATCATATATATTTCCCTATGATCTAGGGTTGATCAACTCAGTTAGATGTCTTGCCAAAGCAATTTGGTCTGCCACAATAATCTTTATTCAACAATGAATAACAGTTCAACATATCACAAATAATGGTTCATTTCTTAAGTTAAGTTGAGTCAATAGCAATAACTCTTACTCAATCAATTGATAGCACGTTGTTTGAACAAGTATAGAAAAGAACTCGCAAATAGTTAAGAGACTTTGCTCAATACACAAGAAAGAACTTCATAATATAAATGAAATTCCATAGTTAAAACACATCATTGCACGGAGTACAAGGGATTAGTAAACTTGCCTATCGGTACGCTTCGTAGTTTATGCTAATTTTTGTGCGTTGCTTAGCCTTTTGTAGAGCTTGCTTTGATTCTTCGATTGCTCAAGTAACTCTTAGATTGTTGGTGAATTGATAAGGAATAATGAAGGCTATGGACTCTTATTTATAAGCATATCAATGTTAGGGTAAAATGGACTTTAAACCATCAAGCTTCTATAGAGTAGTTTACTTTTTTGCTTAGTCATTGCTTGAAATGTTGTGGGATTGACAAGTGGCACATGTTTGTCATCGTAAGCAAGACAGTATTTTGTCAGTGTAAGCACAACAAAGCAAATTGTAAAAAACAAATATCTCGATGGGCTTATTGGTGAAAAAATATATATTTTTAAGCTCGACGTTTTTTGCATTTTTCTCAAAAAAATATTAGGTTTTCAAATATTACATGAACAGTCGTTCATTAGGTATTCTAGGGTTTTAATTCTTTAACCTTTTAAGATCATATTTATAATCCTGATAAAATTTCGGGATACTGCACTCATCCCAACTTATAAGAATTTCGTCCTCGAAATTATTTCTAATAATATTTATAATTTTTATAAATATTTAGGATATTATATTCTCCCCTTCTTATAAGAATTTCGTCCACGAAATTATTTTCAAACTTTTCTTTACAATCATGAATTTCCTTAATTCATATTTAACACTTTAAACTCTTTATGAGTTTACTTCATTCTATCATATGTTATAGTACCATAAGTATAATACAAATTACATACGTACAAACACATAACACTTGATTTAAGTTAACATTAATCTTTTATTGATTCCAAAAGAAATTAGATTACAAAAGGTAGTAAAACATAAAGCACTAGTCTATAAGCTTCCATGTAACTCTTTCTACAGATTAAGTTTTTCTTGAGCCTTCGATTCCTTTCTTCGGGTACATCTTTGATAACTGGTTCGTCGCACTAGCAACTTGTTTTCTTGGGATTCGGACAATCAGAAGAGATATGCCCCTCTTGATTACAGTTGTAACAGATCCCCTTTCGTTGTAAACATGTTCCAAAGTGATTTTTACCAAAAGTTTTACATACCTCAAAGTTGTTATTATTCCTTCGTTCCCTTCCAGAATTTGCTTCAGTATTACCCTCACTTCCTTTTGTTGCTATTATTTCCTCCATTGTTAAACTCTCGCTTAAACCTTTCCCCCTTCTGTAGGTTTATTTTATTTTTATGAAATTTTATCATTACCTCTGTAAAATCCCAACTTTTATTGAATAAAATTTAATTTTTTTCATAGATTATTCTGAAACAATAAGGTGTTATACTAATAAAAGTTAAGGATATTATGTATAAATTTTATTATGTCGGACGATATTTGAATTATCAGGAAATATTCGTTCTGTTCGGGAATATTCGATTCGTTTGAAATACCCGGTGATAAAAGAATAGTAGCATATGATATTTTATGCTATTTTACTATAGTACACGGTATTTTACAGTAGCATACGGTATTGCACAATATCTCATATTATTAATTTGATAAAGTGGCTATCACACAATATTCATCACTAATTGTTGTTATACATTATTTTGCATTATTGAACCAATAATTGTCATTACACTGGATTTTATATCATTAAGCCAATAATTACTATTGCACTGTATGTTAAATCAATAATTGTTATAGTAGCTCATGTATTGTATTTAATTAATAATTGTCACAGTAATGTGTCCTTATAATATTTTTGAATTATTGTTATCACTGTTGTAGCATAACTTTAATTATTATATTTAATTGTTAGTTGAGATTTTGGTTATAAATTATAAAATAAATTAATTAGAATGGTTGGTAGGTGTCAAATAAGGAAATAATTTTGGTTGAAAAATTTCAGTGAAAAATGTGAAAAGAAATGGGAGAATTAATTTTGTGTATTTGAAAGCATGTGAGAGAGGTGAGAAAAGTGAGAATAAATTAAGAAAATAGGATATCACGTGAAGGAAAGAAGAAAGGAAATGAAGAAAATGAGGAGGTAATGGAGGAAAATAAAGAAAAGAAGGAGTAGGTGGGGAACAAGTGGGGGAGATAGGAAGAATTTAAAAATGGTAGATGAGAGGATTTGTGCTATAAAAGGGAACTTCTATAGAGGAATTCCACACACTTTTCTTTTTTCCATTAATATATTGTAAGGTTACTCTTAAATTTTGATAAAGCCAAAAGGAGTACAAGAATTTCTCAAGTTGATCCACTACATTTAAAGCAGTCTCTTTTCAAATGATAAGGTAAGATATATTATTTTCTTTCATACTCTTAAACTTATTATAGTAAGTATTATTTGGTAAAATTCCTAATATTATTATATGTTCCTTAATAGTTTGCGCTTAATTTAATATCATTTCACGTGAACCTTTCTATTTACCTGAACCTTTTTATTAAACTTTAACCGTTATTTTTGAATTATGGATCTTGAATATCATTCTCGAATTTGACTTCACATCATGTTGACAATTTGGACATTATTTGAATTTACACAAAGTAAATTTTGTAAACCTCTAATGTCTATCCTATATTTCTCTTTCTTCTGTTCAATATTTATATCATTGTTATTTGTATTAATCATCAAGAATCAAGTTGTTGTGAATATCTATGGCCTGATGGACAGATGATAGAATAAATGCGATATAATGGTGATGTATTTTTTAGGACATGTGGTGAATATTCTTTTTGGCCTGAGGCAAAGAAGAATTGTTGTTTTACACGATCATGGCTGGTGGTGTTTTAGACGATAAGTGTTGATGATGATTTTTCTGAAAAAGCGAAGCTAGTAAACATCATGATCTACATGATTCTCCTAATGGTTATTATTCCACTGAAGTTGTTGATCTAAACTTTGTTTAAGAACTTAACTGTAGCTATTGGTTTAAAACTTGCTATTTATATTATTTTATCAAGAACTCATCACTGTTGAAGACTATTGATAATTTATTCATCATTATCTTAGTAATGATATTCTTTATTGGGCTGTTTGAGCTCACCCTTTTCCTTTTTGTTCCATTGTTCTTCAACAGGAGATGAGAGAGTAGCTGGGTCTAGTCGGGAAATGGAGTAAAGGTTCGAGTGATAGCTGTAGTAGTCTTCACATGTTGTAAAATAGCGTGGCAATAATAATGAAGATTTAGTTGTGTATTATTGAGCATTGTATTGTTGTACATTGTACTGTATTGTATAAGTTATTGTTGTGTATTTTGACGACTCAAGTTTGGGCTGTATAGGCTCAAATTTGGGGGGCGTCACAGTTGGTATCAAAGCTTAGTGATATGGTCTTTAATAGAGATCTAAGGTTAGAATTAGAAGGGGAGAAACGAATAGAGTCAGTTACTAATGTGTCCTACTTAAATTAATTTTTGTTATCTAATGAGTTAGTTTGGATGTGGGGACAAGAAGTGACGAGTTAATTTGTTTAACTAACCTTTATTTTGTATCCGCAGTTAAGAATGACTTTTGAAAATCAGGGAATGAACTATCTAATGCCCGAGGCGAATGTGGCCGAGAATCAGGAATCGATGAATAATCCTCCTGTAAACTCAGAAAATAATGTTCCTGATAACATGATGAATGATGGTTTCTTTAGGAAATTTATGCAGTTTATGAAGAATCAGGCAAGAGAAAATTCAATCAACAATAACGGTGGAAATATTTGCAATGCACGGACGGTCACTGTTAAACAATTTAAGGAATTGGGACCACCTGAGTTTTTAGGAAAATTCGATCCATTCAAGGCAGAGGCATGGGTCAAACAGCTAAAAAAGATATTTGTTGTCCTATGTTTCTCTAACGATCAGAAGGTTCCATTTGCCACATTTATGTTACGAGAAGAGGCGGGACCATTTGTGGGAAGTGATAAAACGTACCCATCACTTGGCACTCGAGATGTCCTGAACAGAGTTTCAAGAACTGTTTAACGAGAAGTACTTTCCAAAAAGTACCCATAACATGAAGGATGTGGAGTTTATCAAGCTAGAGCAGAGGAATATGATTGTTTCACAATATGGGGCCAAGTTTGTCGAGTTATCTCGATTTGCGCCCCATCTGGTGAATGACGAAGCACGAATGAGTTGTATGTTCTTGCGAGGTTTAAGACTCAAAATTCGCCAACACCTCATCTCTTATAAAATTTGTTTATATTCAGATATTGTGGATAAGCCTTAAAGGGTGGAGCAAGAAAATAAAATATTGTAGCAAAGAGTCAATGACTAGCAGAGAGAGAGAGAGAGAGAGAAATGACGACAACAATCACCGGAACAAGAACTATAGAGGAGACAATCACCATTTTAGAAATGGTAACCATTTCAGTGATAATCCCAGCTCAAATAACAGCAAAGGGGAATTAAGTGGGAACAATTTTAAGAGGAAGAGATACCATAATGATTACAGAAGGGCACTGGCATCAGCATCAGCACCGACACCAGTTTCAAGGGGAGGAGATCGACCACCAGTAAGATGCTACAAGTGTGGCCAGAAAGGTCACATCAGCGTAAACTGTACTCAGCAGTCTAAGTTGTGCTACAGTTATGGGAATGAAGGACATATTGCGTGATTTTGTCCTATTACAAAATCAGGTCCAGCTGCAATGATGACTCTAAAAGCTAGCACGGACAAGGAAAAATCTATAGTTTAGGGGATAGCTTTTGTTGTGACATCCCAAATGGCACAAAACCCGAACAAGGTGATGACCGATAAGCTACTCATAAATTCTTGTGAAGTCTATGCTTTGTTAGATACTGACCCTACCCACTCTTTTATCTCACCTACATGTGCTCACCGTTTAAATTTGACTTCTGAAAACTTATACTTTGACATATCAGTTGAACCCCTATTGGGATAAATAGCCATTACATCTATTGTATATAAATCTTGCTTAGTTCAAATCAACAACCTCACATTACTCGTTGACCTTATTTATTTGAAAATGCATGAATTTGATGTGATTTTAGGAATTGATTGGTTGACTAACCTGTTAGAGTTTATGCCCTAGAGGCTAATTATTTGAGGTAATTGCTTAACATTTTTGATATTATATTTGATTGAATAAATAGATTATTTTATTATGATTTTATTTACTGCGTTATATAAATGTTAACATAATAAAAGCCCTTAGAATAATGATACGAATTATATAGCTTTAAGTATGTGACTTGAACATGAGATTATATAATTATAATTAGTATCATTGCTCTTAAATGTCCCTAGTCGAGTATCATTGTTAATGGGACAACAATGATGCATTGAGACTAGTATGTGGATTGACTGATGGCCAAATCTCATTGGTCATAAATATATGAGATATTTGAGTCAATGCATAGGTACATGTTAGAGAACAATGTACTGGACTGACCCACCATGAGAATTCTACATGGAGCATTATGCAAAGTGTCATAAGAAATTCTTATAGTGACAATGATGTAATGATCCTCCGACCTGAAGTCATTATATTATTACACGAGAATTTGTGTACTTTGATATCATCAAATGTCACCTTTAATAGGGTGGACAATAAAGGTGATTATTGGGTACATCATGAATCGTGTGAGGAATATGAGTGATCTAGATGGAATTTAACCCTCCTATATATTAGGGGTGATATCCATAGGCCTCTTGATTGAGTAGGACTATGAAATGCATGACCATGCTCAAATATTGATTTGTTTCATATAGTCTACTCATTGATCAAGAAAACTCAGATTAAATTATGAAGAGTATGACACATTCCATGCCTCGAGTTTAATCTAGGATATAAGGTTAAAAGGATTAAATTACATTGAAACATTGGTCACGAAAAGGTTGTATCGAATCACCGATCTTATTATTATTTGGGTAGCAGTGATGCATTACTAGATGCCGCTCACTGTTTATAATTTTATAATATGATTTTAAAATTATTGACAACATAATAATAACCTATAGGGTCACACACTTAGAACGTAATTAAAAAGGAATTAATTTAAATTGTAAGTATTTTAAATATGTCAATATGATTGATAGTATTTAAAAATTACGAATTTAAATTAATAGGATAATTTGTATATATGTATATTAATTAAGTAAGACTTAATTAAAATATAATATATATAAATTCGGATTTTATTTTTCTATTTATTTTAGGTTTTAGTTAATTCCTATTAACTACTATATATATGATATATCAGTAGTCTAAAAGTCACGTAAGGAAAAACTAAAACCCTAGCCGCTTTCAGAAAGAGGCTAGAGAGAAAAATAATTGGGAAATCCTGATCTTGGTGGCTAGTACCGCGGTTCCTTTTGCTGCAGATCGTGGGACGATTCGCGGAGCGTTCGTGTGGATACCGTAGAGACGCAGTCGCTGGATTGCGTTGAAGATTCGAAGCTGTTCCAGAATTCAATCGTCTCCTGTTCATCTCAGATAATCGGTAAAATAATCTAAACCTCTGATTAGTCTGTTTTCGCTTGGATCCTATCTTAGGGTTTCGAAAAAAAATTTAAATTCCGCTGCTTTCACTATGTCGAAACCCTAACATAACCATCATGCTAAAATTGATTATTTTCAAAAGATCATTAGTTTTCATATTTCTAATCAACCTATCATGTAAATTCAAACAACCAAACCATTGAAATCTATAACTATTATTTCTTGTCATAAAACCATTCATTTATTGAAAAACGAATGTCAAGCATTTTTAGCTCATGTCACTGATTTAAACAAAAACACGTCAAACCTGAATGATATTCCTATTATTAATAAGTTTTCTAACGTTTTTCCCGAGAAACTTCCTAGCTTACCCCCAAACCATAAAATTGAATTTTGTATTGATCTTGAACCCAGTACTAAGTCTAATTCCAAAGCCCTATACCGAATGACTCATATTGAACTTTAAGAGTTAAAAGTCTAACTACAAAAATTATTGGGTGCTCTTGTTCTTTTTGTCAAAAAGAAGGACGAGAGTATGAGACTGTGTATTGATTACCGAAACTTGAATCATGTCACCATAAAAATAAGTATCCGCTACATCGGATTGATGACATGTTTAATTAATTGTAGGGTGCTCAATATTTTTCGAAGATTTATCTTCGTTCTGGATATCATCAGTTAAAGGTTAAAGGTTAAAGTTAAGGACATTCTAAAGACTATTTTCAGAACTCACTAAGGGCATTATGAGTTCTTAGTCACTTTTGGACTTACCAATGCTCATGCATCTTTCATAGACATCATGAACTTTATATTAAAGGAATATTTGGATTATTTTGTGGTTGTTTTTATTGATGTCATTCTCATATACTTCAAGAGTCGTGAGGATCATGAACAACACTTGAGATTGATACTCCAAAAATTTTGTGAGAACAAGTTATATGCTAAGTTGAAGAAATGTAAGTTCTAGCTTGAGGAAGTCACGTTCCTTGGACATGTAATTTCTAGTCAAGGAATATTAGTTGACCCTACAAAGATTGAAACAATACTAAATTGGGAGCAATCCAAGACAGTAACTGAAATGCGAAGCTTTCTGGGCTTAGCTAGTTATTATCGGAGATCCGTGGAAGGTTTTTCTCGAATAGTCACTCCATTAACTAAGCTGACTCGAAAAAGCACAAAATTCGTATGGAGCGAGGAATGCAAAAAGAGCTTTCAAGAACTCAAGATAAGACTTATTTTAGCTCATGTTCTGACCATACCATCAAGATTGGGAGAATTTGTCATTTATAGCGATGCTTCGGGAAAAGGCATAGGTTACGTTTTTATGTAACATGGAAAGGTTATAGCTTATGCATTTGACAACTTAAAGATTATAAGAAAAATTACCCTACTCATGATCTAGAGTTGGCATAAGTCTTTTTAACGTTAAAGATCTGGAGACACTACTTGTATGGGGAAAAAATGGATATCTATACAGATCGTAAAAGCCTCAAGTATTTATTCACTCATAAGGAACTCAACATGCGACAACGACATTGGCTTAAGCTGTTGAAGGATTATAATCACACCATCTAGTATCACCCGGGAATGACTAACGTTGTAGTTGACACATTGAGTAGAAGATCATTTGTGAGTACAAATGCAATTCTGACAACACAAAGGTGTATTTTGTACGATTTACAAAATATGGAGATAGAGCTAAAGACATCAGGGACCCACATGAAGATGACACATGTACGAGTAGAACCGGCTTTAATTGTTAAAATTAAAGCTACTCAAACTATTGATCCAGAACTGGTGAACATGATGAAGAAAGTACACAAAGGTACTATTCCGAAAGCAAGAATCGACGAGAAAAGGATACTTCGAGTTAACTCTAGACTCTGTGTTCCTAACGACCCTGAATTGAAGCATAAAATCATGATGAAGGCACACAACACACCGTTTGCTATCCACCCTGGTAGTATCAAAATGTTTTGTGGCTTTCGACATACATTTTGGTTGAATAATATGAAGAGGGAAATCACCTAGTTTATCTCAAAGTGTTTGACTTGTCAACGTGTTAAGGCAGAGCATCAAGTACCTAAGGGTCCATTGTAACTACTTGAGGTTCCTGAATGAAAGTGAGAACATATCAATATGGATTTCGTGACGTGTCTTCCCAAAGTTTTTAAAGGCTTAGATGAAATTTGGGTCATTATAGATCGATTGACCAAGTCCGCTCATTTCTTGCCTATACGAGAAAATTATTCACTTGAGCGTCTTGCCGATATGTACATAAGTGAAATTGTGAGATTGTATGGCATGCCAGTATCTATAGTTTCTGACCGAGACCCTAAATTCACTTCACGATTTTGGATCAGTTTATAAAAAGCTATGGGCACTAAGCTATAATTTAGTTTTGCAAACCATTCTCAAATGGACGGATAATCGAAAAGGACAATCCAGACTCTTGAAGATCTATTGAGACTTTGCGTACTAGGCTTTAAGGGAAGTTGGGAGAAGGACTTACCATTGGTTTAGTTCTACAACAATAGTTATCAAAAAAGTATAGGCATGGCTCCATTCAAGTCTTCATATGGACGAAAGTGTTACTCTCCAATATGCTGGAATGAGGTAGAAAAAGCAAAATTATTGGGACTCGAGCTGGTGCGCATGACAACAGAAAAGATCCAAATGATCCGACAATAAATACAGGCCGCACAAAAATGACAAAAGAGTTATGCTGATCTTCATAGAAGTAACGAGAGATTCAACGTCGGAGACCATATATTTTTATGTTTTTCTCCATGGAAAGGAGTTACGAGATTCGGAAAGAGAGAAAAGCTCAACCCTCAATTTATTAGCCCATTTAGAATTCTCAACTGAGTAGAAACTCTGGCTTACAGACTTGCTCTACCACCAAGCATGTCCCCCATTCATAATATTTTTCATATATCTATGTTACGTAAATATGTGAAGGACCCAAATCACATCATTAAGTTAAAATCAGACGTTATAGCAGAAGATTTAATGTACGAGGAGGTACCTGTCAAGATATTAGATAAAAAAGAGTAGATCCTACGCTCAAAGGTTATAACTCAAGTCAAGGTTTTATAGAGGAATCAAGATACCGAGGAAATGACCTGGGAGCTAGAATCTGAAATAAAATCTAAGTATCATCACCTTTTCGAAATGCCAGGTATGTAAATTTCGGGGACAAAATTTCATAAGGAGGAGAGGTTGTAAGTTTGACTCCCCCAAATTCGGGTTCCATAACCTCAAGTTTAGTGTTCACAATCAAATACATAAAAATAACTAAATACATAGTCTTCATTAATTTTAGTGGAATAATACATCACCGTTCCTTACAAAAAGGTAATACAATCCCAATGTCTTCTAACCTTAACATAACAATACATATCTTAAAGGTTTACAAAAGATTTACATTACTTAAATAAATATTAAATAATACAACTAGCATGCAAATTCTACGCTTTGGCTTTTTCCTTGCCCTTATCTTTCTTGGAGCAAACGGGCTTAGCTGAAAGATGGTTCATGATATAGAAAGGGTGGGCAACTAGCTTGCTCAACAAGTTTAAGAACAAATAATACAAGATTGATATATCATGATTGAAAGGAAATAATTTCAGAGTTTTCAACAATATATAATCATTGTGAAGGAACAAGAGTCAAGTTTCAATTTAAAGAAATGATTGAATCTTTACTGCTGAGTGGTCTCAAAGGACCATTGACTAATACTTAAGGTGAATCAGACATATATCTGGCCCTTTTATTGTTTTGGTATTCGATGAGATCAACCACTTGTACCTTATGTATATGCATAACATTCAAACATCTTGCGCAAACATCGATTTTTCGAATATAATCCCCTTATTTAGGATTGTTTGTTCTCAGTCTTATTATAAGAATCGGCACCAACCAATGGTTTGGATAATCTTTTAAAAGTATTCAAGTTAATGAATTTATACATGCAGTGTCTAGCCGAAACAATTAGCTTAGACATTCTTAAATAGTCTATGAATTAAACAAACTATAAAACTTTAAATGCACCATGTGTGAAGACATAAACAACATTCATATGGATTAATTTTCAATAATTAAACCGCTTATAGCTCTTGCAAAATAAATACAAGTTTAGGTATAAGAAACTTGTCTCGATTGTTGATTACGGCTAACTAATACAATTTAATATCATTTGAAAAGACCTAACAATTAATCAAGTTGATCTTTCAATTAGTATTATATCTAGATTCATATAATAACCTTTGAATATCTTAATTTACTAACACCTAATCACATAATTAAATAATTAAGGGTATATTAAACACTTGAAAATATTATCATCAATTGATAATATTTTAATCACTTAAAACCTATATAGTCTATACAAAGTCTTATCGATCCATCATTCTTCTTTACAAACAACACATATGCTCCCCGTGGAGAAACAATAGGCTGGATGTACTTCCTATCCAACAACTTTTGTAATTGAACCATCAACTCCCTCATCTCTGTCGGAGCCATCCTATACGGTGCTTTTGATATCGGTGTTGTCTTCGGTACTAAATTAATCACGAATTCTATCTCCTTATCTGGCGGAATATGTTGGGTATTTTTTATATGAATATATTCGTACAAGTATACACGGTCAACAAGTAATTAAGTGATAAAGCAGAGTGTCGAACCCATAGAGAATTAAATAATAATAATTACCAAATACTAATTTTATATCAAATTAATTCCATTTAAACAATCTCAATTTAATTATAAAATGAACTAATTAAAATTACTAGCTAAATTAAACAAATGAAAATGATTAAATCAAATTAAAATAGTTAAGATCACAATTTCTCCCAATGCTTCATTTAAATCTCTTTACTCTCTTTTTAATTAATTAACTATATAGAATTGTTAACTGAGAATGCCTAACTATTTATTAACCTTCTCAAGAATTAATAAAAAAAATTATTTTAATTAAGTTGCTATATTACTATGCAAAATAACTTGAAATAAAAACTCTCAACAAAGTTACATGTGACATATTGATATATTTGTTCTATACACTATTATGCTACTCTTCCTAGAAAGAATCAACAAATTCACATAATATCATATCCGGATTTAAACCTATAATTCACTTTTGATTTCATATAGATTATCCCAATAATTAATCACAATTAATTAATACATTAACGCAAAAAATAATTAATTAGGTTAATTTCATATAGATTATCACATTAATTAATGTACATAATTAAATACTTGAACACATAAAATATGATAAACAATTCAATTATAATCAATTTAATTAAAAAGAAAATAAATTAATTTAAACTACACACTGAGTTCACTTGCAATCTCAATAATAAATTAGCTCATAACTAAATAATAAATTAACCACAAATAATTCAACATCTCAGAATTACAAAAAATAAAAGAGAAAGAAAAGAAATCAAATCTGTGTTGATAGTTGTCTGTTACTCGGATCACAGTCTCCAATTCCCAAGCTCCGCCTTCAATTCTTGAATCATTCGTGTTGAATATTTGCGTCTAATTCTAATCCTAAATTACTATAATATAATATATTATGCTCTAACCTAATATATTCTCTTACTAATATATGTTAATGTACTAAATATAAGAGCTAGAGCTACATAGTATATTTATAGGAGTACAATATTAATCCTAAGCTTAAAAGGAATTAAAATTAAATTTGGAATCAAAAAAGCTAAAAATCCCGTTTCTGCCGGAAGAACCACGTGCCAAACAAACCCCTAAGCTGAGTCAGCACCATTAATGCGCTTGCTGACGTCGGATTCCCTCAGCCGCTATGCGTGCATGGCGCACTGCCTATATAATCAGACCGGTCCTAGAAACGACGTCGTCCGCGTTGAATGAATAAGTCCGCGCATTGCGCAGAACTGCTACACCCATGACACACTAAACGACGCCGTCGCCCAAGCCTGATGATTAATCAACTTGCGCGCATTGTGCGACCGACCATGTTCCTGCTAATTACGAAAATGCCCCCGATTCTGCAATATTACTATTCTGCCCTCAGCTTGATTAATTACCACTTTGTCATTCCTTTTATTGCAAAATTACAAGATTGCCACCATGGTTTAATTTCCTACAAAATAAAATATAAATTAATTAAAAATAATATTAAAATACAAAAAATAATAAAATCACATAAAATTAATTAAATTACCTAAAATCGACGAAAATGCTTAAACACTAACAAATAATTAAGCCTAAAAATATTAAATAAATAAGAATAAAATTCAATTATTAAATACCCTCAAACTTAACTCTTTGCTTGCCCTCAAGCAAAAAAAATAATTAAGATTTTACTAATTCAACAACTCAAGTAATGAATCAATATGAATTTCAACTTTAGCCTCAAAGATTTTTTAAATAATAACCTAAAGAAAATTTCAAAATCATGTCATGTCGAAAATTTCAACATATTTATTAATCTTGCTCTACTCAATACCCTTTGTGTGTGTGTGAAATCCAAATGTATCAAACTAGTGTAAAAACTTAGATCCGCTCACATAATTAAATGTCTCATAAAAGATATCAAAAATATATATAACAAAACTCTATATTTTTATTTTTCACATCATTCAAAGATAATACATGCAAATATAAATTAGGGAATCAAAAGGTTTTTAATCTTTTAAGCACCATTAGGATTATTAATTTATATTAAACCTTTTTCTTTAATTAAATGGGTGCATTTTATGCTCCATTCTATTTTTTTCTTTCTCGGTTTTTTTTTCAACATTGGTGAGTGCATTTTATGATTCATCTCACCAGCGAATGCGTTTTACACTCCATCTCGCTTCGCATGTGTTTATGAGTGAGTGCGTTTTACGCTCTATCTCAACTCATCACATAACTCTTTTAATTTTTTTTCACCAGAAAATAAATTAATTTTAATAATCCCATAAAATTTACCTAAATCATCTCTCCTAAATTATATTTTATCATAATTTCGCTTCAAGTTACGATCAAATAAAAATATAGAATTCAAAAATACCTATTATGAGCATTTAACTAAATAAACTTCACTTAAGTTGAAACTAGTTCAAACAATTGGACATGTGCCTAAAAATTTAAAGGATCTCAAATAAAATAATTACTAACATTATGCCAAAATTCAAACTACGCAAAAATTTATCCATTTTTCAAAAGTTATTAAATAAAAATAATTTTTTTATCATTGACCAAAATTTAAATTCAACTAATTCATTGCCCAAGTGACTCTACCCAATATTAAGTTACCCTATTTTTGTAGGTATCACGATTACACTTAGCATGTGTAACAAGCCTTTAAACCCCAAGGTTATCCCAAGTGGACAAGTTGTGTCTCGTCATGGTTTGCAGTGAATTGACCCACACAATTCCAAAAATTAAACTAAAATAAAACCTAAAAAATTTAAAAATAAAATTTAAAATTTTCCAAATTTATCCACACTCCCAAACTTAAAACAGACATTGTCCTCAATGCATAAAATAAAAAAAAATAAAGAACAACGTTAATCCGATAGTATTCCTCAAAATTTTGAAATTGTCGCACAGAAGACACAATCAAATTTTTCTTACTATCATTTGAATTCGAGACTTGATCATCATCATCATTCTCTTCCTCTTCCCAAACCTTGCTCTTCTTCTTTTCAACCTCGTCATCTTCTTTTTCAACCGAATGAGTCCTTTGAAGATTAATTTTTTTAACCATGTGTAACTCTTTGCCATTTTCTAATATATCTGCCTCAAACAACTCTTTACCTTCCTCTTCAAGATTAATCTTTGTATTGTTAGGTAAAGTTTCGCGAAGGCAATTGTTGACTTGATTAGCAAGTTGTTCCTTTCGACTCTCATCTTCTTCCCTTTGAATTTTCCAATCTCGTATTAATTCTTCATTACGTTTAATACTTATCTCGTTATACTCTGTAAATTCATGGTTAAGTTAAATAAATTTATTAGTTATTTATTATTTAAAATGTTAATAATAAATAAAGGTGATAAATTAGCAATTATTATTTAATTCCTATTAAATAATAATTAAATAGAGATAAAAATTTATAAATTAACTATTTATTATTTAAATATTATTAAATAATAAATAAGGATAATTAAGTAATTAATTATTATTTAATTAGCATTAAATAATGATTAAGGGAAATTAAGTTATTTAATTTAAATAATAAATAAGGATAAATAAATTAAATTTTATTTAACCTTAAATAATAATTAAAAATAATTAAATAATTAATTATTATTTAATTGGCATTAAATAATAATTAAAGAGGATTAAAATTAGTAAACTATTATTTAATTTCCTTAAATTAAATAATAAGTGAGGTTAATTAATTAATTAATTATTAGTTGATTAATATTAACTAGAGTTAATTAATTAATTTCTATTTAACCAAGATTAAATAGTAATTAAATAGAGATTGAATTAATAAAATAAATTTAATTTAATTATACTTTAATTAAACAATTGTAATAAGTTGTTTAAGGGTTTAATAAGTGTCCAACGCTTAAGAAAAATATTTTCTAACTTATTAAATTATTAACCCAATTTGATTGAGGGTCTATAAGGTTAATAATATTATTTCGACTAATGTAAATTATGTGATAGTACTTATATGATAAATAAGTACCTTAGTGAGCGTATAGTTGTGTAAATACGCCGTACTAATTATTAGACCAACTTTGTTAATGTTAGGTCTTTTCAAAGCCAGTTAGTTAAAGCTAGACATTTATTGTAGCTGAGCAGACAGGCAAGTTCCATATCTCTAAACTCATTTCATTGAGCACATTATTTATCTAAGCTTGAACTGTTATTTCCAAGCATGCTTTGAGTGGTTTAATTACTTTACAATTATTCCACATCGATATTATTATTATTCGCACGTGTTGCACTTGATATCTTACAACCCTTGACTTGTACTTAATTATTGTTCTACTGTTTAAAAGAACTGTTCAAAGTAGGTCTAAGCCATTGTTCGGCTAGACATTTATGTTAAAGATTTTAAAAGTTATCCAAATCATTGAAGATGCGGATTCTTAGACTATTATGAACACCCCTTTATTATAGGGGAGTACCCTGTATCTAATATCAGGTACAAAAATACGGAAATTAAATGTTATGCATACACATATTGTACTGAGGCTGATCCCCTCGGGTACATATTTCTGGTAGTAACCATTGGGTCAACCTGCTATTGACTCCAGTGGATATTTATAGTTCATAGTCTATTTGACTATCCTAATTTTAAAATCAAATTATTATTCCTGCTTATGTTATTCACATTATTGAATTGTTCAGCTATTCCCTTTCATTCATGATATATTGTTCCTTGTTGTTATTTAAACTTGTTGAGCAAACTAGTTGCTCACTCTTGCTATATCATGAAACCTTATTGCAGTGCAACCCGAGACTTCGGGAAAGAACAAGGGTAAAGGAAAGATGAAGTAATAGACTTCGAGATGCAGCCCTGTAGTTAATTAAATTAACTGTTATGTAATATAAACCCTAAGTACTTTATTAAGGGTATTTGTGTACTTTTGTGTAAGGTTATCGTATCTTGGGACTAGTAACACATTTTGAGTGAACAACATATGTTTATTATTCCGCATTTAGTTATTGTATGTTGTTTAGAGGTGAATGTTTGTATTGGATCGTGATGACCGGATCCAGGTATTTGGAACCCGAATTTGGGGGCGTCACATCTTTAATCCAATAATTGATTATAAAATCAACATTTACCCAATTTTCGGTATAAATTTTTCCTTCACTTTTCTTAATCATTGTATTAAAACATTTGGATATTTAAAAACTTAATTTCTCGATCCTAGTCCCTGGATCGTAACCTTTACTTTTTCTTTCTGTTACCACTATCTTAAATCTCATCATTCAAAATTTACGATTATTTATTTTCATATAAATATTCCTTGTTGCATCGTTCATAATCAAACGTATAATAATTTCTATCGTAACAATTATCCTGATCCATCACAGTTCATAATTGAACGTCTATCATATTCAGATTCAACTTATATATACATACAATTCATCACAGTAAATTAACAAATTTCTCACATTGAAATATAATATTAAAAATATAGCAGTCTCGTTTTCTACCTTCTAGGAAATTCATCTCAACTTAATCCGATATTCTTGAAACTTATTTCTTTATCCTGCAAAAGTTTATTTAAGCAAGTAATGAGCACAACGGCTCAGCAAGTTCAACAGTTTATGTGTCACATAGCACATACCTTAATATGCTTGGTTTGTGTCATACATTATGTGCTTGTGCTTCTACTATAGCAATATATCTCATATCATTGCACAAAGTACAAATAGTTGTCATATTATCCACGTATCACATAACACATAATTTGTATGCATTTAAAACAAGAATTACATATCATAATAGTTCAACATTTAACATAAAAGGGACTGAAAAACTTGTCTGTCGTCCAATTATTTAAATTGATAGCTCAAACCCTTAACTCGATCAACCTATGATCATAAAATAATCAAATAATAATTATTTATCTCTTTATGATATTAATTTACTTAATTAATATCATTTCTGGGCCAATTATTAATTTATATGGTTAATTATATTAACCTCGTTCCTTAAAATATTAGCATAACTTAATATTTAATACTTTCACTACGGACAACCCGGCTTATTGGATAAAATTTAACATATTTGATTGTCCGAAAATTTTATTTAACCATTTTCTAAATTATAACCTTATTAGATTAATATTTAAATAATTAAATATTAATCTCCAATATTTAATATTTAATCAAAAATATTAAATTTAATGCCCGAACATCATTTCTATATTTTTAGTATTTTTCTATAATTTTCTATGATTTTTAAACAATTTTTAAACATTTATTTCTTTAAAAATCACTTTCTAGGGGCATTTTGGTAATTTTTGCTGCTTTTAGGGACACATCTGGAATTTTTCGGAAAGCCCAGGGACATTTGTGTAATTTTAGCACCCTTTAGGGACATAACAGACATTAAGAGAAAAGATTAGGGGCATAACCGTAATTTTACGTGGCTAAAGGACACGCTGGTCCTTTCTGAAAAAAGCCGGGGGTAAAATGGTAATTTTCTCGCGTGTGTCGGCTGCGCATGGCGCGCGGCCTCCCCTCCACAGTCGACGCCAAACGGCATCGTTTCCTTCACCGTTTTCTGGGTTCCGCGCATTGCGCGACTCCCCCCTGTCTCGCTTCCAAAACGACGCTGTTTCAAGCCCTCGCTGGACAAAAAAATGCTGTCGTGCAATGCGCGGCAGCCCTTTTTTTTTTCTCTTTCCTTTTCTAGCAGCAGAAAGCTAACAATTTCAAAATAAACCAACTTTGCTCAAATTTTTCCACAATATAATCACTCCAAAAATTATATAATTCATAGATATATATCAATAAATTATTTAGAATAATATTCTAATTATTTACTAATTTTTTTAACAAATTATTTTAACACTAAAAATACATGAACAATTCAAACGATTTAATTATTTTACCTTCTTTGAAGCTTTTTCTTCCCTTGTTGGAACCAAAATTATTCTCTTTCTTTAATGGCTACGGTGGTTGCCTGTAACGACCCCGAAATTCGACCCACTTTATTCCCTTAAATCTTGTATTTAATAAACCTTATTTTCATTACGTCCAAATTTTGGTCCGTTAATAAATCTTTCATCACCTAAATTGATCCATTATTTAATTTATATATCATCAATTACTAAATTTTCGGTATAAAATTTTCTTTTTCTCAACTTAATCATTGTATTAAAACATTTGGATATTTAAAATCCTTACATTTAGATCCTAGTCCCATAGATCGTAACCTTAACATTTTTCTTTTCTTTTACTAGTGTCAAACAGTTCAACATTCACAATTTAGTATTATTCATATCCATACAATTTTCTTTGTTTCATAATTCATAATAATTTCTATCTTGACCATCATCATGAACAATCACAATTCATAATTTAACACTACTCGCTCTATCCAGATCCAACATATATGTACATACAAAATATTAACTTAACCTTGACAAATTATTCACATTGAATTATAATGTTGAACATATGACAATTACGTTTCCAACCTTCTAGGTAATTCATCTCTATCATATCTGATATTCTTGAAAGTTATTTCTTTCCTGCAAAAATATTTATTAAGCAAGTAATGAGCACAACGGCTCAGCAAGTTCAACAGTTATACTTCACGTAACACATACCTTATCATGCTTGGTGTGTGTCATACATCATGTGCTTGTGCTTGTACTATAGCAATATATCTCATATATATTCATATCGTTGCACAAAATACACATTATGGTCATATTAATCATGTATCACGTAACACATAATTTGTATGCAGTTAAAACAAATATTACATATCATAACATTCCAACACTTAACATAAAAGGGTCTGAAGAACTTGCCTGGCTTGTTGAATTAATTAATTGATAGCTCACATTCTTTCTCGAACAACCTATGACCATAACATAGTCAAATAATAATTATTTATCCTCTTATGATATTAATTTAATTAATTAATATCATATCTTGACCCATTATTAAATAATACGGTTAATTATATTAATCCCGTTCCTTAATAAATTAATTTAACTTAATAACCAATGCCTTCACTACGGACAACCCGGCTTATCGGATAAAATTCAACATTTTTAGTTGTCCGAAAATTTTATTTAACCATTTTCTAACATTTAAACTCATTAGATTAATATTTAAAATATTTAAATATTAATCCCTAATATTTAATATTTTTACAAAAATATTAAATTTAATACCCAAACATCATTTCTATATTTTTAGTATTTTTCTATAATTTTTAAACAATTTTAAAACATTTATTTCATTAAAAATCATTTCTGAGGGCATTTATGTAATTTCCGCGGTCAAAGGGACAAAATTGGCATTTTCCGGAAAGCTCAGGGGCGTTTCCGTAAATTTCGCAACGTTAGGGATATAACCGGAATTTTCCGAAAAGCTCAAGGGTATTTCCGTAACTTCCGCGCCCTTAGGGACACGTTCGGCATTTCCCGAAAAGGCCGAGGGCATAATCGCCTTTTCGCACAAAATCACAGCTGCGCAATGCGCGCGTCATGCTTTCGACGTCTTAAAACGACGCCGTTTTACAGCGGCTTTGGCAAAATTGGCCTCGCGCATGGCGCGGCCCGGCCTTCCGACTCCAAAACAACGCCGTTTTGTCGCCGGTTACCGAAAGTTACGCCCGCGCAATGCGCGGGCTACTGTTCCTTCTTCTTCTTCAGATTCCAGCGTACAGTACACCACCTTTTTCAATTTTTCTCCATTTTGCTCCAAAATTTCACAATAAACTACTCCCAAAAATCACATAATTCATACATATACATCTAAAAATTATTTAGAATAACAATTCTAATTATTTTCTAATTTTTCACAAAAATAATTTATCTCTAAAATACATGAATAAATCATATAATTCAATTGTTTTACCTTCCAAAGCTTGCTTTCTTTCTTTTAAGGCACCAATTTTCTTCTTCCTCCTGGTGGCTATGACGGATACGATGGTGGAGGGTGGCGGTGGAAGAAGGAGCAAGAGAGTTTTTTGTGTGTGTTGATTTGTTTTTTTTTTTCTTCTTTCTTATTCCCTTCTTATTTCCCTTCTTTTTGCTTCTTTATATGCAAACACTTAACCAATTTTTGGAGTAAAAAAAATTTTCCACCGACTTATGCACCACCGACTTAAACTTGCGGATAAACCAACATGCAATAATACAATTTTAATACATTATGAAATTATATCGTGTAATAAATATTTTATGTAATATATATAAAATATTTATTTTAATTCCCTAAAAATCATAATATGATTTATAAATAATATTAATATCTCTTTTGGGTACTTTGCTTGACAAATTTTGTACACGCATAACACCATGCATGTAATTAAATGAGATAATTTATACCTCCAAAAATCATAAAATAATTCATAGGACATATAAAAATTATTTTTCATAATTTTTCACTTCGTTACTTGGACATCATGTTACACTAACATGTTCACGTTTCTGAAATATTATCTTTCATAAAAGTCATAATAATTTAATTATGCATAAACATAATTTTTGATAACTTAAACCATTCATTTTCCTTATTTATTATTTCATTTCTTGGATATTTACAATAATTTCTTTATATATAAATTATATAATTTAATATTATATAATTTATATATTTACATTCTCATTTATTAAATAGTTTCTTAAATTCCTCAACCTTATTCCATTTAATCACCTTATATAAATTACATAATTATTCTTATATAATTTATATAATTATTATTTTCTCCATACCTAAATTTTAATTTCCTTATATAAATTATATAATTATTAGTATATAATTTATATAATTACCTTTCCTTCTCAATTAATTTCTAAATTTCTTCCAAAATTCTTGATAAAATCTAAAATTCAATAATTTCAACTTTTCTTAGTTTCCTCATTAACTTTTATCTTACTTTGGATTAATTTAATTATTAATCCTTAATTCTCATAATTAATGAAATTTATAATTATCAATTAAACATTCACATATATAAATATACATATGGATATATATAAATATATACATATTTAATTCATACATTTTACATTATCATATAACCTCATTTAAAATCATAATTTATGTACTGTCATAACAATTTAATTGTACCATTTATTGTACCTTTATCTGACATTTTTCTTATCCTTCATAAATTATTTTTAAACAACTTATTTACTTTTCAATTTTTCTAAACCAACACAAATCATCACCATCTCTGTAAAAATTTAATTTATCAATTAAATCATATCACATACCTTAATTCACATAAAATAATAATTTCTTTAATAACCTTGATAATTTTATCAATTAAATATTATTAAAGAATTCTTGGAAATTCGGATCCTCACATTGCCGGTGGAGGGTGGCGGTGGGTGGTCATGGTGGTGAAAGAGTGGAGAGAGTATGTGTTTTTACTCTTCTTTTCTTTTTCTTTCTTTTATTTCTTTTCTCCCCTTTTATAAAGCTTACATGCAAGCTTGGTTTTTAATTATCACTCACACTCCACCGAATTACCATGAAACTTCCGGATTTTTCAAGAAATAGCGTGCAAAATTTTAATTTAAATACATTACGTAATTATTTTGTGTAATAAATATTTTATGTAATATACATAAAATATTTATTTTAATTCACTAAAAATCATAACATGATTTACGAGTAATATTAATACCTTTTTCGGTATTTTACTTGACAAATTTTGTACACGCATAATGACATGCATGTAATTATATGAGATAATTTATACTTCCAAAAATTATAAAATAATTCATATAGCTTATAAAAATTATTTTTCATAATTTTTCACTCCGTTACTTGGACAACATGTTACATTAACATGTTCACGTTTCTAAAATATTATTTTTCATAAAAGTCATAATAATTCAATTATACATAAATATAATTTTTAATAACTTAAAACATTCCTTTTTCTTATTTATTATTCAATTTCTTTAATATTCACATTAACTTTCCTTATATAAATTATATAATTTATATAATTACATTATTCCTTTTTAATTAATTTCCATATTACACAAAATACAACTTATAAAATTTTCTTCCATCCTTAATTAATTTAATTTTCTTATATAAATTATATAATTTTCCTTATATAATTTATATAATTATAATTTCCTTTATACATTACATTAATTTTCTTATATAAATTATATAATTCATTATTATATAATTTATATAATTACATTTCTTCTCAATCAAATTCTAAATTTCCACCATAATTCTTAATTAAATCTAAAATCAATAATTACAAATTTTATTAACTTCCTTATTCGTTTTTCATTAAAAATTGGATTAATTTAATTATTAATCCCTTAATTTTCATTATTAATGACATTTATAATTATCACCATCTTGGTACATATTTAATTTATTAATCAAATTCCTTTACACACTTTAAATTACTTATATCATAAATAATTTAAACAATTTTGATAATTTATCAATTGAATTCTCATTTAATATTATTAAGGAAATCCTGGAAATTCGGATCCTCACATTCTTCCCCCCTTAACAGGATTCCGTCCTCGGAATCATAATTGCTGTAATATTTATACGTATTTCATTTATAGCACCTTGCTATACTTTTATCTTGATAAATCACAACTATATCCATAATAATCATATTTTACTTCTTTAATATCCATAACTTACATGGATAACCTCATAATGGTCATTACTGTCAGAATATTCAATTCACAATTTCTTTGAAATATTACATTTCATATTTCTCTAAAATTTTTATTAATAACACTTTAATTCATTTCTTGATATACTTATCAAGATAGTTTCTCATTCTCCGAAAAGTTTCATTTCTTTAATCATATTTACCCTTACTCAATCCGCGTATTCATATTCTTTATTCTACCTTATTGATACTTTACACATTCATCATTCTTTCCTTAATTCATATAAATTTTCTTCATATT
Organism: Hedera helix; assembly: GCA_947179155.2. Classification (NCBI taxonomy): domain Eukaryota; kingdom Viridiplantae; phylum Streptophyta; class Magnoliopsida; order Apiales; family Araliaceae; genus Hedera; species Hedera helix. Next base: position 7,136,321 of record OX359277.1, read on the forward strand.
CCATAATTCATTCCTTCATATCTTTATTGTTCAACACTAGGCTTTAAATACTAACATTTACTTAATTCATCATAATCCTTAGGAAGAATATTCATCTAGATTAAATGCAGACGCTTGGATTGTGTTGTTTAGTTCAATGATCTCTCTATTTCTTTATGCTGCTACTAGGTTAAATCTTTAGCGCTTGTCTGAGATTATTTAGTAGTAAGGGTTATTTAGATCGCTTGTTTCTACTTAACTAAAATTAAGGAGAGATAGGAAAATTATTCGAATGGGAGTAATTATTCCACGTTGAATATTTAAAATATGAATTGATTTATTCTTGCATCAATGATCAGTTGTAAATTCTTGATGGTGCATGTTGACTTAAACTAATGCTTTTTCTTCTCATTTATTTCTTAAATTATTTACATAATTATTTTAATTAGTTTTATTTTAATTGTTTTTTTTAATTACAAAACCCCTCAACTTTTGTTTGCGAAAACATAAAATTAAATTAATCATTCTCTGTGGGATCGACTCTTGCTTACACAACTACATTAATATTTTTTCAAAGTAAGATTTTATTTTTGGGTGCTTGTGACATCACACCAAATTTTGGCGCCGTTGCCGGGGAATGATTTTAATTTAATTTTGTGCTTTTGTAAATATGTATTTAATTTAGTAATTTTTTTTTTTTTTTAGATTTTCATAATTTAATTCAGTTGTGCAGGTTAAGGAAGGAAGTCATGGCAGCCTCTAATTATGTTGAGGAGGTAGAAATTTCTTCTCTTAAACAACAAATTAATGATCTAACTTCCCTTGTTTATCAAATGGTTGCAGATAATGCACAACCAATGGAAGCTTGTAGAATTTGTGCGGTGGTAGGACATCCAACTAATATGTGCCCCATTCTTCAAGAGGAACAAGTCAATACAACAAGTGGTTTCCCTGGTCAACCCCAATGGAGATATGATCCCTATTCAATCGCGTATAATTCAGGATGGAGGGATCATCCGAATTTTGGCTATGAGAATCCACAAATAAATCCGCCCACATATCAAAATTTTTCAAGTTCTCAACAATACCTGTATTCATACCCCCAACAACAACAGGACCAATCATTTCATTCTGATATGTTTTTAGAGGATATGATTAAATTAATTGAAATTAATAATTTGCAATTTTACCAGGATACTTTGCAATTTCAACAAGACATGCAGGCACGTATTCAAGCAACTAATGCAATTATTCAGCGTTTGGATACTCAAATGGGACAAAACACAATCGATCAATTGGAGGAGCAAAGTTCTGAACAAGTACCTTCTCAAACGATGAATAATCTAACGGAGAATACAAGTGCACAAGTATTAAAAAGTGAAGATCCAGACACGACAGTCCTTCCATCACCGACACAAGATAAAGGAAACAACATCAATGAAGCGGACAGTGTTTATATAGACAATGATGTTATTTTTTATGATGACATGCCTAAGGTGGAGGAAGTTGAGGAAATAAACAAGGAAAAGTTAGATATTGCAATTACCAACGATTTGCAGTTAGAGGAAGAAAAAGCAATTGAGCTGAAACAAGATTTAAAGGAGGATGAAGCTCCGTTAAATTCTTTGTCAATGATTTTTGATAATAATGCAATTATTTCCATTCCATTGTCTGTTACTCATAATAAATTTTTATCTTTTATTTTGCAGGATCTCATTATGAATATAAAGACTCTCTCCAATCATATTAAATATCTATTCGTTGAAGAGGGAGTAAAACGTTCATATCACATGCAAGAGAGACTGAATCTACCTATGAAGAATAATGTGATGGATGGGGTACTCAAAGTTCATGAAGTAGGAGTAACGTAGTACTTTGGCCTGCTGTCGAGCCAATGACAATAAACAAAGGCGCTGCTTGGGAGGCAACCCAAGAAATCAGATTTGCATTTCTTTTCCTTTTTCATTTTTATAGTTATTTTTGCTTTTTCTTTGCATTTTACTTTACATTGGGGACAATGTAAATTTTAAGTGTGGGGGAAGGGATTTAGGATTTTTGTTATTTTTAGGTCATATTTTGAAAATTTTGAAATTTTGAATTTTGTGGGTAAATTCACTGCAAACCCTCACGAGACAAAACTCGTCCACTTGGGGTAACCTTGGGGTAACCTTGGGGTTTAAAGGCTTGTTACACATGCTAAGTGTAACCGTGTTTCCTACGAAAATGGGATAGTTTTTTATTTTTATTTTTTAGGATGTGTCGCTTGAGTAATAAGTTAATTGAATTTTAATTTTTAGCCAATGATAAAAAATTTGATTTTTATTTAGTAACTCTTGGAAAAATGATGAATTTTTGCTTAGTTTGAATTTTGACTTTTTATTGATTATTATTTTGTTTGAGATTTTTTTTAAATTTTATGCACTTATATCCATTTGTTTGAGCTAGTTTTAATTAAGAGAAAATTTATATGGTTAAATGCTTATGAAAGATATTTTTGAGCTCTATATCTTATTTGATCATTATTTGAAGTGAAATATAAGGCAAAATATAATTTGGAAGAAATGATTTAGGTAATTTTTCTAGGATTATTGTTGGAAAAAAAATTATGTGGTGGGTTGAGATGGAGCGTAAAACGCACTCGTAGGTGAGGTGGAGCATAAAATGCACTCACCGTGGAAAAAAAATGAAGAAAGAAAAAAATGGGATGGAGCATAAAATGCACCCATTAAAAAGAAAAAAAAATATAGAAAAATATTTGGAAAAATTGATATTAATAATCCTACTGTGTTTCATTAATTAAAAACCTTTTGATCTTCTGATTTATATTTGTCTGTATGAGCTGAGAGTGATGTGAAAAATGTAACGACCCCGAAATTCGACCCACTTTATTCCCTTAAATCTTGTATTTAATAAACATTATTTTCATTACGTCCAAATTTCGGTCCGTTAATAAATCTTTCATCACCTAAATTGATCAATTATTTAATTTCAAATCATCAATTACCAAATTTTCGGTATAATTTTTTTTTCAACTTAATCATTGTATTAAAACATTTGGATATTTAAAATCCTTACATTTCGATCATAGTCCCATGGATCGCAACCTTTACTTTTTCTTTCTTTTTCACGTATTATAAAGCTCACATTCAAAATCTAATATGATTTATTTTCATACAAATATTTCTTGTTGCATCATTTATAATTAAACATATAATACCTTGTATCGTAATAATTATCTTGAACATTCACAATTCACCATTTAATTATGTTCATCCTATCCAGATCTAATACATGAAATATCAATGTAAAACTAACAAATGTAGTCACCTTGAATCATAATATTAAAAATATAACAAATTCGTTCACCACTTCTTAGGTTATCCGTCTCTAACATAATTTGATATTCCTGAAATTCATTTATTTGCCTGCAAAAATTTACATTAAGCAAGTAATGAGCACAATGGCTCAGCAAGTTCAACAGTTTATGCGTTACATAGCACATACCTTAATATGTTGGGTGTGTGTCATACATCACGTACTTGTGCTTCTATTATAGCAATATATCCCATATTATTGCACAAAGTACACATTGTTGTCATATTATCCACGTATCACATAACACATAATTCCTATGCATTTGACAAGCTTTAACATATTATAACAATTAAACATTTAACATAAAAGGACTGAAGAACTTGCCTGGCGTCTAATTATTTAAATTGATAGCTCAAACCCTTAACTCGATCAACCTATAATCATAAAATAATCAAATAATAATTATTTAACTCCTTATGATATTAATTTAATTAATTAATATCATCTCTAGGCCAATTATTAATTTTAAGGTTAATTATATTAACCTCGTTCCTTAAAATATTCGTTTAACTTAATATCCAATACCTCTAATACGGACAACCTGACTCATCGGGTAAATTTTAACATATCTGGGTGTCCCAAAAATTTTATTTAACCATTTTCTAAATGGTAACCTTATTAGATTAATATTTAAACATTTAAATATTAATCCCCAATATTTAATATTTAATCAAAAATATTAAATTTAATGCCCAAATATCATTTCTATATTTTTAGTATTTTTCTATAATTTTCTATGATTTTTAAACAATTTTTAAACATTTATTTCATTTAAAATCACTTTTGAGGGCATTTTGGTAATTTCCACGCCCTAGGGATCCATCCGGCATTAACAGGAAAGATCCGGGGCATTTTCGTAATTTCAGCGGCCCTGGGGGCACGCTGGTCCTTTCAGAAAAAGTCTGGGGGCAAAAAGGTAATTTCCGCCCCTAAAATCAGTCGCGCACTGCGCGCCATGCTTCCGTCATCTTAAAACGATGCCGTTTCCTTCTTTGCTTCCGGAAGTTGGCCTCGCGCAAGGCGCGGCCCTGTCCTATTACTCCAAAACGCCGTCGTTTTATCTGGGCGGCACGCAACAAAACTGACCGCGCGCAATGCGCGGCCAAGCCTTTTTTTTTTTTTTTTGTACTGTTCATTTTCTTCTTCCGACAGTAACGAATTAATCCAAAAATAATCCAATTTTCATCACAAAAAAATAATTCCAAAAATCACATAATTCATACATAAATATAAAAAAAATATTTGGAATAATTATCTTAATTATTTCCTAATTTTTCCACAAAAATATTTTATTCTCATAAATACCTAATAAATTCAATAATTGAATTCTTATACCTTTCCATAGCTTAATACTCATTCCTTTGAAGCTTTTTCTTCCCACTTTGGCACCAAAATTATTCTCTTTCTTAGTGGTGATGTAATTCCCGGTTGATGGTGTGAGGACCCGAAATTTCAAGATCTCTTTAATAAAATTAAATGAGAATTTAATTGATAAAATTATCAAGATTGTTAAATTAATTATTATTTTATGTGATTTAATGTATGGGATGAGATTTAATTAATAAATTAAATCTGTGCAGAGATTATGATAAATGGAATTAAATTTATGTAAATAAATTGTTTAAAGACAATTTATTAAGAAGAAGAGAAATGTTAATATTGGGAAATTGTTGTGGAGGTGTGAAAATTAAATGAGGTTATATGATAATGTAAAATGTATGAATTAAATATGTGTATATTTATATATATACATTTGTATTGCTGAGCCGTTGTGCTCATTACTTGCTCAATAACATTTTTGCAGGAAAGAAATGACATTCAAGAATATTGGGTTTTGTTAAAGATAAATTGCCTAGAAGGTAGAAAACATGATTGTTATATTATACTGCAATGTGGATAATTTGCCAAGTTACTTGGATATGTTATATGTACATGTAAGTGGGATATGAATATGAAGTGTATAGTTAAATTATGAATTGAAATTGTTCTATATGAATATTATGATAGAGACGATTATATATCTATGTTTAAATGATGAATCATGAGATAAAGAATATTGGATGAATATAAACAACATTGAATTTGAATGTTGAACTTTATGATACGGGTTATAGAGAGAAAAGAATAAGTAAAGGTTGCGATCCAGGGACTAGGATCCAGTTATAAAGATTTTAAATATCCAAATATTTTAATTAAATGATATGATTGAGAAAAAGAAAAATTTATACCAAAAATTTGGTAATTGATGATATTGAAATTAAATAATGGATCAATTTAGGTGATGAAAGATTTATTAACGGACCGAAATTTGGAAGTAATGAAAATAATGTTTATTAAATACAAGATTTAAGGGAATAAAGTGGGTCGAATTTCGGGGTCGTTACAGTAATCTTAAATTCCATTAATTATGGAAATAAAAGGGATTAATAATTAAATTAATCCAAATTTAAATAAAAAGTGAATGAGGGAGTTGGTAAAATTGTATGTGTTAATTTTAGATTTTATCAAGAATTTTGGAAGAAGTTTAAAAATTAATTGAGAAGGAAAGGTAATTATATAAATTATATAATAATAAATTATATAATTTATATAAGGAAATTAAAATGAGGTATGAAGAAAATAATAATTATATAAATTATATAAGAATAATTATGTAATTTATATAAGGTGATTAAATGGAATAAAGTTGGAGGAAATTAAGAAATTATTTAAAAAGGAGAATGTAATTATATAAATTATATAATATTAAATTATATAATTTTTATATAAAGAAATTAATATGGATATTAAAGAAATTGAATAATAAATAAGAAAAATGAATGTTTTAAGTTATTAAAAATTATAATTATGTATAATGAAATTATTATGACTTTTATGAAGTATAATATTTTGGAAACGTGAACATGTTAATGTAACATGTTGTTCAAGAAATGAAGTCAAAAATTATGGAGAATAATTTTTATAAGTCATATGAATTATTTTATGATTTTTGGAGGTATAAATTACCTCATATAATTACATGCATGACGATATGCGTGTACAAAATTTGTCAAGTAAAGTACCCAAAAAGGGTCTAAATATTATTCATAAATCATATCATAAATTTTGGTACATTAAAATAAATATTTTGTATTTATTATATAAAATATTTATTACACGAATTAATTACGTAATGTATTAAATTAATTGATTACGCAAGAATTATGCATGTAAATATTCTGGAAAGTTCGTGGTTGCGTGAGAAAGGTGGGAGAGAGTCGGTGGAAAATTTTTAAATCAAAACATTGGTTATGTGGATGGATATAAAAAGAAAGGAAAGGAAATAAAAGGAATAGAAAAGAAAAGAACAAATAAACACTCTCTCTCTCTCCTTTCTTCTTCACCGTGAACACCATCACCGCCACCATCTCCACCACCGTGAACCGCCATGGCTGTCAAGAGAGAGAAGAAGGAATTTTGGTGCCTTCAAGGAAAGAAATCAAGCTTTGGGAGGTATAATAATTTAATTATTTGATTTATTTGTATTTATGAATGATTAATTATTATTGTGGAAAAATTAGAAAATATTTAGAATTATTATTCTAAATAATTTCTGGGTGAAGACATGTTAATTAGATAATTTTTGGAGTGATTATGTTGTGAAAATTATGAAAAAGTTTTTAGTATTTTTGGTTTAAATTATTGCATGGCTGGTGTAACGACCCCGAAATTCAACCCAATTTATTACCTTAACTTTCATATTTGTTTAACATTATATTCCTTACGTCCAAATTTCGGTTCGTTAATAAATCTTTAATCACCTTAATTGATCCATTAATTGATTTTAAAATTATCAATCACCAAAATTCTCATATAAATTTTTTTTTTCTTTCTTTATTCAATCATTGTATTAAAATATTTGGATATTTAAAATCCTTACATTCTGGATCCTAGTCCCTGGATCGCAACCTTAACTTTTTCCTTCTTTACAAATATCATAACGTTCAACATTTAAAAATTAATAATAATTATATCTTCACATTTGTTCTTTTCAATCGTAATTCACAATTAGTCCATTTAACAAATCTTTATCATAACAATCATCTTAAACAACCCTAGTCGCCATGTAACTCTATTCGTCCTATCCGGACCAATTTGTAAATAGATACAACACATACAATTTTACCAACTCCCTCATTCACTTTTCATTTAATTTTGGATTAATTTAATTATTAATCCCTTAATTGTCATAATTAATAACATTTATAATTATCAATTAAACATAACACACATACAAATGTATATATATATAAATATATACATATTTAATTCATGCATTTTACATTACCACATAGCCTTAATAAAATTATAATTTATGAATTTTCATAATAATTTAATTATACAATTTATTGTACAATTACCTGAAATTTCTCTTATTCTTCATAAATTGTTTCCAACAATTTATTTACTTTTTTAATTACTTTAAATTCATACAAACCATTACCACCTTTGTACCGATTTAATTTACCAATTAAATCCTATCACATACCTTACAATCACATAAATAATAATTAATTTAAATAACCTTGATAATTTTTATCAATTAAATTCTCATTTAATATTATTAAGAAAATCCTGAAAATTCGGATCCTCACAGCTGGGTACTGTTTGTGCGAAACTGGAAGAAGAAAGAAGGGAGGGCCGCGCATTGCGCGCGGCCATTTTTTTACCGAAGGCAGGCTTGAAACGGCGTCGTTTTGGGACGCGATATCTGTCGTCCGCGCAATGCGCGGATATGGCTCCAAACGACGTCGTATTGGAAGAAGCCGGAGAAGGAACGGCCGCGCCTTGCGCGACTGTGTTTTGTGATGAAATGACGACTGTGCCCCTGGGCTTTTTCAGAAATACCGAGCGTGTCCCAAGGCCGCGAAAATTACATAAACGCCCCTGGACTTTTTGGTTAAGTCCGGTTATGTCCCTAATGTTGCGGAATTTACGGAAATGCCCTCGAGCTTTCCGGAAAATGCCAATTTTGTCCCTTTGACCGCGGAAATTACCAAATTGCCCCCAGAATTAGTTTTTAATTGAAATAAATGTTTAAAAATTGTTTAAAAATCATAGAAAATTATAGAAAAATACTAAAAATATAGAAATGATGTTTGGGCATTAAATTTAATATTTTTGTAAAAATATTAAATATTGGGGATTAATATTTAAAGGTTTAAATATTAATCTAATAAAGTTACCATTTAGAAAATGGTTAAATAAAATTTTTGGGACACCCAGATATGTTAAATTTTACCCAATAAGCCGGGTTGTCCGTAGTGAGTGTATTTGATATTAAGTTAAAGGAATATATTAAGGGAAGAGGTTAATATAGTTAACCATATAATTTGGAAATTAGTCCAGAGATGATATTAATTAAGTAAATTAATATCATAAAGAGATAAATAATTATTATTTGATTATTTTATGATCATAGGTTGATCGAGTTAAGAGTTTGAGATATCAATTTAAATACCTGGACGCCAGGCAAGTTCTTCAGTCCCTTTTATGTTAAATGTTGGAATGTTATGATATGTAATTCTTGTTTTAACTGCATACAAATTATGTGTTACGTGATACGTGATTAATAGGACCACAATATGTATTTTGTGCAACGATATGAATATATATGAGATATATTGTTGTAGTTAAAGCACAAGCACGTGATATATGACACACACCAAGCATGTTAAGGTATGTGCTACGTGAAGCATGAACTGTTGAACTTGCTGAGCCGTTGTGCTCATTACTTGCTCAATAACATTTTTGCAGGAAAGAAATGACATTCAAGAATATTGGGTTTTGTTAAAGATAAATTGCCTAGAAGGTAGAAAACATGATTGTTATATTATACTGCAATGTGGATAATTTGCCAAGTTACTTGGATATGTTATATGTACATGTAAGTGGGATATGAATATGAAGTGTATAGTTAAATTATGAATTGAAATTGTTCTATATGAATATTATGATAGAGACGATTATATATCTATGTTTAAATGATGAATCATGAGATAAAGAATATTGGATGAATATAAACAACATTGAATTTGAATGTTGAACTTTATGATACGGGTTACAGAGAGAAAAGAATAAGTAAAGGTTGCGATCCAGGGACTAGGATCCAGTTATAAAGATTTTAAATATCCAAATATTTTAATTAAATGATATGATTGAGAAAAAGAAAAATTTATACCAAAAATTTGGTAATTGATGATATTGAAATTAAATAATGGATCAATTTAGGTGATGAAAGATTTATTAACGGACCGAAATTTGGAAGTAATGAAAATAATGTTTATTAAATACAAGATTTAAGGGAATAAAGTGGGTCGAATTTCGGGGTCGTTACAGTTGGTATCAGAGCTAGAGGTTATAAACCTTAGGTAAATGATACCTTAGGTTATAACCTAAAGTAAGAAAGAATAAAGTTAGTTGAGTGTTCTGAAAACTCAAGCGTATGGTAAACTCGTGACTCATAATTATATGGTGGAGCCCCTTTAGCGAATGAGCGACTATGGCCTGACTAGGACAAGCTCCTCAACCATATGATTATGGTAAGTTCCTGAGTCCAAATACGTGATCAGTTTGATGAACATGGGGGAATTAGAATGAAGAGATATAAGTTGAGAAAGATGTAAGTTAAGAAATACAGATCTCAGATAGTGGCTAAAGGAAAGAAAATATGAAAGATATAAGATTATAAGGAAGAGATAAAGATGTTAAGAAAGATTTGAATGAAACGAATTAAGAAAAATTATAAGTTCAATTAAAAATATATCTGAGAGAATATTGAAATGATTCAAAGATGAATCTCAAAGAAAATCAGGGGACACCTGATTTAAACAATAGGGATGACAAGGTAATCCGAAATGTATAAGAAGAGATCATAATAACATGATCAGGAAGGGTAAGAAGATCGTACTACGATACGATCACGAGATAAGAGAAGCGAGTAAGAAGTAGGTTGTGAAGCAAGATCATGATGAGATTAAGTGAAAATGTGAAATAACGAAAGACCTGTTAATGGTCGAAAAGGTATATTTTAATGTTATAAAGAGATATGGTACTATGAAATAGTACAAGAAGAATTCAGAGAATGATGAGACATGAATGACAGAAAGGTTATGATAAGGGGGTAGAAAGTCTGGGTACGAAATTTCAATTGAAGACTCACGTGGTGACTGAATTGCACAATCCTTTGTATGGGCGGAGGATTTATGTTTACTCAGTTACTATGTGATAATCATTGAAATGTTAGAGTCGCGCTAAGAGTTTCTGATAGATAGACAATATTAAGTTTAGGCACGAGTTCTTAAAACTCATGCATATGGTAAGTCCATGACTCATAATCGTATGGTATGTTTTGAGCCCCTCAGCATATGGATAGTCTTTGATTTGTTCTTAGACTACATATTACTAGGACAAGCTTTAAAACTCATATTCTTGTGGTAAGTTCCTGGACTCACAATTTATATAATTACCTTTCCTTCTCAATTAATTTCTAAATTTCTTCCAAAATTCTTGATAAAATCTAAAATTCAATAATTTCAACTTTTCTTAGTTTCCTCATTAACTTTTATCTTACTTTGGATTAATTTAATTATTAATCCTTAATTCTCATAATTAATGAAATTTATAATTATCAATTAAACATTCACATATATAAATATACATATGGATATATATAAATATATACATATTTAATTCATACATTTTACATTATCATATAACCTCATTTAAAATCATAATTTATGTACTGTCATAACAATTTAATTGTACCATTTATTGTACCTTTATCTGACATTTTTCTTATCCTTCATAAATTATTTTTAAACAACTTATTTACTTTTCAATTTTTCTAAACCAACACAAATCATCACCATCTCTGTAAAAATTTAATTTATCAATTAAATCATATCACATACCTTAATTCACATAAAATAATAATTTCTTTAATAACCTTGATAATTTTATCAATTAAATATTATTAAAGAATTCTTGGAAATTCGGATCCTCACATTGCCGGTGGAGGGTGGCGGTGGGTGGTCATGGTGGTGAAAGAGTGGAGAGAGTATGTGTTTTTACTCTTCTTTTCTTTTTCTTTCTTTTATTTCTTTTCTCCCCTTTTATAAAGCTTACATGCAAGCTTGGTTTTTAATTATCACTCGCACTCCACCGAATTACCATGAAACTTCCGGATTTTTCAAGAAATAGCGTGCAAAATTTTAATTTAAATACATTACGTAATTATTTTGTGTAATAAATATTTTATGTAATATACATAAAATATTTATTTTAATTCACTAAAAATCATAACATGATTTACGAGTAATATTAATACCTTTTTCAGTATTTTACTTGACAAATTTTGTACACGCATAATGACATGCATGTAATTATATGAGATAATTTATACTTCCAAAAATTATAAAATAATTCATATAGCTTATAAAAATTATTTTTCATAATTTTTCACTCCGTTACTTGGACAACATGTTACATTAACATGTTCACGTTTCTAAAATATTATTTTTCATAAAAGTCATAATAATTCAATTATACATAAATATAATTTTTAATAACTTAAAACATTCCTTTTTCTTATTTATTATTCAATTTCTTTAATATTCACATTAACTTTCCTTATATAAATTATATAATTTATATAATTACATTATTCCTTTTTAATTAATTTCCATATTACACAAAATACAACTTATAAAATTTTCTTCCATCCTTAATTAATTTAATTTTCTTATATAAATTATATAATTTTCCTTATATAATTTATATAATTATAATTTCCTTTATACATTACATTAATTTTCTTATATAAATTATATAATTCATTATTATATAATTTATATAATTACATTTCTTCTCAATCAAATTCTAAATTTCCACCATAATTCTTAATTAAATCTAAAATCAATAATTACAAATTTTATTAACTTCCTTATTCGTTTTTCATTAAAAATTGGATTAATTTAATTATTAATCCCTTAATTTTCATTATTAATGACATTTATAATTATCACCATCTTGGTACATATTTAATTTATTAATTAAATTCCTTTACACACTTTAAATTACTTATATCATAAATAATTTAAACAATTTTGATAATTTATCAATTGAATTCTCATTTAATATTATTAAGGAAATCCTGGAAATTCGGATCCTCACATTCTTCCCCCCTTAACAGGATTCCGTCCTCGGAATCATAATTGCTGTAATATTTATACGTATTTCATTTATAGCACCTTGCTATACTTTTATCTTGATAAATCACAACTATATCCATAATAATCATATTTTACTTCTTTAATATCCATAACTTACATGGATAACCTCATAATGGTCATTACTGTCAGAATATTCAATTCACAATTTCTTTGAAATATTACATTTCATATTTCTCTAAAATTTTTATTAATAACACTTTAATTCATTTCTTGATATACTTATCAAGATAGTTTCTCATTCTCCGAAAAGTTTCATTTCTTTAATCATATTTACCCTTACTCAATCCGCGTATTCATATTCTTTATTCTACCTTATTGATACTTTACACATTCATCATTCTTTCCTTAATTCATATAAATTTTCTTCATATTCCATAATTCATTCCTTCATATCTTTATTGTTCAACACTAGGCTTTAAATACTAACATTTACTTAATTCATCATAATCCTTAGGAAGAATATTCATCTAGATTAAATGCAGACGCTTGGATTGTGTTGTTTAGTTCAATGATCTCTCTATTTCTTTATGCTGCTACTAGGTTAAATCTTTAGCGCTTGTCTGAGATTATTTAGTAGTAAGGGTTATTTAGATCGCTTGTTTCTATTTAACTAAAATTAAGGAGAGATAGAAAAATTATTCGAATGGGAATAATTATTCCACGTTGAATATTTAGAATATGAATTGATTTATTCTTGCATCAACGATCAGTTGTAAATTCTTGATGGTGCATGTTGACTTAAACTAATGCTTTTTCTTCTCATTTATTTCTTAAATTATTTACATAATTATTTTAATTAGTTTTATTTTAATTGTTTTTTTTAATTACAAAACCCCTCAACTTTTGTTTGCGAAAACATAAAATTAAATTAATCATTCTCTGTGGGATCGACTCTTGCTTACACAACTACATTAATATTTTTTCAAAGTAAGATTTTATTTTTGGGTGCTTGTGACATCACACCAAATTTTGGCGCCGTTGCCGGGGAATGATTTTAATTTAATTTTGTGCTTTTGTAAATATGTATTTAATTTAGTAATTTTTTTTTTTTTTTAGATTTTCATAATTTAATTCAGTTGTGCAGGTTAAGGAAGGAAGTCATGGCAGCCTCTAATTATGTTGAGGAGGTAGAAATTTCTTCTCTTAAACAACAAATTAATGATCTAACTTCCCTTGTTTATCAAATGGTTGCAGATAATGCACAACCAATGGAAGCTTGTAGAATTTGTGCGGTGGTAGGACATCCAACTAATATGTGCCCCATTCTTCAAGAGGAACAAGTCAATACAACAAGTGGTTTCCCTGGTCAACCCCAATGGAGATATGATCCCTATTCAATCGCGTATAATTCAGGATGGAGGGATCATCCGAATTTTGGCTATGAGAATCCACAAATAAATCCGCCCACATATCAAAATTTTTCAAGTTCTCAACAATACCTGTATTCATACCCCCAACAACAACAGGACCAATCATTTCATTCTGATATGTTTTTAGAGGATATGATTAAATTAATTGAAATTAATAATTTGCAATTTTACCAGGATACTTTGCAATTTCAACAAGACATGCAGGCACGTATTCAAGCAACTAATGCAATTATTCAGCGTTTGGATACTCAAATGGGACAAAACACAATCGATCAATTGGAGGAGCAAAGTTCTGAACAAGTACCTTCTCAAACGATGAATAATCTAACGGAGAATACAAGTGCACAAGTATTAAAAAGTGAAGATCCAGACACGACAGTCCTTCCATCACCGACACAAGATAAAGGAAACAACATCAATGAAGCGGACAGTGTTTATATAGACAATGATGTTATTTTTTATGATGACATGCCTAAGGTGGAGGAAGTTGAGGAAATAAACAAGGAAAAGTTAGATATTGCAATTACCAACGATTTGCAGTTAGAGGAAGAAAAAGCAATTGAGCTGAAACAAGATTTAAAGGAGGATGAAGCTCCGTTAAATTCTTTGTCAATGATTTTTGATAATAATGCAATTATTTCCATTCCATTGTCTGTTACTCATAATAAATTTTTATCTTTTATTTTGCAGGATCTCATTATGAATATAAAGACTCTCTCCAATCATATTAAATATCTATTCGTTGAAGAGGGAGTAAAACGTTCATATCACATGCAAGAGAGACTGAATCTACCTATGAAGAATAATGTGATGGATGGGGTACTCAAAGTTCATGAAGTAGGAGTAACGTAGTACTTTGGCCTGCTGTCGAGCCAATGACAATAAACAAAGGCGCTGCTTGGGAGGCAACCCAAGAAATCAGATTTGCATTTCTTTTCCTTTTTCATTTTTATAGTTATTTTTGCTTTTTCTTTGCATTTTACTTTACATTGGGGACAATGTAAATTTTAAGTGTGGGGGAAGGGATTTAGGATTTTTGTTATTTTTAGGTCATATTTTGAAAATTTTGAAATTTTGAATTTTGTGGGTAAATTCACTGCAAACCCTCACGAGACAAAACTCGTCCACTTGGGGTAACCTTGGGGTAACCTTGGGGTTTAAAGGCTTGTTACACATGCTAAGTGTAACCGTGTTTCCTACGAAAATGGGATAGTTTTTTATTTTTATTTTTTAGGATGTGTCGCTTGAGTAATAAGTTAATTGAATTTTAATTTTTAGCCAATGATAAAAAATTTGATTTTTATTTAGTAACTCTTGGAAAAATGATGAATTTTTGCTTAGTTTGAATTTTGACTTTTTATTGATTATTATTTTGTTTGAGATTTTTTTTAAATTTTATGCACTTATATCCATATTTTTGAGCTAGTTTTAATTAAGAGAAAATTTATATGGTTAAATGCTTATGAAAGATATTTTTGAGCTCTATATCTTATTTGATCATTATTTGAAGTGAAATATAAGGCAAAATATAATTTGGAAGAAATGATTTAGGTAATTTTTCTAGGATTATTGTTGGAAAAAAAATTATGTGGTGGGTTGAGATGGAGCGTAAAACGCACTCGTAGGTGAGGTGGAGCATAAAATGCACTCACCGTGGAAAAAAAATGAAGAAAGAAAAAAATGGGATGGAGCATAAAATGCACCCATTAAAAAGAAAAAAAAATATAGAAAAATATTTGGAAAAATTGATATTAATAATCCTACTGTGTTTCATTAATTAAAAACCTTTTGATCTTCTGATTTATATTTGTCTGTATGAGCTGAGAGTGATGTGAAAAATGTAACGACCCCGAAATTCGACCCACTTTATTCCCTTAAATCTTGTATTTAATAAACATTATTTTCATTACGTCCAAATTTCGGTCCGTTAATAAATCTTTCATCACCTAAATTGATCAATTATTTAATTTCAAATCATCAATTACCAAATTTTCGGTATAATTTTTTTTCTCAACTTAATCATTGTATTAAAACATTTGGATATTTAAAATCCTTACATTTCGATCATAGTCCCATGGATCGCAACCTTTACTTTTTCTTTCTTTCTCACGTATTATAAAGCTCACATTCAAAATCTAATATGATTTATTTTCATACAAATATTTCTTGTTGCATCATTTATAATTAAACATATAATACCTTGTATCGTAATAATTATCTTGAACATTCACAATTCACCATTTAATTATGTTCATCCTATCCAGATCTAATACATGAAATATCAATGTAAAACTAACAAATGTAGTCACCTTGAATCATAATATTAAAAATATAACAAATTCGTTCACCACTTCTTAGGTTATCCGTCTCTAACATAATTTGATATTCCTGAAATTCATTTCTTTGCCTGCAAAAATTTACATTAAGCAAGTAATGAGCACAATGGCTCAGCAAGTTCAACAGTTTATGCGTTACATAGAACATACCTTAATATGTTGGGTGTGTGTCATACATCACGTACTTGTGCTTCTATTATAGCAATATATCCCATATTATTGCACAAAGTACACATTGTTGTCATATTATCCACGTATCACATAACACATAATTCCTATGCATTTGACAAGCTTTAACATATTATAACAATTAAACATTTAACATAAAAGGACTGAAGAACTTGCCTGGCGTCTAATTATTTAAATTGATAGCTCAAACCCTTAACTCGATCAACCTATAATCATAAAATAATCAAATAATAATTATTTAACTCCTTATGATATTAATTTAATTAATTAATATCATCTCTAGGCCAATTATTAATTTTAAGGTTAATTATATTAACCTCGTTCCTTAAAATATTCGTTTAACTTAATATCCAATACCTCTAATACGGACAACCTGACTCATCGGGTAAATTTTAACATATCTGGGTGTCCCAAAAATTTTATTTAACCATTTTCTAAATGGTAACCTTATTAGATTAATATTTAAACATTTAAATATTAATCCCCAATATTTAATATTTAATCAAAAATATTAAATTTAATGCCCAAATATCATTTCTATATTTTTAGTATTTTTCTATAATTTTCTATGATTTTTAAACAATTTTTAAACATTTATTTCATTTAAAATCACTTTTGAGGGCATTTTGGTAATTTCCACGCCCTAGGGATCCATCCGGCATTAACAGGAAAGATTCGGGGCATTTTCGTAATTTCAGCGGCCCTGGGGGCACGCTGGTCCTTTCAGAAAAAGTCTGGGGGCAAAAAGGTAATTTCCGCCCCTAAAATCAGTCGCGCACTGCGCGCCATGCTTCCGTCATCTTAAAACGATGCCGTTTCCTTCTTTGCTTCCGGAAGTTGGCCTCGCGCAAGGCGCGGCCCTGTCCTATTACTCCAAAACGCCGTCGTTTTATCTGGGCGGCACGCAACAAAACTGACCGCGCGCAATGCGCGGCCAAGCCTTTTTTTTTTTTTTTTGTACTGTTCATCTTCTTCTTCCGACAGTAACGAATTAATCCAAAAATAATCCAATTTTCATCACAAAAAAATAATTCCAAAAATCACATAATTCATACATAAATATAAAAAAAATATTTGGAATAATTATCTTAATTATTTCCTAATTTTTCCACAAAAATATTTTATTCTCATAAATACCTAATAAATTCAATAATTGAATTCTTATACCTTTCCATAGCTTAATACTCATTCCTTTGAAGCTTTTTCTTCCCACTTTGGCACCAAAATTATTCTCTTTCTTAGTGGTGATGTAATTCCCGGTTGATGGTGTGAGGACCCGAAATTTCAAGATCTCTTTAATAAAATTAAATGAGAATTTAATTGATAAAATTATCAAGATTGTTAAATTAATTATTATTTTATGTGATTTAATGTATGGGATGAGATTTAATTAATAAATTAAATCTGTGCAGAGATTATGATAAATGGAATTAAATTTATGTAAATAAATTGTTTAAAGACAATTTATTAAGAAGAAGAGAAATGTTAATATTGGGAAATTGTTGTGGAGGTGTGAAAATTAAATGAGGTTATATGATAATGTAAAATGTATGAATTAAATATGTGTATATTTATATATATACATTTGTATTGCTGAGCCGTTGTGCTCATTACTTGCTCAATAACATTTTTGCAGGAAAGAAATGACATTCAAGAATATTGGGTTTTGTTAAAGATAAATTGCCTAGAAGGTAGAAAACATGATTGTTATATTATACTGCAATGTGGATAATTTGCCAAGTTACTTGGATATGTTATATGTACATGTAAGTGGGATATGAATATGAAGTGTATAGTTAAATTATGAATTGAAATTGTTCTATATGAATATTATGATAGAGACGATTATATATCTATGTTTAAATGATGAATCATGAGATAAAGAATATTGGATGAATATAAACAACATTGAATTTGAATGTTGAACTTTATGATACGGGTTACAGAGAGAAAAGAATAAGTAAAGGTTGCGATCCAGGGACTAGGATCCAGTTATAAAGATTTTAAATATCCAAATATTTTAATTAAATGATATGATTGAGAAAAAGAAAAATTTATACCAAAAATTTGGTAATTGATGATATTGAAATTAAATAATGGATCAATTTAGGTGATGAAAGATTTATTAACGGACCGAAATTTGGAAGTAATGAAAATAATGTTTATTAAATACAAGATTTAAGGGAATAAAGTGGGTCGAATTTCGGGGTCGTTACAGTAATCTTAAATTCCATTAATTATGGAAATAAAAGGGATTAATAATTAAATTAATCCAAATTTAAATAAAAAGTGAATGAGGGAGTTGGTAAAATTGTATGTGTTAATTTTAGATTTTATCAAGAATTTTGGAAGAAGTTTAAAAATTAATTGAGAAGGAAAGGTAATTATATAAATTATATAATAATAAATTATATAATTTATATAAGGAAATTAAAATGAGGTATGAAGAAAATAATAATTATATAAATTATATAAGAATAATTATGTAATTTATATAAGGTGATTAAATGGAATAAAGTTGGAGGAAATTAAGAAATTATTTAAAAAGGAGAATGTAATTATATAAATTATATAATATTAAATTATATAATTTTTATATAAAGAAATTAATATGGATATTAAAGAAATTGAATAATAAATAAGAAAAATGAATGTTTTAAGTTATTAAAAAGTATAATTATGTATAATGAAATTATTATGACTTTTATGAAGTATAATATTTTGGAAACGTGAACATGTTAATGTAACATGTTGTTCAAGAAATGAAGTCAAAAATTATGGAGAATAATTTTTATAAGTCATATGAATTATTTTATGATTTTTGGAGGTATAAATTACCTCATATAATTACATGCATGACGATATGCGTGTACAAAATTTGTCAAGTAAAGTACCCAAAAAGGGTCTAAATATTATTCATAAATCATATCATAAATTTTGGTACATTAAAATAAATATTTTGTATTTATTATATAAAATATTTATTACACGAATTAATTACGTAATGTATTAAATTAATTGATTACGCAAGAATTATGCATGTAAATATTCTGGAAAGTTCGTGGTTGCGTGAGAAAGATGGGAGAGAGTCGGTGGAAAATTTTTAAATCAAAACATTGGTTATGTGGATGGATATAAAAAGAAAGGAAAGGAAATAAAAGGAATAGAAAAGAAAAGAACAAATAAACACTCTCTCTCTCTCCTTTCTTCTTCACCGTGAACACCATCACCGCCACCATCTCCACCACCGTGAACCGCCATGGCTGTCAAGAGAGAGAAGAAGGAATTTTGGTGCCTTCAAGGAAAGAAATCAAGCTTTGGGAGGTATAATAATTTAATTATTTGATTTATTTGTATTTATGAATGATTAATTATTATTGTGGAAAAATTAGAAAATATTTAGAATTATTATTCTAAATAATTTCTGGGTGAAGACATGTTAATTAGATAATTTTTGGAGTGATTATGTTGTGAAAATTATGAAAAAGTTTTTAGTATTTTTGGTTTAAATTATTGCATGGCTGGGTACTGTTTGTGCGAAACTGGAAGAAGAAAGAAGGGAGGGCCGCGCATTGCGCGCGGCCATTTTTTTACCGAAGGCAGGCTTGAAACGGCGTCGTTTTGGGACGCGGTATCTGTCGTCCGCGCAATGCGCGGATATGGCTCCAAACGACGTCGTATTGGAAGAAGCCGGAGAAGGAACGGCCGCGCCTTGCGCGACTGTGTTTTGTGATGAAATGACGACTGTGCCCCTGGGCTTTTTCAGAAATACCGAGCGTGTCCCAAGGCCGCGGAAATTACATAAACGCCCCTGGACTTTTTGGTTAAGTCCGGTTATGTCCCTAATGTTGCGGAATTTACGGAAATGCCCTCGAGCTTTCCGAAAAATGCCAATTTTGTCCCTTTGACCGCGGAAATTACCAAATTGCCCCCAGAATTAGTTTTTAATTGAAATAAATGTTTAAAAATTGTTTAAAAATCATAGAAAATTATAGAAAAATACTAAAAATATAGAAATGATGTTTGGGCATTAAATTTAATATTTTTGTAAAAATATTAAATATTGGGGATTAATATTTAAAGGTTTAAATATTAATCTAATAAAGTTACCATTTAGAAAATGGTTAAATAAAATTTTTGGGACACCCAGATATGTTAAATTTTACCCAATAAGCCGGGTTGTCCGTAGTGAGTGTATTTGATATTAAGTTAAAGGAATATATTAAGGGAAGAGGTTAATATAGTTAACCATATAATTTGGAAATTAGTCCAGAGATGATATTAATTAAGTAAATTAATATCATAAAGAGATAAATAATTATTATTTGATTATTTTATGATCATAGGTTGATCGAGTTAAGAGTTTGAGATATCAATTTAAATACCTGGACGCCAGGCAAGTTGTTCAGTCCCTTTTATGTTAAATGTTGGAATGTTATGATATGTAATTCTTGTTTTAACTGCATACAAATTATGTGTTACGTGATACGTGATTAATAGGACCACAATATGTATTTTGTGCAACGATATGAATATATATGAGATATATTGCTGTAGTTAAAGCACAAGCACGTGATATATGACACACACCAAGCATGTTAAGGTATGTGCTACGTGAAGCATGAACTGTTGAACTTGCTGAGCCGTTGTGCTCATTACTTGCTCAATAACATTTTTGCAGGAAAGAAATGACATTCAAGAATATTGGGTTTTGTTAAAGATAAATTGCCTAGAAGGTAGAAAACATGATTGTTATATTATACTGCAATGTGGATAATTTGCCAAGTTACTTGGATATGTTATATGTACATGTAAGTGGGATATGAATATGAAGTGTATAGTTAAATTATGAATTGAAATTGTTCTATATGAAGATTATGATAGAGACGATTATATATCTATGTTTAAATGATGAATCATGAGATAAAGAATATTGGATGAATATAAACAACATTGAATTTGAATGTTGAACTTTATGATACGGGTTACAGAGAGAAAAGAATAAGTAAAGGTTGCGATCCAGGGACTAGGATCCAGTTATAAAGATTTTAAATATCCAAATATTTTAATTAAATGATATGATTGAGAAAAAGAAAAATTTATACCAAAAATTTGGTAATTGATGATATTGAAATTAAATAATGGATCAATTTAGGTGATGAAAGATTTATTAACGGACCGAAATTTGGAAGTAATGAAAATAATGTTTATTAAATACAAGATTTAAGGGAATAAAGTGGGTCGAAAATTAACACATACAATTTTAAAATCTTGATAAAATCTAAAATTAACACATACAATTTTACCAACTCCCTCATGCACTTTTTATTTAAATTTGGATTAATTTAATTATTAATCCCTTTTATTTCCATAATTAATGGAATTTAAGATTATCAATTAAACATTTGCATATATAATATACAAATGTATATATATAAATATACACATATTTAATTCATACATTTTACATTATCATATAACCTCATTTAATTTTCACACCTCCACAACAATTTCCCAATATTAACATTTCTCTTCTTCTTAATAAATTGTCTTTAAACAATTTATTTACATAAATTTAATTCCATTTATCATAATCTCTGCACAGATTTAATTTATTAATTAAATCTCATCCCATACATTAAATCACATAAAATAATAATTAATTTAACAATCTTGATAGTTTTATCAATTAAATTCTCATTTAATTTTATTAAAGAGATCTTGAAATTTCGGGTCCTCACATTCTTCCCCCCTTAACAGGATTCCGTCCTCGGAATCATAATTGTCGTAATATTTATACGTATTTTATTTCTAGCACCTTGCTATATCTTTATCTTGATAAATCACAATTAAATCCATAATAATTATATTTTACCTCTTTAATATCCCTAATTTACATGGATAACCTCATAAAATCATAATTGTCAGAATATTCAATTCTTAATCACATTCACAATTTCTTTGTGACTATAAAGCTTTAGCTCTTTCCTTGATGTATTTATCAAGATATGTTCTCATTTTTCGAAAACTTTCTTTTTCTCTAATCGTACTTATCCTTACTTCACCAACTTATTTCATACCTTCTATTACACCTCATTTATACTCTGTATATTCATCATTTTCTTCTTAATTCACATTCATAACCTTCTTCATATTTCATAATTCATTCTTTAACACTTCCATTATTCAACATTAGATTTTAAATACTAACCTTTACTTGATGTATCATAATCCTTATTTGGAATTATTCTAAATTCCTGGGGTATCACATCTCTTGACAAATTTTGTACACGCATAATGACATGCATGTAATTATATGAGGTAATTTATATCTCCAAAAATCATAAAATAAATCATATAACATATAAAAATTATTTTTCGTAATTTTTCACTTTGTTACTTGGACAACATGTTACACTAACATGTTCCCGTTTTTAAAATATTATCTTTCATAAAAGTCATAATAATTCCACTATACATAAATATAATTTTTGATAACTTAAAACATTCCTTTTTCTTATTTATTATTTCATTTCTTGAATATTTACAATAATTTCTTTATATATAAATTATATAATTTATATATTTACATTCTCATTTCTTAATTAATTTCTTAAATTCCTCCATAATTATCAATTAATCAATAATTTCACATTTATTAACTCTCTCATTATTTTAATTCTCTTATGTAAATTATATAATTTATCCTTATATAATTTATATAATTATAATTCCCTTTAAACATTACTTTGATTTTCTTATATAAATTATATAATTTATTATTATATAATTTATATAATTACATTTCTAAATTTTCACCATAATTCTTAATTAAATCAATAATTACAATTTTATTAACTTCCTCATTCGCTTTTCATTTAAAATTGGATTAATTTAATTATTAATCCCTTAATTTTTCATAATTATTAACATTTATAATTACAACAATTAAACATGCACATTTATATATATACAAATGTGTATATATATACACATCTAAATCATATATTTCACATTACCACATAATACCATATAATTTTCGTATTTCCATAATAATTAAATTGTACAATTTATTGTACATTTACCTGAAATTTCTTTTATTCTTCATAAATTGTATTTACACAATTTATTTACTTTTCAATTATTTTAAATTCACATAATTCATCACCATCTCTGTACAAATTTAATTTACTAATTAAATCCCTTCAAACACTTTAAATTACTTAAAATAATAATTAACTTAACCAACCTTGATATTTTTTTTATCAATTAATTCTTATTTGATATTATTAAAGGAATCCTGAAATTCGGATCCTCACAAAAAATAAATATATTGAGTTTTATTATATATCTTTTATAAGGTAATTAATGACCGAAACTTATCTCAGTTTTGATTAGTTTGATACATTTGGATTCACACACACATAAAAGGTCTTGAGTAAAGTAGAATTGATAAATATGTTAAAATTCTAGATTTTGCATGGTTTTGAAATTTTCTTTGAGTTATCATTTAAAAAAATCTTTGAAGCTGATGTTGAAATTTATATTGATCTATTGCTCAAGTAAGTTGTTTGGTTATTAGTTTTAATTTTATAGTTTTAATTTTTGTTTTGCTTGAGGACAAGCAAAGAGTTAAGTGTGGGGGTATTTGATAAGTCGATTTTATATCAATTTATTAGGTATTTTTAGGCTTAATTATTTGTGAATTTTAAAGTATTTTAGGTGTTTTATTATTCATTATGTGTTTTTATTATTTTTAGTATTTTTATAGTATTTTTATTTATTTTTATTTATTTTATATTTTATTTTGTAGGAAAAATAAGCTTGGGGGCAAATCTGTAAATTCTGCAAAGATCTAGGGACAAAATGAAAATTTCAGCAAACTCTGATGGCAATTCCGTAATTAAAGCAGTAAGCCGGAACCGCGCCATGCACGCAAGGGATGCAAGGGGCAGCATACGGAGCAGACGACGCCGTTTTGTTTAAGTAATTAAAGCAGACACCGCGCATTGCGCGGAAGGCTACAACAGTAAAGAACCGCGCCATGCGTGCGGGTGGATTGTGCTGGCGCAATGCTGACGTCAACGGAGGCGCGTTTGACTGGTCAACTGCTGTGTAAGGCCGCGTTTGGTTGCACAGAAATAGGGGTGAGCAGAAAACCGATTTGCCCCCGAAACCGAGCCGAAAACCGCACAAACCGCACCAATTAAAACCGAACCAACGGTTGCGGCGTGTACGACGGTTTTAAGGAGGTTAAAAAACCGAAATTACGGGTTGGGTGCGGTTTTTGTTCCAAACCGCACCTGTAAAACCGCACCGCACTTGTTGGCTGACTGATAACGAAAACTACGTCGCTTTGAGTTTTATATATAAGATACTCTAATACTATCAAGCCCTAAAATCCTTCCCTTCCCAGTTCGCCTCTTCTTCCTCTCTTCACTGCTTCCGTGCTTCGCGTCTTCCTCCTCTCTTCAGTCTTCACGCACGGCTTCACCTCTTCTTCCTTTCTCTCTGAGTCTCTCTAGTCTCTACTCTTTACAGTCTCTATTCTACAATGTCCTGTACCCAAAACATGGAGTAAAAGAGAGAGAAAGAGCTCAGATTCTCAACACTCTTCACCGATTTCTGTTCTTTTACTTCTACGGTTCTACCCATAAAGGCAATCGGTGGAACAGGCCCTGCCGCCAACGGTGACGCCTCAAAAATCTTCCTCAGGTACCTTTTTCTTTTTCTTCTTTTTATAATTTGAAATTTATCAATTTGTCAATTTTCTTTTTTTTTTAGGGTTTTTTTTTTTGTTTATAAAATTAGTGTTTTGGGTTACTTCCTCTGTATGAATTTAGTTTACACCGTGCTGAGGAGATTCGGGTTGTGCTAGATGATGGAGGGACAGGCCCTGCCGCCATCGGTGACGCCTCAAAAACGAGGGCTGCTAAATTCCCTCAGTTCGTTACTGGTTAGAGTTTTATTATAAGTTGTTACATATAGTTATTTATTTTATGCAGATTCATTGTATTTGTAGCTATTCACTGATTGATAAGTTGATGCCCTAGTGCTTGATTTTGCTCTGATTTAATTGGTTTATAGTTAATTAATATGTTTAAAATTTGATAGATTTCACAACTGGAGTGACAGGATGTATAATCTGTCAAATTTTGATCCAATTCATAACAGAGTTAATTTTTACCTCTACTCCAACTCATAACAGAAATAATTTGCATACATACAAATCAGCTGTAGTCCATACATACAGATATCAACCCCAATACAGACACTGCAGTATGATCCTCTCCATAATACAAAGTTAAACCCCAAAGATTCCGACTCATAAAGAAATATAATTATAATAACCTTAGCTTTGAAATGGTTCTTGGTGCTATCTTGCCAATTTAGCAGACCTTCCACTACACTCCTCAGGTGTGCTTGCAAACCATCAGCTTGCGATTTGGCTACCAAAACCTTCAACAAACCTAAATTGGCCTGCATTAAAATTTTAGAAAATCAAACCTCTTAGCAACAGCAGTTTATATTCAAAACTAGCTAAAAACATATGAACTACAATGGGCTATACTTTAATTATTTCTCTGTTTTTTCTCTGAAGGAGGAGCAATGTCGATGGAAGAACATATTGTATAATCAGCTGATATTGAGGGGGCACCATATATATGGGATACATACTTCTGTTCTTCACAGTTGGAACTTAGCAGTATTGTGTGAACTTAACTAATTCAGAGGCAGCTATTCTAACATAAATAACTTGCCCATCTTCAGTGTTATCCCTGATATCCATTAGTTCATTGAATCATAACAAGCATACACTTCCACCTCATGTCATACCTGCATTCACATAACATCAGCTTGGTTTCCATAATAGTGTCTCGTGTGATTGTTTTTCTTTTGATTTATCTTTGCTATTGCTTTCGTTTCGTTTTTTCTAACTAATTGTGACGCATCTCGCATAAATTTCTACAGGAGTTTGGATCACGGGAAAGTTTTGTTCCTTGAGGAACAGTCAAGGAAGCATAACTGAACATGGTCATACCATCTTTTGAGACAGCCCACTAAATTAATTTTTGGATAGTTGTAAAATGCACTTATGGCGGTGAAAGGACTGTCTAAATAACCTATTATTTACTGCTGTGTTTTGAGCAACTTCTATGTTTTATTTGTTCCCTTAACGAGACCTAAGTTCACTGTGTATGTAACCTATTACATGGATTTGTTACTTAAATTTGCATCAAGGGATCCGTCATTTTATTATCGAGTTGTCTGTTGCATCTTATTAGCTTTAATCTAGATACTGGCTTTTATGGGATTTATGTGCAGTTTGGATTTATGTGCAGTTTTTGCATACTTCAGCTGGGATTTATGTGTAGTTTTTATGTGCAGTTTGGATTTATGTGCAGTTTTTGACTTATCCAGCTGGGATTTATGTGCAGTTTCTATGTGCAGTTTGGATTTATGTGCAGTTTTTGCATACTTTTTTGACTTATCCAGCTGGGATTTATGTGCAATTTTTATGTGCAGTTTGGATTTAGGTGCAGTTATTATTTTTCACCTTGCTGATTAATTTATGTGCAGGTTTATGGGCAGTTTTTATTTTTCACCTTGCTGATTACAATTTATGTGCAGGTTTACATAAAATTTAATTGTTTCAATTGGTTTTGGAATCGAAACCGCACCAAATGAAACCGCACCGTACGGTTCAAAACCGCACCGCACCAATCACAAGCGGTTGCGGTTGCGGTTTTGGATTTATCAAACCGCACCTAAGCGGTTTCATGTGCGGTTTGGGTTTCAAACCGCACCAAACCGCACTATGCTCACCCCTACACAGAAATGCTGGGAAACGAGATTATTTTGGAATTTTGCTACTTTTTGATTCCAAATTGTATTTTAATTCCTACTAGGGTTAGGATAATAATTATTTATTATTTTTTTTTATTTGTATTTTAAATCCTATTAGGGTTTGGAAAGAGTAATTCCAACTAGGTTTAAGAGGATTTTGGAGCCTATAAATAGAGGGTTTTACACACATTGTAAAAAATAACTTTTCTATTAAAATAAAAATTCTCTCTTCTATTCTTTGATGCTCTCTACAATTATGAGTAGCTAAATTCTTTTTCTTGGTTTAAGTTATTGAAGCCATCATGATTTATACGCTGTGAGATCTAATTTATTTTAATTGTTCAATTTATATTTTGGGTATTGAATATTTTTCTGTGTTTAATTTTATGATTAAATCGTTTAATTGCTAGGATGCATACTAATTTATTATTCGTTGAAATCTACTGCTAAATTAAATATCAAATCCGTAATTGTTTGGTCACTTTAATTTGCGAAGCAACTAAGTTTAATAATTATTTTGCTTATCAAAATATTATTTTATCTTAGGAAGAATATTTATCTAGATTAAATGCAGACGCTTGGATTGTGTTGTTTAGTTCAACGATCTCTCTATTTCTTTATGCTGCTACTAGGTTAAATTTTTAGCGCTTGTCTGAGATTATTTAGTAGTAAGGGTTATTTAGATCGCTTGTTTCTGCTTAACTAAAATTAAGAAGAGATAGAAAAATTATTCGAATGGGAGTAATTATTCCACGTTGAATATTTAAAATATGAATTGATTTATTCTTGCATCAGTGATCAGTTGTAAACTCTTGATGGTGGATGTTGACTTAAACCAAGGCTTTTTCTTCTCATTTATTTCATTAAATTATTTGCATAATTATTTTAATTAGTTTTATTTAAATTATTTTTTTAATTACAAAACCCCTCAACTTTTGTTTGCGAAAACATAAAATTAAATTAATCATTCTCTATGGGATCGACTCTTGCTTACACTACTACATTAATATTTTTTCAAAGTAAGATTTTATTTTTGGATGCTTGCGACATCACACCAGTCATTATTTTTAAGACTTGTTTACACACTACCAAACACATGTTTTTAGCATACAAATTATACCAAAATACAAATCAATCATATTAAACTCAAGTATGACATAAATACAACTACTACACATTAATAACTATATTAACATGCTTATACTAACATGTTGGTTTATTTAATTTAAAAACACAGCTAGATTTAAAATAACCATTACCTTTTTTTAGTGGCTATTTTTCTTTTTCTTCCAAAATAGGTGATAAGGCTTAAAGGCACGAACAATTCAAGCTTCTCCTTCTTTCTCCTTAATCTCTCAAAATATTTACTCTCACAAGGATTTTTCTTTCTAGCTTCTCTCTAGAACTTGAACAATAAGCTATTCTTTGATGCTCTCTACAATTATGAGTAGCTAAATTCTTTTTCTTGGTTTAAGTTATTGAAGCCATCATGATTTATACGCTGTGAGATCTAATTTATTTTAATTGTTCAATTTATATTTTGGGTATTGAATATTTTTCTGTGTTTAATTTTATGATTAAATCGTTTAATTGCTAGGATGCATACTAATTTATTATTCGTTGAAATCTACTGCTAAATTAAATATCAAATCCGTAATTGTTTGGTCACTTTAATTTGCGAAGCAACTAAGTTTAATAATTATTTTGCTTATCAAAATATTATTTTATCTTAGGAAGAATATTTATCTAGATTAAATGCAGACGCTTGGATTGTGTTGTTTAGTTCAACGATCTCTCTATTTCTTTATGCTGCTACTAGGTTAAATTTTTAGCGCTTGTCTGAGATTATTTAGTAGTAAGGGTTATTTAGATCGCTTGTTTCTGCTTAACTAAAATTAAGAAGAGATAGAAAAATTATTCGAATGGGAGTAATTATTCCACGTTGAATATTTAAAATATGAATTGATTTATTCTTGCATCAGTGATCAGTTGTAAACTCTTGATGGTGGATGTTGACTTAAACCAAGGCTTTTTCTTCTCATTTATTTCATTAAATTATTTGCATAATTATTTTAATTAGTTTTATTTAAATTATTTTTTTAATTACAAAACCCCTCAACTTTTGTTTGCGAAAACATAAAATTAAATTAATCATTATCTGTGGGATCGACTCTTGCTTACACTACTACATTAATATTTTTTCAAAGTAAGATTTTATTTTTGGGTGCTTGCGACATCACACCAGTCATTATTTTTAAGACTTGTTTACACACTACCAAACACATGTTTTTAGCATACAAATTATACCAAAATACAAATCAATCATATTAAACTCAAGTATGACATAAATACAACTACTACACATTAATAACTATATTAACATGCTTATACTAACATGTTGGTTTATTTAATTTAAAAACACAGCTAGATTTAAAATAACCATTACCTTTTTTTAGTGGCTATTTTTCTTTTTCTTCCAAAATAGGTGATAAGGCTTAAAGGCATGAACAATTCAAGCTTCTCCTTCTTTCTCCTTAATCTCTCAAAATATTTACTCTCACAAGGATTTTTCTTTCTAGCTTCTCTCTAGAACTTGAACAATAAGCTATTCTTTGATGCTCTCTACAATTATGAGTAGCTAAATTCTTTTTCTTGGTTTAAGTTATTGAAGCCATCATGATTTATACGCTGTGAGATCTAATTTATTTTAATTGTTCAATTTATATTTTGGGTATTGAATATTTTTCTGTGTTTAATTTTATGATTAAATCGTTTAATTGCTAGGATGCATACTAATTTATTATTCGTTGAAATCTACTGCTAAATTAAATATCAAATCCGTAATTGTTTGGTCACTTTAATTTGCGAAGCAACTAAGTTTAATAATTATTTTGCTTATCAAAATATTATTTTATCTTAGGAAGAATATTTATCTAGATTAAATGCAGACGCTTGGATTGTGTTGTTTAGTTCAACGATCTCTCTATTTCTTTATGCTGCTACTAGGTTAAATTTTTTGCGCTTGTCTGAGATTATTTAGTAGTAAGGGTTATTTAGATCGCTTGTTTCTGCTTAACTAAAATTAAGAAGAGATAGAAAAATTATTCGAATGGGAGTAATTATTCCACGTTGAATATTTAAAATATGAATTGATTTATTCTTGCATCAGTGATCAGTTGTAAACTCTTGATGGTGGATGTTGACTTAAACCAAGGCTTTTTCTTCTCATTTATTTCATTAAATTATTTGCATAATTATTTTAATTAGTTTTATTTAAATTATTTTTTTAATTACAAAACCCCTCAACTTTTGTTTGCGAAAACATAAAATTAAATTAATCATTATCTGTGGGATCGACTCTTGCTTACACTACTACATTAATATTTTTTCAAAGTAAGATTTTATTTTTGGGTGCTTGCGACATCACACCAGTCATTATTTTTAAGACTTGTTTACACACTACCAAACACATGTTTTTAGCATACAAATTATACCAAAATACAAATCAATCATATTAAACTCAAGTATGACATAAATACAACTACTACACATTAATAACTATATTAACATGCTTATACTAACATGTTGGTTTATTTAATTTAAAAACACAGCTAGATTTAAAATAACCATTACCTTTTTTTAGTGGCTATTTTTCTTTTTCTTCCAAAATAGGTGATAAGGCTTAAAGGCATGAACAATTCAAGCTTCTCCTTCTTTCTCCTTAATCTCTCAAAATATTTACTCTCACAAGGATTTTTCTTTCTAGCTTCTCTCTAGAACTTGAACAATAAGCTAGGAGAAAATGTATAACACTTGCTACAAATAATCTAAGTACTTAGTTTATAGATATAAAATATATATCTATAATTTTAGCTATCATGAACCTATATTGGATACTTGCACAAAAAATGAATTAAGTACCTAAGTTGGTGAAAAGAGGGATGATGTTCATGTACTATAAAAACAAAACAAGCAACCAATATTTAAATACATGAAAAATAAAATAAAAGCAACATTTTACTCTCATTCTCTCTTGCTCACGACTGATGGGATTTCTTGTCCCAAAATGATGGTCACATGCTCACTTTTTACTAAATAATAAGTTACACAAAATAAATTCCAAGTGGGCTCATATTTTGGACTTCATTTAAAATTCAATAGACTCCTATTAAATAATTTGGGCTATTAATTAGTCAAATCCATTTAATTTATCATTGGACTAATTAATTATACTCCAAATGATTGGTTATTAATTTTGTTACACATTAAATATCCAATCCATGATTAAATAAATAATTAGATTAACTAAATAATTAAATACTCTAACCCATTAGTATTAAATTACTAAATGGACTAATAAATATTATTATTAATATTTCACATTGTTCACATTAATTAATAATCATATTAATTAATTTATTATATTTAATTCACTCATTATATTCAATTTAATTGAATATTTAATTAATGTCAACTTATCAATTATTTTGGTATTAAAACTTTAGGGTTTGTTCACTAATTTAATTAACATATTAGTGACCCTTTTTATTAACTCTAGCAATTAATCACATAATTATTTAATCACGTAATTAATTAATCGCATACAAAAATTTAAATAATCTCGTAAAACTAACTCGTTAGAAATTAAATTAATATTTTAATTAATAATGACGTGAAAATTCTAGGACATTACAATTGCTTTTTCCAACATTGTTGAAAATGTATTAATTTGAAGAACTGAAACTTTACTATAGATCCATGGATTTAATCCTTATTCAAACCTTCTTGCTTTTCATTTTTCCGTGTCCACTTGATGTGGAACAAATCTCGCTAGTTCATTGAACTTGGAAGCATATTCTGCTATGGTCATACTTTTCTGTTTAAGTTCTAAAATTTTTACTTCCATTCTTGTTTGTGTATTATTTGAAAAATAGTTTTCAAAGAATAATTCCTTGAAACGAGTTCACGTAACAACTCATTCTCCTTCTCTATTTTTGTTAGCCTTCCACCAATAATTAGCCTCTCCCTTCATCATGAAGGTGGTAAATGTTGTTTTCTGTTCTTCTACAACACGCATAACTTTAAACACTTTTTCTATTTCTTCCATCCATGACTGAGCTTCGATCGGATCTACCGTTTCTCGGAACTCCGGTGGTCTTACTATTTTAAAGTCTTTAAAGTTCGCCAATTGGTTCTCCGGCGGACTTCCTATTGATGGAGTTTGGTTTTACATTGCTTCTACTAACATATTAACAAAAGTTTGCATTAGGTCTACTTGGCCTCCTTCATTATTAACTGATTCTTCTCTTCTTGGGTTTTGAGGTTGTTTACGCGACGACATTTCCTGTTATTAAGATAAAACTTACATTATTATCTTACTTTTATTTATTACATTCATTCTTATAGCATTTAATATTTAATGCTCATATTAATGACCTCAAAGCATATAATCATATCGCATTTATATTATATGCAAAACAGTAATGTCTTAGCACATTACATTCTGAAACATATATAAAAAAACGATCATATCCCATAAAGACCACAAAAGTCGGGATTTAACCTAACCACATAACCCACATACTCCTAGAGTTGGGATTTGTAAATACATGATGTCTCTTAATCCTCTTATACACTTCTTCTTCTTTTTATATAACATATTTTACATTTCTTACCAAGGAACTTAATAACTCGAATGCCATTTTCTTCTTATGTTCCTTACACGTACTTGATTGTTGAGTAGTGTATCACTATTATCCTTTCATTTCTCTTCATCTAGTAAAATTTACTACCATGCTAAACCTTGTCATTTATTCCTCAACATATCCTTCATTAAGCTTATTCATATCCATCAACATAACTTCGTACTCTTGACAATTTCTCATGTTATTTATCAGCTTCTTCATTTCTCCTTCTCTATGAAATTTTCGTATCTTTAAAATAAATACCCACTCCCTTCTCTGCTAATCTTACTTAAAATGATTCTCTTTAGAATTTAGTAACTATGGTGCCACATACGCGATCACCCACCTTATGCTTCTTCAAATCATAGCCTAATCCTCGATGCAAAGCATCACTATATATTACAACCTACCAGTAGTATTTAAGAAAATAATACTGGGTCGTACACAATTTCTATTAATGTTCTCAAATCAATGAGAACTCTTAAATCTTTATATATGACCTTCTTCTAACCTCCATCACATATTATTCATCGAACTTACCATACAATATGAGTTCAAGAACTTACCATAATCATAAGGGTTGAGGAACTTATCCTAGTCAGACCAAAATCGTCCATTCGCTGAGGGGTTCCACCATACGATTATGAGTCACGAACTTACCAGACATGTGAGTTTTAAGAATACGCACCTACCTTAACATCCTCTACCTATCCGTTATACACATGAGAAAAGAATCACATTCTCAACATACATATAACGAATAATGCGACACCAGGTTTCAATCGATTATCACTATAGGAAGCTAAGTAGTTCTAAAATCAAGCACAAATTTCCCACCCATACAAGAAATCGTACAACTCAACCACTAATATGAGTCCTCAATTAAAAACCCACAAACCTCAAATTTTTTCTTTACTGAATATGAATTCTCTCAATCTATAGTTTAGCACATATGACTCATTACGAGTTCATCTCTCCAGATCATATCACGATCTTATCATCGTTCTTTCTACTCCTCCAAATCTTATTGTAAAATGTCTTTTATCTTTTATTTGATATCCTTCTTTAGATCTTGCTTATAAATATTTTAATTTTTACCTCTGAATTTTCCAAATTCATTCATCCATTCCTCAAAAACGTCTACCATTAGACCCTCCAATCGTCTATAAGAAAACTTGGTCTAGTTCCTTAACTTTCTTCCCTACTGTATTCTTTCTTAAGATTTTTCTTTTGACATTTTCATTTAACATAATACGGTAGCATTGTTATCCCTCTATTGATTTTAAGCATATACTATCAATGCCAACACATAATTAATCTTTACAACACATAAAATCTGTTAACATATTCTCCCTTAGTATGTAGTACACCATTATTTATACTAATACGCCATTTTAAGCATTCTTTTGCTTATTATCCATATGCACAATTTATTAGTCACATATCCTCTAATCGTTTGATAGCCTATTCGCTATACCACGATCTTCACATTCACTCTACATTCTTTTAAACGTCCATTATATCATCACCTTGTCCTTCTATCATCACCTTGTCTTTCTATTATCACACTGCACATTTAATAAATAATTTTATTTTAATATGCTTCACATTAGTACTTAGTACTATACCTTTCTTAGCACCATGCTAAATACATAACATATCCAACACTTATCTCCAAAATTGAGATTTCCAAAATTTTATACCCTCTGTCAACATTTTCATTTATAGATTTTAACTCACGAATTAGAAAATCATTCAATTTTTAATCTTCTAAAATAACTTCCGAAAACATACTCCTTCATACCCATTTCCTAAAGTCAAACTCCTGAAGATATACACTTCCAGAATTAGACTGCTCAACATACATTATTATCATTCTTATGTAATTCTTTATCATGCTTATCTCCTTTTACGATCATTCTACTATTCTTTAATCACTGTATCATTCTCTGCCTTTATGATTAGCTCCATAATCTTTTCATTCTTCTATGATTCTTTAAGTCTTCAACTTTTACTTTTAACAACTTATCTATTTATCCAATCCTTTCATCTCCATTTACTCCAATCATCCTTACTACTATCGATCTATATAGATCAATCTTCTTAAGATATCCTATATGTCCTCGAAATCATTACTTCATACCTTAGCAACATCTCCTTCTAGTTAACCTTAGCCATATTTACAATTGATTACCTCTTCTTATCTATACTCCATAGATTAAGTATCTCTCAATCCTTTTTCTCTTCTCTCCTTTCTTCTTTTCTAAATCATTGCTTAACTTTTCCTTTAACTTGCTTTCGGATCATCTTTCGAATCCTTATTCTCTTACGATCTTAATATAAGGTCTTCTCTTACTTACACATAACTTTTACTACTTGGTGAATTTTCACAATCCATCTCCTAAACTCTATATGAGTTTTCTTATCTTCTCTACGGTCATAATCCTAAGGGTTTTCCCCCACCTATGGTTTATAACCTACAGCTCTGATACCAACCTGTGACGCCCCCAAATTCGAGTCCTTCGACTCTCGGGTTCGGTGCTCACTATTCATCACTTGACAAACATCCATAAACTAAATTTTAAATAACTCGCAAAAAATATATATAAATTCATTACAAAACGTACCGTCAATCCCAGGTTCCACTAACCTTACCACATCACCATTACCTTATAATATAAAAGGTTTACAACATGAAAATAAAATTAATTACTTCTACTCGTTCATCTTTTCTTTGCCTTTGTACTCCTAAGATCACTTGGCTTAAGTAAGTTTAAATAAAAATATAGTTCATGATATAACAAGAGTGAGCAACTACTTTGCTCAGTAAGTTTAAATAAACAATAAAAGATATATCATGACTGAAAAAGAATTAACTCTTGGAACTTCAACAATATAAAATAATTGTGAAGACATGCAACTTTGAATAACAACTTTCAATTGATTTAACATGTTGCTTCTTCATGCTGAAAGGTCACAAGATCGTGAACATTCGTTTTGAGTATTTACAATGCCCTGTAGATATAAAACTGTCATTTCGTTTTGAATATTAACAACCAATTCAGGTGCAATATCTAAAGATGGGTACTTTAGGTGATCAGCCTATCGTACATTTATATTGTGCACGCTATAACCATCAAGTTTCATTTTGACCGGAATTCTTTCATCCGACCGCAGTTTCATCATTACATAATAATTTGTTCATTTCAGCTTTTTTTATCAAATTCTGCACCACAACAATATGGTTTGGACTAACTTCAACAATATTCAGATTTATGAATTTAACACATATATGGTCTAGCCGAAACAATTGGCATAGATCCTCCTCTTTAAATAATTCATAATAAGAACAGTTATAATAACACATGCAATATCTAGTCGAAACAAATAGCATAAATATTTCTCTATAAATAGTTCATAACGTGAACAGTTACGCAAATGCACATAAACGCGAATATCAATAATAATATCGATGTGAAATAATTTTACATAATTAAACCACTTAAAGCTCTAACGAAATTAAATATAAGTCAAGAAAACTTGCTCAATAATAATTTGAATAGGGTTAGAGAACTTATCTGTTCCGCTGACTACTGTTATTCAACTTAAAATAACTTTGAATGACTTAACATTCAACAATATTAATATACCAATCAACATATCACATAATTGTATTATACAATATTTAAATTATCTAACACTTAATCATAACCTTTACTCACTTAATAATATTATCAACCCTTGATAATGTTTTAATAACATAAATATCATTTAAGAACATAATAATAATTTTCTAATATTATCACCATTGATAATATATTATCCTCAAATAAATATTATTAACCATTTAATAATATTTTTAATATTTATGAATACCATTAATTATTTTAATAATATTTTATTCTCTCATTAATATTACAATCATTTAATAACATCTCAATCACATATTAATATTATTAATAATTTAATAATGTCGTATACTCTTTCCAATAATATTATTTATCACATAATATCTTAATCATTTATAAAAATGATTAACAATTTAATAATATTTTACCCTCTTAATAATATTATTAATTCTTTAATAATATTTTAATCATTTGTTAATATTATTAATCATTTAATAATATTCTATTCACTTATTAATATTATTAACTATTTAATAATATTTTAATCACTTATTAATATTATTAACCATTTAATAATATTTTAATCATTTATTAATATTATTAACCATTTAATAATATTTTAATCACATATTAATATTATTAACCATTTAATAATACTTTAATCTCTTACTGATATTATTAATCATTTTAATCATTTATTAATATTATTAACCATTTAATAATATTTTAATCACATATTAATATTATTAACCATTTAATAATATTTTAATCTCTTACTAATATTATTAATCATTTTAATCATTTATTAATATTATTAACCATTATATAATATTTTAATCACTTATTAATATTATTAACCATATAATAATATTTTAATCGTTTACTAATATTATTAATTATTTAATAATATTTTTCTCATGTACTAATGTTATTACTCATTTAATAACATTTTAGTTACCTACTAATATTATTAATCTATTAATAATATTTTAATAATCTTCAAACCATACAAATAGTTAACCTTTCAATTGTGTTAATCTTAATCTTTATTTTAAGCATTTAACTAACAATTGGTCACTCATAGACTCTAAATATATTGGTTTATTATACAAACACATTCATTTTACAGTTATTTCAACTTAATTTTCTAAAGAAAACTCGATCCGAATCGACCCGACCCGACCCGAACAGCTAAAACAAGTCTTAGGCAGTGCGTTTGACCGCTGCGGCGGTGGTACAAAAATAAAAAATCTTAATTTGGCGACTGCCCAACCCTCCTTCACTAAAACTAGCATAAATTCTTCATTTCAAAATATTTTAAGGTAATTCTTAAGTTCATTCTCATTAGAATTTCCCCATCTACAACTTTTCTTTAGATCACAAATCCAAATTCCAAACGGAACTAAACTCAAAACTGCTCACAAGGACAAGATAAAAAGTTACATCACAAATCATTGGTTTTATTAGTTCAAACTTGAATAAAATAAAATCTACACATTGAAATGACACCAACTCAGTGTTGTTATCTTTCTAACTTCTTGTTTTACAATATTTCATGGTTCAATCACATATTTGAAAATTTTTTGATACGAAATTTAAAATCGAACCATCTAGGATTTTCAAAATGACCTCCTTTGGTAAAATGACCATAACTTGTTCATTTCTTCATATTTTTCTATCGTTCAAGTTGGATTAACTTCATAAATCATAGACCCATCATTCAAGACTCATAGATCATAAAAATAACTTATACATCTCAAATCACAAATCATCAACCTAGACATTTAACTAGGGTTTTTAAAACTAAACATACTTATACAACCATTCATTCCGTCATCTTCCATACATAACATGTTAGAACACAAATCTAGCATATTTATTCATCAACCTTCATAAATATTCAAGTTCTAACACCACATAGGTTTTTCTTTTTCACTTACAAAACTAAATAAAAAGCTAAGGCTCAAAGAAACTTTTAAACCTTTAATGGAGACCTTTTTCTTGGAAATGGTTAGAACTCTTCCTTAATCTTCTTGTATGGACAAAAAATCACCCACACTTAGTAACACTCAAAGTGTTTTCTTCTCTAGATTCTCACAAATGCTCTAGTTTCTATCTAAAACTCTCTCTAAAAAAATTAGGGAATGGAGAAAATGAACTAACATTTGTACAAGTGTTGGTCATTCCTACTTATAGAACTCTAGGAACACACCATTAGCCCCTTAATTAGCTAGCATTGGTGAATTAAGAGCTTAAACTCACATATTATTATTTGAATGACAACTTGGAATGACTAGAGTGGTTGGGGAGTTGATAGTAGTGGTTGAGCAACCTTGATTTTGTAAATGAAGTAAAATGAAGTTTTACTCCATCCTAGTAATTTTGTCGGTCATTACACAGACAAATATCAAAATGCAGTTTTTCTTCTCTAATCCTTTCTTTTATTTTTGTTTTCATTGATGTTGAATATTTGTATAATATAATTTTATCAGCTATGAATAAGTTTTTAATTTAAGATTTTAATGGAACTCAATTTATAGTTTAAATTGATTTTTTTTTTCTGTTTGATTGACACCATATGAATTGTTTATCATATTTTGCACATTCATATATTAATTATCTACAGTAATTAATTGGCATAATCTATATGAAATTGAAATATGGATTATAGGTTTAGATTTGAATATGATAACATGTGATCTTGTTGATTCTTTCTAAGAAGAGTAACGTGAGTGGTGTATATGATAGGAATATACCTATATGTCATGCGTAACCAAATTTGGGGAATCTGATCCTAATGAATCCTTGTTTAATTTAATTCACATAGGAATATAGTAATTTAATTTGATGAGATATTTTTATCTACTATCGAAAGAGGCTTGTAAATAATTAAGAATTCCTAGTTAACAATTCATCGTGTCCTTATAATTAAATGGGAAGTTATGAGATTTGAATGAAGTACTTGGTGAAATTAAATTCTTTGTTTTATTTTATTATTTAGTTATATTTTACTCCCTCTATCCCATGATAAAAGTTCTAGTTGACTTTTGCATATATTAAGAAAGAGGATAAAATGACAAAATTGTCCATATTTAAATTCTCATTTAATTACCTGGTTTTCTGCACATGACTAGTTATGCTCCATAAATATGCATAGAGAATAGAAATATGACAATTAATACTAAGGATATTATAGGCAAATTATTGTAAAAGTATAAATTATTTAAGGTAAGTAGACATTTAACTTGGGATTACCTAAAATAGTAATAAATTTTTTTATCTCGGGACGGAGGGAGTATTATCTAGTTATTTCTTTTTATTATTTAGTTTAATTGTTAATTTTAGTTTAATTCATCTGTTTAAATAAGAACGAGTTAATATAAAATTGGTACTTAAAAATATTATATATAATTCTCTGTGGGAATGATACTCTATTTGTCACTATATTATAGGTCGATCACGTATACTTGCGTGTGAATTGCTAAGTAAGAATTAGGCACACAAGTTTTTTGCGTCATTGCTAGGGAATTAATTTAATAATTTTGACAATATTAATTTTAATCAAATTAGTCGTAACTTAAATGTGCATATTTTTGTTTTTATTTATTTTATTTTTACTTCCTTTTTAGGTATTATGGATGTAATTAATTATCAATGGCCTGCTGTGAGGATGACACAACTAAATGCGGCATAAATAATTGATCTTTATGTAGTTAATGCATTGGTTGCACAAGTTGTGAAGCTTATAAGGAAGATTGGCGCTTTTGGGAGTCAGTCCATTCAGAATACCTACTATTAACAACAAACCAGCTACACCCCAAACTATTATTATCTGGGTTTGCAGAATCATCAAAACTTTTCATGGTCTAACCATCAATCACAATATTCTACTCCAAGTCTATCATACCCACAAGGATTTTCATATTAACCTCCATCGCAACAAGAGGAAAAAGCTTTGGAGGTGCTTCTTTCTAAGTACACATCTCAAATTGAGATGAGAAGATGATCAGCCAAGAAGCATCAATTTGAAATCTTAAGAATCAAGTGAGACAAATTGTCAATACTATCATTAATAGTCTACAAGGCACTTTATCTAGCGATACAAAGATTAATCTTACGAAGGAAGGTAAAGAGCAGTGCGAGGCATATATACTAGGAATAGGTAATGAGTTATATAAGGCTGTTGGAGGAAATTTGAAGAGGACATATTCTGTTGTGGATGATGATAGTGAAGTTGTAAAGAAGAAGATAAAAAAAAATGGGGAACTTGAAAAGAAAGATGAAGAGGACACCGTCAAGGTGTTCAAGGCAATCAAGATCCCAATTGATCATGAAGAGTACCTTCGGGTTGATTTGGTTAAGGATGAAATCAAATTAGATGATGAAAGTTATTTTCTACCGATTGATGAAGTCAAGTTAGGGGGTTTTCAATTGTGCGTGAAAGCCAGAGCATCCAAGGAAAAGACGAAAAGGCTGCATGACATGACAATTTTTACAATTGAACCAGATTAAATGAAAAAAAAAAATAGCCAGGATGAGACTTTAAAACAAGCACTTATTAGGAGGTAACTGAAATTTTTAGTTTGTATTTTTATTAGATTTCATAGTAGTTAATTTTAGTTTTTAGATCTATAATTTTTTTGGGTGTGTTTTATAGGTTTTGATAATTTGTTTTCTTTTGTGTTTCAGATTATGCATCTTAACAAATAGTGGAAGATGGTTACAGAGAGTGACAACTGATGTATTTTCAGGAAAGTTCTTTGCACTTAATTTTTCTTTTATTGTTTACATTAAGGATAATGTCAGTTCCAAGTTTGGGGGTCTTTCTACATTTTGTTTTGATGTGTATGTCCACGTCAAAGGTTTTATTTTAAATTTTGTGGATATATTCATTGCAAATCCTGACGAGACACAACTCGTTCGTTTGGGGTAACCTTAGGGTTTAAAGGCTTATTGCACATGTTAAGTGCAATCGTGTTTCCTACGTAATTAGGGTAATATTATTTTTAGGAGTTACTCGGGCAATGGTTAATTGAACTAAATTTTTGGCTAATGATAAAAATTTAATTTTATTTAATAAATCTTGGGGAAAGGGATAAATTTTGCATAGTTTGAATTTTGATTTTTTGTTATTTATTTACTTTAT
Organism: Hedera helix; assembly: GCA_947179155.2. Classification (NCBI taxonomy): domain Eukaryota; kingdom Viridiplantae; phylum Streptophyta; class Magnoliopsida; order Apiales; family Araliaceae; genus Hedera; species Hedera helix. Next base: position 7,178,149 of record OX359277.1, read on the forward strand.
TTGAGATCCTTTATTTTATTTTTTTAATGTACCATTCCATTTGTTTGAGATAGTTTTAACTTAAGGGAAGTTTATATGGTTAAATGCTTATGGTAGATATTCTTAAACTTTATTACTTATTTGATCATAACTCGAAGCGAAATTCTAGGTTGAATATAATTTATGGGAGATTATTTAGGTAATTTATCTAGAATTATTTTAATTGAAAGAAAAAAAGAAAAAAAAAAACTAGCTAGTAGCATAATAATCCTAATGTGTTTAATGTATTAAAAATATTTTGATTTTTTAAATTATATTTGCATGTATTAGCGGAAAGTGGTGTGAAAAATAAGTATATAGAGTTTCTCTTTTGTTTTTGATATCTTTTATGAGGCGTTTGATTATATGAGCTTAGCTAAGTTTTTTTTTTAGATTATATATATATATATATATATATATATATATATATATATATATATATATATATATATGGATTCATACATACACAAAGGGTCAAGAATAAAGTAAGACTAACAGATTTGTTAAAATTTTAGACAATTCATGATTTTGAATTTTTTCGTGAGCTATCATTTAAAGGAATCGTTGAGACCAATCTTGATATTCATATTGAGTAGTTGCTCAAGTTGATGAGTCATTAGGTTATGTATTAGAGTTTTATGTGTTTTAGTTTTAGTTTTTGTTTGGCTTGAGGGCAAACAAAGATTTAAGTTTGGAGGTATTTGACGAGTGAGTTTTATACATGTGAATTAACTATTTTTTTAATTAATAATTTGTGTTTTATTTTTATTTATTTTATTTTATTTTGTAGGAAAAAGGAAGGAATTATGGCTAGAAGGACAATGTTGTAAACATTGAGGATCATGTAAGCCATGCACATGCGATTCAGCAAAAGGAACGGGCGCGTATGGCGCGCGGTGCAGTCGGCTATTGGTCAGATGCACATGGCGCCGATGCGAAGTAGGTTGTGTAGAATCCTTCTATGAAGAGCGAGTCCCACCACCACTTGTTTCATCCTTATTTTATTCCGCAGGCTTTTATTTACTCATTTTTTTCCTATAGTGGGTCCCATAATTAAGTAAGGAGAGGTTATATATATATATATGGTTGTCGGGCCCTACATTTGATGCATATGGCGGAAGGTACTAGACTCTGAATTATTTCATACGAATTTCTTAGTTCTTGTTTTATTGTTTTCCTTCCAAGTTCCACCACAATGTTTGATCAGGCTTATTAGTGGTTCACTTGACTTGGGATGTTACAGGTTGAGTTTAATTTGGATTTTAATTCTATTAGGTTTTGGAAAATAAAAACTCCGATAAATAATGTTATTCTAGGGTTGAAATTAGTTGTTGGGAAAAAGCCAATGATCATTATTATGGGAGGTTAATTCTCTACCAAAATTTATGAAGTTCAAGAGCAAGTAAAATATCATCAAAGATGGATATCAATGATCAAAGGCAAAAGCCAAATTGAAGATTGTGATCTGGGTGACAGACGGATATCAAAACGCAAATTTTCTTCTCTAAGCTTTTCTTTTATTTTTGCTTTCATTAATGTTGAATATTTTGTAGATTATAATTTTATCTGCTATGAACAAGTTTTTAATTTAAGATTTTAATGGAACTCAATGTGTAGTTTAAATTGACTTTTTTTTTCTCCTTGATTGGTACCATATGAATTATTTATCATATTTTATATGTTCATGTATTAATAATCTGTAGTAATTAATTGAGATAATCTATATGAAATTGGGAGATGGATTATAGGGTTATACCTGAATATGATAACATGTGATCTTATTGATTCTTTCTAGGAAGAGTAACATAAGTAGTGTATAAGATATGAATTTACCTATATGCCATATGTAACCAAATTTGGGGAATCTGATCTTAATGAATCATTGTTTAATTTAATTTACATAGGAATATAGTAATTTAATTAGATGAGATATTTTTATCTAGACTAAAGTATTATTTGCACCCTAAACTTTACATGTCAGACACTTATCACGCCCCAGACTTTAAAAGGTTCACATTTGCATCCCAAACTTGTAATTTTAGTTTTAAATTGTACCATCCCGACTTTTAACCAGTCATTTTTTACGGGGACTCCCAATTTTCACTTTAAATAGTATGATCTTTAAGGGTAAAATTGTGACGCTTCCCAAATTCGGGCCTACACAGCTCAAACTTGAGTCGTCAAAATACACAACAATAACTATTACAGTACAGTACAACGTACAACAATACAATGCACAATAATACACAACTAAGTTTTCATTATTATTTTCATACTATTTTACAACATGTGAAGTATACTATAACTATCACTTGGACCTTCACTCCATTTACTGGTTAGACCTAGCAACTCTCTCATTTCCTATTGAAGAACAGTGGAACAAAAAGGAAAAGGGTGAGCTAAAATAACCCAGTAAAGAATATAATGACTAATATAATGATGAATAAATTATTAATAGTCTTCAACAATGATGAGTTCTTGATAGAATAAAATAAACAACGAGTTTTAAATCAACAACTACAGTTAAGTTCTTGAACAAAGTTTAGATCAACAACTGCAGCGAAATAACAACCATTATGAGAGTCATGTAGATCATGATGTCTACTAGTTTCTCGTTTTCAGAAAAATCATCATTAACCTTTATCGTCTAAAACACCACTGGTCATGATCATGTCAAACAATAGTTCTTTTTTGCCTCAGGCCAAAGAGAATATTCACCACGTGTCCTAAAAGACATATCACAATTATATCGTCTTTATCCTATCATCTATGTATCAAGCCACAGATATTTACAACTTGATTCTTGATGATTAATACAAATAATAGTGATATAAATATTGAACAGGAGAAAGAGAAAATATAGGATAAATAATAGACATTAGAGGTTTACAAAGTTTACTTTGTGCAGATTCAAATAATGCCTAAATTGTCATAATGATGTGGAGTCAAATTCGAGAATAATATTCAAGATCTATAGTTTAAAAATAATAGTTAAAGTTCAATAGAAAGGTTTAGGCAAATCGAAAGGTTCACGTTAAATGATATTAAATGAAGCACAAACTATTAAGAAACATATAATCATTTCAAGAATTTTATTAAATAATAATTACTATAGTAAGTTTAAGAGTATGAAAGAAAATAATATCTATTACCTTATCACGTGAAAAGAGACTGATTTAAATGTAGTGGATCAACCTATAGATTTATAATATAATTAGTAACTACCACATATAAATTTCATGGTGTACAATAACTTGTATACTATGAAATTATCAAAAGTGTTTATATAATATAAATCTGTGTTGTGTACAAAATAATTTATAATAACTTCAAAATAGTTTTTGAAATAATATTTCAAAATAAAATCTTCCAAATGAAGCTTTTCAAAATAAATCTTCTAAAGGAAGAGTCTTACAAAAGAAGATTTATAAATACCATGTAAAGTGAGTATTTGTGCAAATATTACTCTTTAAAGAAAATATTCACTTGAAAAATTCTTGTACTCCTTTTGGCTTTACCAAAACTTCAGAGTAACCTTACAATATAATAGAAAGAGAAAGAAAAGTATGAGAAATTTCTCTACCGGAGTTTCCCTTTTATAGCACAAATCCTCTCATCTACTATTTTCAAATTCTTCCTACCTCCCACACTTGTTCCCCACCTACTCCCCCTTTTCTTTATTTTCCTCCCCCACCTCCTCCTTTCCTGACTTCCTTTCTCCTTTTCTTCATTTCTTTTCTTCTTTCCTTCACGTGATATCCTACTTTCTTAAGTTATTCTCACTTTCATCACCTCCCCGACATGCTTCCAAATACACAAAATTAATTCTCCCATTTCTTTTCATGTTTTCCATTGAATTTTTTTAACCAAAATTATTTTCGTATTTGACACCTACCAACCATTCTAATAAATTTATTTTATAATATATAACCAAAATTTCAACTAACAATTAAATGTAATAACTAGAGTAATGCTATAACAATGATAACAATAATTAAAAAATAATATAAGAACACGTTTCTGTGATAATTATTAATTTAATATAGTGCATGAGCTACTATAATAATTGTTAGTTCAATAATTTAACATACAGTGCAATAACAATTATTGGCTTAATGATATAAAATACAGTGTAATGATAATTATTGGTTCAATAATGCAAAATATTATGTAACAACAATTATTGATGAATACTGTGCGATAACCACTTTACTAGATTAATAATATAAGACATTATGCAATACCGTGTGCTATTGTAGAATACCATGTGCTACAGTAGAATATCACGAAATATTGTATGCTATTATTCTCTTATCATCGGGTATTTTAACAGCTAAAAGTGACAATACCGTTAACTATTTTTATTTAAAAAGGTTAATGTTGTCATTTTCTATATCCGATAATATTTAGCTATGGGGTCCACTAATGATTGGTTATTTCGGCGCAGTCATACAGATCGCATATTCTCCGACAATTCGAATATTGTCCGACATAATAAAATTTACACGTAACATCCTTAACTTTTATTAATATAACACCTTACTGTTTCAGAATAATATATGGGAAAAAAATTATTCAATAAAAGTTAGGGTCTTACAACCTCCCCTCCTTATGAAATTTTGTCCCCGAAATTTACGTTCTTAGCATTTCGAAGAGATAAGAATACTTAGATTATATTTCAGATTCTTACTCTCAGGTCATTTCCTCAGTATCTTGATTCTTCCATAAAACCTTAACTTGAGGTATAACCTTTGAGCATATGATCTGCTCTTTCTTATCTAAGATCTTGACAGGTACCTCATCGCATGCTAAATCCTCTACTATAACGTCTGATTCTAACTAAATTATGTAACTTGGGTCTTTTACATATTTACTTAACATAGATATTTGAAAAATATTATGAATGCGGGACGTGCTTGGTGGTAGAGCTAATCTGTAAGCCACAATTCCTACTTGATCGAGGATTTCAAATGGGCTAATAAATAGAGGGTTGAACTTTTCTCTCTTTTCGAATCTCGTAACTCCCTTTTCATAGGGAAACACGTAAAAATAGATGGTCTCCGACGTTGAATCTCTCGTTGTAATATCCCAGATATTTACAAGAATTGTAAATAAGATTTAAAATAATTAATTAAAGGTTATGGTTTAAAACCTAGAGTTGTCGAAGTGAGATATGTAGAAAATGGGTAAACATTTTTTTTTTAACATAATTTATTTATTAGAAATTAAATGTGAGAATATTTTAATGATGCATGTAGAGAATTTATTAAGGAAATAAATTCATTTGAGAAGTGAAGGTGAATATATATATACCTACAGCGCGTTTGTTAGCCAAATAAGAGATTGAGTAAGTTAATACTCAATTAAACTAAGAAATTAATTAGTTTAAATATGAAGTCATGAAATATAATTAATTAAGTTAATTATATTAGTATGAGTTAAATTTGTGAAAAATTTAGGATGATTGTCTTGGATGGCAATATTGTGAAGTAATTAATTTAATTATTAAGTTGTTGTATAGAGTCCATTAATAGATTTAAAACAAGCCCAATATTTTAATTATTAAAAGTCTTGTTGGTATTTATAAAGAGATCCAAATAAATTTAAGGATTTAGTCTCATGAAGAGTCCAAGTAATTTAATTACTACAAGTGGACTAGCCCAAAAGGATTATAGATGTTAGCCCAATATGAGAATACCTGCATGAATGTGAGTAATTAAATAATAAGCTCAAATGTTATAGTCCAAGAGGTAATTAATATAAGTCCAATTAAATTATGTTGACAAGTATTGTATATAAGGTAGTAGTAGTCCAATTAAATAAATTACCTAGCCCAAGTTATGGAAGATGTGTGAGTTGTGTTGGGTAGCCCAAGTAATTAAATAAGAGAGCTCAATGCAAGGTAAACTATGTAGTCCAAACATTTAAAAAGTCAATTGATGGTCAAAGTGTTGGGAAATTTGGTTGAGTGTAGAGAATTAACTAATGTAGGGTTAATTGAATAACCCTAGTTGGTAGACAAGAAAGAGAGAGAGTATTAACCAAACATTGGTTGATTGTTAGGTGAGTGGATTTGATGATGAGAATTAACTATGGATGAGTTAATTGGGTAACCTAATGTGGTAGATTAATTTAATGCAAGTCTAATTGGATTATAATATAAGTCCAATTGAGGTATTAAACTAGATCAAATTAATTAACGTAGTAGTCCATATAATTAAATAAACCTTAGTCCATGTAATTAATTAAACTAGCCCAATGCTTGATTTAATTAAAGGTAACATAGTTTAGTTAATGCTAGCCCAATGAGATAATTAAATTGAGCCCAACCAAATTAAATGAATGAGCCCAATATATTAAATCCTAGAGTCTAATGTGGAGTCCAATAGAAAGTCAAGGTTGCTCAACCACTCTAGTCAATCACTTAGTCATTCAACATGTCCATCTATCAAATAATATCATAATTAGCACTAATTTAACTATGTTGGTGAATTAGGGAGACTAATAAAAGGTTACCGATGTGCTATATATAGAGTGCTCTACCTATGTGGTATGTTGGTTAGTTCATTTGTAAGCATTTCTAGAGAGAAAAAATGAGAGCATTCCAAGAGAGAAATAGAGAAAACACTTGTGAGTTGAGAGAAATTGCTAGAGAAAGTGCTTGGTGGATGACACAAGGCTTCACAACATTCTTTGGTAGGAGAAGAAGAAGAGCACACAAGTCATCAAGGTTTAAAAATGCTCCAACCCTTCTATATTTTATTTTTGTAATCTAGATAGATTTTAAACAGTTAAAATATATTTTTAATCGATCAAAACTCGTTTTGATGGTCTAAAAGTCTTAAACGATGTAATATATGTATATTCATGGTTTGATTTATTTAAATCATGTTTTGGTATGTGTGTTATGCTTAAAAGAGGAAGAAGAACATCTATGTAAAAGATGTTCAAAAGTGTTCTAAACCTTTTTTAGTTCATTTTTATAGTTTATATATGTTTTAAACGGTTAAAATATAATTTTAATCGATCAAAAGTTATTTTTATGCTCTAGAGGTCTAAAATTTTGATATATAGGTATATTCATAGTTTGATATAGTCAATACATGTATTTGTATGAGTGGTACGCAAAGAATTAGAAGGAAAGTCCATATAAAGATTTACCGGTAAAACCCTAGATGGTTCGATCTTAAATTTCGTGTCAAAATATTTTCAAAAATGTGATTGAACCATGAAATGTTGTAAAATAAGAAGTTAGAAAGACAACAACACTAAGTTGGTGTCATTTGAACGTGTAGAGTTTATTTTATTCAAGTTTAAACAATTAAAACCAAGAATTTGTGATTTTAGTTTTCACTTTGTCTTTGTGAGCAGTTTTTAGTCTAGTTCTGTTTGGAATTTGAATTTGTGATCTAAAGAGAAGTTGTAGAGGAGGAAATTATGATGAGAATGGATTCAAGAATGACCCTAAAATATTTTAAAATAAAGAAATTATAGCAGTTTTAGTAAAGAAGGGTCGAGCAGACAAATCTTAGAAAAGTTTCTGCAACACTAAGGTCGGGGCTCTAGTCATTGTTCACGGACAGTGTATTTTTTGTACCGGGTCGGGTCGATTCGGGTTATTTAAGTCCAAATTGGATAAAAATGTTTAAAATTTTATATAATTAATTTGGAACACAAGTTTAATAATTATTTATTTTTTATATAATAAATAATAAATAAAGTAAATAAAGTCATTATTATAATTAATTATTATTTAATTAACAGTAAATAATAATTAAAACAAATAAATATAATAGCCAATTATTTATTATTAAATAATAAATAAAGAAGGATATAAAGTTAATAAATAATTATTTTTTATTTAATTAATATTAAATAATAAATAAGGATGATTAGATAATTTATTATTATTTAAAGGATATTAAATAGTAATTAAAGAAATATGAAGTTAATAAGGTAATTATTTATTATTTTAATAAATAAGGATAATTAGTTAATTAATTATTATTTAAAGGATATTAAATAATAATTAAAAGGAGATGAAGTGAATAAAATGATCATTTGTTATTTAATGAATATTAAATGGGGTTAATTAATTAAGGGAGTATTATTTAAATAAACATTAAAGGATTTGAGAATAATTAATTAATTGATTATTATTTTAATGATATTAAGTAATGATTAAAGAGAAATAAGGTTATATAAATAATTGTCAATGCAAAGATAAATAAACAATTAAGGTTAATTAGACTAATTATTTATTTAATTCATATTAAATAAATAAAAGTAAGAAATTAAAGGAATAAGGAAGTGATTAAACAAATTACATTTAATTGTTTAAATCTTGAATATTACAAAATGAGTAAATTATTTATATTTAATAATATTAATAAGTGATTAAAATATTATTAAAAGGTTAATAATATTAATAAGTGATTAAAATATTATTAAATGGTTAATAATATTAATAAGTGATTAAAATATTCTCAAATAGTTAATAATATTAGTAAGATATTAAAATATTATTAAATGGTTAATAATATTAATAAGTGAGTAAAATATTATTAAATGGTTAATAATATTTGAATGTTGTTTTATGTTATCAATGTAGATTATATTTTGAGATGTTTGGTACATTGTTAAATGCCCAAATAATTATGTTATGTAAAGGAAGAAAATTTAATTGAATTAAACCAGTATAAATAGTCTATTTATGACTAATTTAGACAACTTATTAAAAAGTGGGTCATGCGGAGAACGTATAGTGAAGGCGTAAGTTGGTTAAGCGTACCCGATATGTCTGAACTGTATTTGGGCAAGGGTTTTTGTCCAATACTTAAGGGTTCGTTTGTCGGACATCTTAAGAGTTAATAATTTGAAGTTAAGGTCTTAAGTTAAAACTAATTAATAGTCATTGTAACTAATGATTATGTCAATTATATATATAAATTGTAGGTTGAACAAATGACGCAAATAAGCGTAAATGGTAGAAGCATACCAGACAAGTTTTTTAAAACTTGCTTCTATGTGCATTTCTATACAACCATATGTTATTAAATTATTGATATGAAAATATATTGATGATATTTGTGTTATGTGAAACGCATGAAGTATGATTATATGTGAAGTATGTACAAAATAAGAAGCATGACTTGATATATGCTAGATGTGTATTATATGCGATACATAAGAAGTATGAAGCATTCATAAAATGAAAAGCATGATATACGTATAAAATGCAGAGTATGTTTAATATGTGAAGCATGCAATGTGTTATGTGTAGCAGTTAAACTTGCTGAGCCGTCGTGCTCACTCTTGCTTAAAATCAATATTTTTAGATAGTGCAAGTTATTCAAAGTTTTTGATAAAGATCAAGAAACCAGAATGCATATTACATTCACTGAAGGTCTAGCATGACCATTGTAGATATCAGTCTGAATTGGACAGGTAAAATGATTGTGTAGTATAAGAATTGGTTGGTATGTAATATGAGTGTTAAATACTCAAATTAATTATAATAGAATGTCGTATCATGTATGATATTGAGACATACTAGGAATGTTTAAAGATTTCGATTCTGGAATATAAAGAGATGTTGTAAAATTGTAAATAAATGATTATTTAGTAATTATAATATTATTATAATCCACGAACAATAAGAAAAAGGTTGTACTCGTGTTGAACCGGATTCGAGGTTAAAGGGACTCAGATTCGGGGTCGTCACACTCGTCCCTTTGATGAAGATCAGCATAACTCTTTTATCATTCTTGTGCGACTTGTATTCGTTGTCGGATCATTTGAATCTTTTTTATTATAATGCGCACCAACTTGAGTCCCAAAAATTTTGCTTCTCCTACCTCATTCTAGCATATTGGAAAGCGACACTTTGGTCCATACAAAGTCTCGAATGGAGCAATGCCTATACTTGCTTGATAACTGTTGTTGTAGGAGAATTCAACCAATGGTAAGTACTTGTCCCAACTTCCCTTAAAGTATAGTATGCAAAGTCTCAATAAATCTTTAAGAGTCTGGATTGTCCTTTCTGATTGTTCGTCCGTTTGAGGATGGTATGCAAAACTAAATTGTAACTCGGTGCCCATAGCTTTTTGTAAACTGATCCAAAATCGTGAAGTGAATCTAGGACCTTGATCAGAAACTATGGATACTAGCATGCCATACAATCTTATAATTTCACTTATGTACATAACGGTAAGATGCTCAAGTGAATAATTTTCTCATATAGGCAAGAAATGAGCGAACTTGGTCAATCGATCTACAATGACCCAAATTGCATCCAAGCCTTGAGAAACTTTGGGAAGACCCGACACGAAATCCATACTGATGTGTTCCCACTTTTATTCGAGAACCTCAAGTGGTTGCAATGGACCCTTAGATACTTGATGCTCCGCCTTGACACGTTGACAAGTTGAAACACTTCGAGATAAACTTGGAGATTTCCCTCTTTATATTGTTCCACCAAAATGTATGTCAAAGGTCATAAAACATTTTGGTACTATCAGGGTGGATAGTAAATGGTGTATTGTGTGCCTTCATCATGATTTTATACTTCAATTCAGGGTCGTTAGGAACATAGAGTCTAGATTTGACTCAAAGTATCCATTTCCCGTCGATTCTCGCTTCCGGAATAGTACTTTATACTTTCTTCATCATGCTCGCCAGTTCTGGATCAGTAGTTTGAGCAGATTTAATTTTATCGATTAAATCCGGTTCTACTCGTACATGTGTCATCCTCATATGGGTCCCTAATTTCTTTAGCTCTATATCTATATTTTGTAAATCGTACAAAATACACATTTGTGTTGTCATAATTGTATTTGTATTCGCATATGATCTTCTACTCAATGCCGTCAGTTACAACATTTATCTTTCCCGTGTGATACTGGATTGTGTGATCATAATCCTTCAATAGCTCGAGCCAACGTCATTGTTGCATGTTGAGTTCCTTCTGAGTGAAGAAATACTTGAGGCTTTTATGATTCGTATAGATATTCATTTTCTCCTCGTACAAGTAGTGTCTCCAGATCTTTAGTACGAAAACGACCGCTGCCAACTCTAGATCATGAGTAGGATATTTTTTTCTCATAATCTTTGAGTTGTCGAGATGCATAAGCTATAACATTTTCATGTTGCATAAGGACACAACTTAGATCTTTTCTTGAAGCATCGTGGTAAATGACAAATTCTCTTGATCCTGATGGTATGGTCAGAACATAAGCTAAAACAAGTCTCCTCTTAAGTTCTTAAAAGATCTTCTTGCATTTCTCACTCCATACAAATTTTGTGCTTTTTTAAGTCAATTGATTTAATGGAGTGACGATTCGAGAAAATTCTTCTACAAATTTCTAATAATAATCAGCTAAGTCTAGAAAGCTTTGCACTTCAATTACTATCTTGGGTTGCTCCCAATTTAATATTACTTCAATCTTCGCAGGGTCAACCGATATTCCCAGACTAAAAATCACATGCCCAAGGAACGTGACTTCCTCAAGCTAGAACTCACATTTCTTCAACTTGGCATATAACTTGTTCTCACGAAGTTTTTGGAGTATCAATCTCACGACTCTTGTAGTATATGAGGATGCCATCAATAAAGATAACCATAAAATGATCCAAATATTCCTTGAATATCCGGTTCATCATGCCCATGAAAACTGTAGGAGTATAGGTTAATCCAAAAGGCATGACTAAGAGCTTATAATGCCTGTAGCGAGTTCTGAAAGCAGTTTTTGGAATGTCCTCAGTTTTAACCTTTAACTGATGTTATCCAGAACGAAGATCAATCTTCGAGAAATGTTGAGCACCCTATAATTGATCAAACATGTCTTTAATCTGAGGTAGTGGGTACCTATTTTTGATGGTGACATGTTTCAACTCTCGATAATCAATGCACAGTTTCATACTCACGTCTTTGTTCTTGTCAAAAAAAATAGGAGCACCCTAAGGCGATGCACTCGGATGTATGAAACCAATATCCAACAATTCCTGTAGTTGGACTTTTAACTCTTGAAGTTCAATGAGAGCTATTCGATATGGGGCTTTGGAAATAGGCTTAGTGTCGGGTTCAAGATAAATACAAAATTCAAGTTCATAGTTTGGGGGTAAGCCAGGAAGTTCCTCTAGAAAACGTCAAAAAACTCATTAACAATAGGAATATCATTCAGGTTTACGAGTTTTTGTTCAAATCAGTGACATGAGCTAAAAATGCTTGACATTCGTTTTCCAATAAATGAATGACTTTATGACTATAAATAATAGTTATAGATTTCAATGGTTTGGTTGTTTAAATTTGCATGACAGATTGATTAGGAATATGAAAACTAATGATCTTTTGAAAACAATCGATTCTAACATGATGGTTAGTCAACCAATCAATTCTAAAAATACATCAAATTCATGCATTTCCAAAAAAATAAGGTTAACGGGTAATGTGAGGTTGTTGATTTGAACTAAGTAAGATTTATATAAAATAGATGTAATGACAATTTTTTTCAAAGGGGTTTCAACTGATATGTAAAAGTATAAGTTTTCGGAAGTCAAATTTAAACGGTGAGCATATGTAGGTGAGATAAAAGAGTAGGCAGAGCCAATATCTAACAGAGAATAGACTTCACAAGAATTTATGAGTAGCTTACCAGTTATTACCTCGTTCGGGTTCTGTGCCCTTTGGGATGTCACAACAAAAGCTCCCCCCTGAACTACAGATTTTTCTTTGTCCATGTTAGCTTTTGAAGCCATCATTGCAACTGGACCTGATTTTGTAACAGGATAAAATCGCGCAATATATCCTTCCTTCCCATAATTATAGCATAACTTGGACTGCTGAGAACAGTTCGGGCTAATTTGACCCTCCTGACCGCACTTGTAGCATCTTACTGGTGGTCAATCTCCTTCCCTTGAAGCTGGTGCCAGTGCTGGTGCTAATGTCGGTGCCTTTCTATAATCATTGTAGGATCTCTTCCACTTAAAGTTGTTCCTACTTGATTCCATTTTACTATTATTTGAGCCGGGATTACCACTAAAGTGGTTACCATTTCTGAAATGGTGATTGCCTTTTATATAGTTCTCGTTTCAGTGATTGTTGTCGTTATTTCTCTCTTTCTACTAGTCATTGACTCTTGGCTGCAATATTTCATTTTCTTGCTCCACCCTTTGAGCCCTATCCACAATATCTAAATATAAATAAAATCTATGAGAGATGAGGTATTAGCGAATTTTGAGTCTCAAACCTCGCAAAAACATATAACTCATTTGTGCTTCATCATTCACCAGATGGGGAACAAATCGGGATAACTCGATAAACTTGGCCTCATACTGTGAGACAGTTATGTTCCCCTACTCTAGCTTGATAAACTTCACCTCTTTCATGTGACCGATACTTTTTGGAAAGTACATCTCGTTAAACAGTTCCCGAAACTCTGCCCAGGACATCTCGAGTGCCAAGTGATGGGTAGTTTTACTACTTCCCATCAATGGTTCGCCTCTCCTCGTAACATGAAGGTGATGAATGGAACCTTCTAATCGTCAGGGCAACGTAGGACATCAAATATTTTTGTTATATGTTTGATCCATACATCTGCCTTGAGTGGAACGAGTTTTCCTAAAAACTCAGGTGATCCCAATTCCTTAAATTATTTGATAATGACCATCCATGCATTGCCAACATTTCTATCATTATTGTTGATTGGATTTTCTCTTGCCCGATTCTTTATGAACTGCATGAAGTTCCTAAAAAAACTATCATTCATCATGTTATAAGGAGCATTATTTCCTAAGTTTGCAGGAGGATTATTCGTCGCTTTCTGATTCTCAGCCACATTCACCTCGGGCATTAGATAGTTCATTCCCTGATTTTCAAAAGTCATTCTTAACTACAGTTACAAACTTAGGGTAAGTTAAACAAACTGACTCGTCACTTCTTGTCCCCACATTCAAACTGACTCATTAGATAACAAAAATTAATTTAGACATGACACACTAGTGACTGGTTCTATTCGTCTCTCCCCTTTCAATTTTAATCCCTAATATTCATTAAAGACCATATAAACAAGCTTTGTTACCAACTGTGATGCCCCCCAAATTTGGGCCTACACGGCCCAAACTTGAGTCGTCAAAATACACAACAATAACTATTACAATACCATACAACGTATAACAATACAGTACTCAATAATACACAACTAAGTCTTTACTTTTCTTCTTTCCTTGTAATATCCTCTTTTCTTAATTTATTCTCACTTTCCTCACCTCCCCCACATGCTTCCAAATACATAAAATTAATTATCCCAATTCTTTCTACGTTTTCTACTAAAAATTTTCAACCAAAATTATTTCCTTATCTAACACCTGCCAACCATTCTAATAAATTTATTTTATAATTTATAACTAAAATCTCAACTAACAATTAAATGTAATAATTAGAATAATGATATAACAGTGATAAAAATAATTCAAAAATAATATAAGAACATATTAATATAACAATTATTAATTTAATACAGTGCATGAGCTACTGTAACAATTATTGATTCAATAATTTAACATACAGTGCAATAGCAATTATTGACGTAATGGTATAAAATACAATGTACTGACAATTATTGGTTCAATATGCAAAATACTGTGTAACAACAATTATTAATAAATACAGTGCGATAGCCACTTTATCAGATCAATAATATGAGACACTGTGCAATATCGTGTGCTACTATAAAATACCATGAAATACCGTATGTTGCTATTCTTTTATCACTGGGTATTTTAACAGCTAAAAGTGACATTGTCGTTGACCATTTTTATTTTAAAATATTCATGTTGTCATTTTATATATCCGACAATATTTCAATGTGGGGTCCACCAATGATTGGTTATTTTAGCGCCATCATACGGATCAAATATTCCCCGACAGAACGAATATTCCTCGACAATTTAAATATTTTTTGATATAATAAAATTTACAAATAACATCCTTAACTTTTATTAATATAACATCTTACTATTTCAGAATAATATATGAAGAAAATTAAATTTCATTCAATAAAAGTTAGGGTCTTACAAAATTCGTCCATTTACACCAAAATAAAATTTTCTCTCTCCTCTTCACTTGCATCTTTCTCTCTCTAAAAAATTTCTCAATCTCTCTTACTGGAAATTCACTCGGTATTTGCAGATCTTTCCCTCACCAATTCGATATGCGAAAAAACCTATTTAATACAAACTCTGCCCATCTTCTTTCTCCACATCTCACATCATCTCTACCCGACTCTAATCATCAGGAAGACAAAAACTTTCCAAGAATATAAGCCAATCTTCCTTGTTCTTTTCTCCCCTCCCCCCCCCCCCTGTTCTTTTCTCCCCTCCCCCCCCCCCCCCCCCAAAAGTTCCTTCACCCCATCTTTAACCCCTTCAAATTCCATTATCATCTCTACCTGACTCCAATCATTAGGAAAACAAAAACCCACCAAGAATACAACAAACCAATCTTCCTTGTTCTTCCACCCCCCCCCCCCCCCCCCCGCGAAAGTTCCTTCACCCATCTTTAACCCCTTCAAATTCCACTATAACAAAGGTACATCTTCTACATACTCAAGTCATTTATGTTTATTTATATATTTTCTTTGTTTTCAATCCATTTTACGAAAATGCCATGATCTGTGTTTTTTTTCTTTCGTGGATCTATAATTTGATCAATTAAAAGGGTAAGAAGAAAATTTAGAAAGTATTTCAGCCCAAAAACATAAGATATTCACTTTCCAAACCATAGTTTCTGCTACCAAAGATTTCCATTCTAATAACAAGCCCAATCAAGGCGATTTTGGCCATGTTTTCAAGGTATTTTCCCCCCTTGTAATGAATTGGGTCCATCTCAAAAATGCCCAAAATTATTCAAAATCCATACTTTTACTCGTATGATGTTTGGGTATTTAATGTTTAGGGAAAATTGGAAGACGAAAGGGAGATTATCGTGTAGAAGCTTTCTCAAAACAAGGGAATAAAGAGTTCTAAACTGAGGCCAAGTTGTTGGCACGTGTTCAGCACCAGAATGTTGTTAATTTGCTGGGGTATTGTGCTCATGGCCTAGAGAAGCTACTTGTATACGAATACATAGCTAACAAGAGTCTTGATAAGCTTCTCTTCAGTAAGTTTAATTATTTTTTCATCTTTTCTTTTAAGCACTGAATGACTGTTTCTGAACTGGAGATAGTTCATATTGAGATTTTAGGCAACAAGAATGAAATAAAGATTATAATAGATAAATTGGTTGTTATTATTATCTACTAGATGATGTTGGTTTTGCTAAGTATGTTAATTCAGTCCAGCTTGATTAAATGCTTTACAGTATGTTGTACTTCTCTAATGAATTATTGTTCTTTTGATAGCTGAAGTTTTAAGTTATAAATTGGGAGAAAACTTACTACTGTTGTGTTGGTTATCCAAGTTTTAAATCAATTATGTTGGCTATATATATATAGCCCTTCATCTTCCTTCGATATTAATTCAATAAAAGAGTATTCCGAGTCAGAGTTAAAATTATTACTCTCAGCCATTAACAATAGAGTCAGGGAACTTCACAAGAAAATTTCTGATGAAAACTCCTTAGTCTAGAATCACAATTCAGTTACCAGCGACCCCTACGGAAGTCAGTCACTCCAAGATGCTCAGGACCTATACGCATTATGAGTCCTTATCTGCCAAATAAATTTCCACCGAAAGCAAATATGCTGCCAAATATGTTGTTAGCTTTCCAGCCCAAAGTTCCAACTCAGTAAAGTAAAAGTAGATGTTGTCCCCCCATACATTCAGCTAGCCGAAAAAGCCAAAAGTAAAAGCAGATGCTCTCAGTCACTCAATTAGCAAATGCAAGAGCCACTACCCATAAAAATGATGATGTCTCCTGCCTAATCTACGCGTGATTCTACAGTAAAGATGCCTAAATAACTTTTACTGTTTTTTTAAAAAAAAAAAAATTATTCTGTACACATGTTTTACTTTTTTTGGCTATATAAGTTATAGTGTTGTATGAGTTCAGGGCATGTCTTGTTCTCCGTTCTTTTTTCTCTCCCTACTGGTATCAAAGTCATACTGTTGATCTTGTTCTACTATTGATCTTCGTGTCTATTTAGTAAATTCATTTTCTGTTAATTCAAAACTTTTGTCCTTAGGCTCCATACTGAGTAACCTTTCTTATTGTAAGACACCTAGTTCGGCATAAGTCCTGTAGAGCCATGATAAGTCTCCAAGTGGGAGCAGTTTAGGCTAACAGAATCTTAGAACTTAGGTATGCGTTTACATAAGGTAAGCAAAGTCGTTTAAGCGAAATGATCTAAGATAAAAAATTTATTTTTCCAGATAAAATGAGTAGACTTTTTAGGTCTAACTCTTCAGTTAGTTCAAGGTCAGCAGCCTTGTCCTCTATCCTTGACATAGTTAATCAAGAAGAACATAGTTATGATAATTTTAGTCAAGACTTTGGTAATTGGAATATACCTAATATTTCACCTAAAAATAATTACAAGTCAACCTTTTCTGATAATTTCAAGTCAAATTATACTGTTAAAACTGCTGAAAAGGTTTATGCAATTAATAAAGAGCATGAAAACTGTTCCTTATTAACAAGTGACGTAATTAAAAAATATAGACTTAAATTATATAATTTTATCCACATAGGTCTTATTCAGGTTGCAGTCAAATATTTAAGCATTAAAGGAATTAATTCAAGTATACTTTTGTGTCTTCGTGATGCAAGGTATTTAAACTATGAACCGAGTATTTTAGGCATAATGGAATCTACTCTGTCCAATGGACCTGTCCATTTTAACTGCTTTCTAGATTTCATATTAAGTCTAAGTGATCCACATTTGTTAAAATCTTTAACTTTAAATATTAAAACTGCTAAAGAAATAATCCAAATGATTGAGGGTTCTCAAACACTAACTTTAATATTTAGAATTTATTATAAAACAATGAAGACTAATTTAAATGTAAAAGCTTTAAGTAAAAGTCCTAAAGACAAAACCGTTTTAATACAAAGTAGTACTAGTGATGCTAATATCCAAGTCCCAAAGACTATTCTTTGGAGATATATAAATCTCCCTAGACAATGGATATTAAAAAATAAAATACCATAGAAACCAGTTAATAGTAACATAATGAATTTAGAAAATATTAAACAATACTTAGATGGAACTGTCAGAATAAACTTTGATGATTCAAGGCTTAGAAAGCCTTGAATAATTGAAGATATTACTAACACTATAACATCTTCTAGAAAAGATTCAGAGTTATTAAGCAAAACTACACTTCAAAATATTAAGTTAAAAGAAATTATTAGTGAAGGTCAAACTAGTCAACATTGTTATAATAATGAATCGGTTAGTCAAGATGAAGATGATGAACAACAGTTATCTCCTATCCAGTCAGATTTCGAAACAAAACCAGTTCACCACCAACTTAGAGTTATCAAAAAGACTTTAAAATTAAATGAAAAAAATTAACTAATGATTTTAATTCAAAAGAAAATAAAAGTAAAAGACATCAATTTCGTGCAAACCATAGTAAAATTGATAGAGAAAAAATAGTTAAAAAATGAAAAAAAAATTGTTTTAAAAGAAAAGGTGAATATGACTTTTTATACCTGGTATGAAAAGTATTATGGTAAATGTAATGTAATTACTAAAAGCCAATGGATAAAAGAAGATAAGTCAAGAATTTCTTTTAGTTATTCACCTTTGAAAACAGTTATTTTACCAGTTAAAAATACATATGTTGTTGCAAGTCCTTTTAAAATTTTCAAATGGTATTAATGATGATAAAAAAAATAATTGAACAAAATAAATTTACTAACCAGTACTTGGCAACACTAGGTAAACAGTTAGATAAAATTGAAGAAAAATTTAAAGATAAAACTCTCAGTCAAGATCATAGTGATAAAATTGAAAAACTTTTGCTAAACCTACCTCAAAATAGGCAAGGTCTAGGATTACCAGTACTGATAAAGAATTAATTAAAACATTAGATAAATTATTTAAAAAATTAGATAAACCTGAACCTAGTGACACTAAGACTTTAACTGTCATTGAAAAATATGATAGTCAAAGAGAAAATTCTAATAGTAGTGAGTCAGATATTGACAACTTTACTATTCAAGAAATTAAGAATTAATTTAGAAAATTAACTTTTAAAAATCCAACTATTACTGGTCAAACAAAAAAATTGGTATTCTAAACCAACCCCTCCAGACTTACAGTTTGAAGAAAGGAATTTAGATAATCAATTTTCTATTTATGCTAATAAAATTTATGAACGGAACATAGATGGCCTTAGTGAACAAGAGTTATTAAATAAATTAAATCACATGTCCATGGTAGCTAATAGTTATTTAACTAGTTTTCACTATTTAGGACAGTCTGAGATTATTGAACTATTGGCTAGTGGATTTACTGGTATTCTTAGATCTTGGTGGGAAAAACACTTTACCGAAAAATCCAGATATTGTATTATTAATGCAGTTCAATGTGATAATGAAGGTAACTCTATACTTGATGAAACATTTGATTTAGGTCCCCCTGATGGAGTTAATCCCTTAATTTATACAATAATAAAATATTTTATTGGAACTCTTAGTAATATAACTGATAGGATCCTTGATCAACTAAGTAATCTCACATGCCCTACTTTAAGTGACTTTAGATGGTATAAAGATATTTTTACTTCTAGAGTTATGATGCGTGATGATAGTAATAAACCTTTCTGTAAAGAAAAAATTATAAATGAATTGCCTAATTTATTTTCACATAAAATCCGAGAAGAATTAAGCAAAAACCTAGGATTTATTGATTACGATAATTTAACATATGGTGACATTATTAGTCAAATTCAAAAAATAGGTCTTAAAATGTATATTGACTTTAAGATTAGTAAACAGACTCGAAAAGATAAACACAAAGCCAAATACGAGTTAGGATCTTTTTGTGAACAATATGGTTTACCCCTTATTGCTCCTTCCAGAAAAAGAAGTCACTTTAAAAATGATAAAAAAAACATAAATTCAGGAAACATAAAAAATATAGTAATAAAGAAAGTTATTATAAAACGTCACCCAAAAATACAAGTTATAAAAAACCTTATAAGAAGAAAAGTTATAAAAAAAATTGATAAGAGCAAAGTGATTTGTCATAATTGTGGTAAACCAGGTCATTATAAAAACGAATGTAAAGTTAAAAAAAAATTAAAACAATTAAAAATATCTGAAGAAGATAGTAATCAAATAATTAAGTTAATGAAAATAGAGAATGATTCTAGTAGTAATGAATATGAAAATATTTATTCTCAGTCCTCTAGTAACTTTGATAACACTTCCACTTCAGAAAGTGAATTTAGTTAAAATCCTAAAGTAACCTTAGCATGTATTGATACTTGTTGTAATAAAACTCTAAATGTTTTAAGTAGACATGAAGAAGAACAAAGTCTATTAATTGATTTAATTAGTAAAATATCTGATCCTCAGTTAAAAATACAATATACTAAACAATTAAAAGATCATTCAATCAAAAGATGAAGGGATAGAACTGGACTCTTTATCTTTTGATTGAATGGCTTTGGGGATTTTAATTGGGACAACTGAAATTGGAGGGAATTCTTTTTGAACCTGGCCCATAATTCTATTAGCATCAAATTTATCCCACCATTTAATGAATAAAATTTGAGAAACATAATTGATTTGACTATGGTGAGTAATTGTAGCTTGGGACTGTCCAGAAGTGTGAATAGCTGACTCAGCTGGGGATTTCAAGTTATACTGCCATTTTAAAATTCAAGGGATTTTATATTTACTACAAAATTGCAGTATAATTGGGATTCCATCAAATTTTGGATTAAATGGGGCCTTAGTACTGAAATGGTTTACTTGGTCTTGGAGTGGTTCAGGAAGAATAGCAAATGTTGGTCCATATTTAGCCACCAAATTGTGAACCATAGCGGAATCTGACTTTTGAATTTATGGTCAAACTTAATAAACCACGAATGACTAAATGACTGATTTTGGTACAAGAAAATTTTATTCCAAGCTTCCATATAATCAAAATAACAAAAATTATTATTATGATTATTGAGCAACCTAAGATCATAAGGGTGTTTCCCCCAATCTGTCATGGACAGTAACCGTTTTATGTATAAGGAGTGATAGAGCACTTTGGACTCATCATTCCTATCATAAATGAGCTTGATTAATATTGACTCAATTTGGAGCAAAATATCTTTGTAATAAGTTAATGACTTGTATGGGGAAAGTGGGATGAACTGCCAACCCAGGGGAAAGTACTGGGAAACAAGTTTTACTGGGTCATTTCTTGGGCTCATAAAGGGCTCAACAAAAAATAGATTTGGTTCAAAATTGGGTGTGTATTCTGTCTTTTGTAATGACCAAGAAAATTTGAACTTCATTATTAATTAAATAAAGAATTAATTTCTAATGATGTAGATTTTGTGTGATTTATTTAAACCTTTATGTGATAAATTGTTATTTTGAATTAAAGGATGCCACTAATACAATTAAATTAGTGGATTAACCCTAAGGTTATAATAACAAGAAGATTTAAATTAAGATTTAATAGTTAATTACATTAACTATGGTTTTAAATTCAAATTATAAATTTCAATAATTTGAATATGGGCTTTAGTGTCAAAAATGGATTATTTAAACAATTAAATAACTAAATTAATTATTTAATTGTAAGGCAAGAATTAATATTTTATTAATTAAACCTTAGTTATTAATATAACGAGGGTGATCATTGAGAAGTAAGGAATATTAAAATTCAAGTATTACAAATTGGGCTAATATTGTTATTGGATCCATTCCTCTTTCATTTTCAGATTGGGCCAAATGTGTTGGTTTAGTAAAATGTTATTACATTAACCGAATAAGGGAGAGAAGCTCTGTTAGTTAACTGAGTCCAGGTGGCACTAAAATTGGGACAAGCTAAGTAACGTCTGAGAGGAGAGAAAACAGAGAAGAAGTCATGAGAAACCATCATCCTCTGATGGAGTTGGTGAGCAGGGAAATGCTTCACGTGGGAAAGGATTGGACAAGTGAAGGGAAGGACTATCATTATATTTCTGCTTACTATCTCCTTTTCCTTATTATCAAATTTCATTCGATATTAAGAGAGACAGAGAAAAAAGAGAGTTGTCGTGAGTAAGGAATACCGTTTAAGAAACTTCAAGAGTCTGTTATTAAGATTTCGATGGTGTTAGTCGTGGGTTGAATGTCCTCTGACTACATCACATACTTCGGGAGAAGAAGAAAATCAGCAACTAGAAATCAGCTTCATTTCAGCCCAACGTTAAGGTATAAAATGAATCTGTTAAATTAGTTGTTGTAGCTTCTTGTCTATTTTTTTTGGGCTGTGATGTTTTTAGGACCATGGAAAATCCAGGTGGTATTAGGTAATGTTAAGGATGAAGGTTATTATGTGTAGTAATATGTATATGAATAACTCAGAATATTCACCGAGTATTTGTTAAAATGACTAAGAGACAGTTTCGGGTAGAACTTTGTGTCCAAGCATTATTTTCAAAACTTAGAGTTTCATTATGTCAAAATATCAAACGTTTTGTATTCCTGAGTTAAAAACCAGACACAGTAGGTTCACCAAGTAATTGGACCAAATGTCTAAAAGAATATGTGATGAGTTACGCATTATGTCCAAAACTTCTACAACACTCAGTGTCATAGTTGTATGGTGTTAGTTGTTTGGTTGTTCTCAAATTTAAAACCGGAAGGGTTAATATGTTCACTGTTGTGTTTAAAATTGAAATCTATGAGCATTATTAACTTTCTGGTAAGTGGTAGTGTGAACTCTACGATCATAGAGTGAACGCACTCTGATCGTAGAGCTCACATGTAAACAATTAACATCATTGTTGGGGAAACGTAGAGTAGTCTCGGCGATCGTAGAGCGGATTCTGTTGAACATAGAATTTCACTCCACGATCGTAGAATCGTCTCGGCATGTGTCGAGCAGATCGTATAGTGGCCTCGGCCAAGCCCTCAGCTATCGTAGAGTAGCCTCGGCCAGGTCTCGGCCATTGCATAGTGATCGTAGAGTGAGATCACTCTGGTCGTAGAGCTGCATTTGATCGTCGAATGAGTTGTTGAGGCAGACCATATGATTTGTAGAGTAAGTCTGCTAAGGCAGACAATACAAATCGTAGAGTGATGATTCACCCGACGATAGGAGAGCATAAAACTTTTGAATTGGTTATCAATGACAATCCAAAATAGATAAGATTTATCATTTAATTAATTGTTATTTAATTAACTAGTAAATAATAAGTAAACATAATAGTTGTTTTTTTTTTTGTAATAACTAAAGTTAATTAGTTAATTACTATTTAATTAAAATTAATTGGTAATTAAAAGAGGTTGAGGTTATAAAATATAATGTATTTAACAGAGTATTAATTAAGCAATTATAAGAAATTGTTTCAAAGTTTAATATGTGTTTGACTTTTGTTCTAGTTGAATAGTCTTAGTAAATGTATCTATACCATTATACATAATGTTAATTGTTAGAGCAACTTTATTAATGTTAGGTCTTTCCAATCAAGTTAATTAAAGCTAGACGTTAATTGTAGCTGAGCAAACAAACAAGTTCCTTATCTCTAAACTCATTTCATTGAGTAAGTTATTTATTTAAGCTTGAATTGTAATTCCAAGCATGCTTTGAGTGGTTTAATTACTTTACAATTATTCCACATCGATATTATTGTTATTCGCACTTGGTGCATTTGAGCTTGTACAGCCTTTGACTTGTACATTATTTAAGTTCTATTGGTTAAAGAACTATTCAAAGTTAGATCTAACCCATTGTTCGACTAGATATTTACGTTAAATATTTTAAAAGTTATCCAAACCATTGGAGGTACGGATTCTTGGACTGATATGAACACCCCTTCACTATAGGGGAGTAACCCCGTATCTAATATCAAGTACAAAACACGAAAATTAAATGTTATGCATACACATAGTGTACAAAAGGCTGATCCCCTCGAGTACGTATTAATGGTAGTAACTATTGGGTCAATTAGCTATTAACTCCAGTGGAAGTTTATAGTTCATAGTCTATTAACTATCTTGATTCTAAAAGCAAATCAATATCCTTGCTTATGTTATTCATATTGTTGAATTGTTTCAGTTATTCCTTTCATTCATGATATATATTATCTCTCGTTGCTATTTAAACTTGTTGAGCAAACTAGTTGCTCACCCTTGCTATATCATGAACTTTATTGCAGTTAAACCCAAGTCATCTAGAAAGGATAAGGGTAAAGGAAAGCTGAAGTGATAGACTTCAAGAGGCAGTCTTAGTTATTGGTTTAGCTAAATAACTTGTTACGTAATGTAAACCCTAAGTACTTTATTAAGGGTTTGTGTATTTTTGTTATAAGGTTACTGTATCTTGGGACTAGTAACACCTTTTTCATAAACAACATATGTTTATTGTTCCGCATTTAGTTATTGTATGTTGTTTAGTGGTGAATGTTTGTATTAGATCGTGAGGACTGGGTTCAGGTGATTAGGACCTGAATTTGGGGGCGTCACAGGTTGGTATCAGAGGTGTAGGTTATAAACATTAGGATTGTGAAACCTAGGTTATAACCTTAGTAGTAAAGTCGTACAGAGTGTTAGGAGATAAATCGGGGAGATTTATCATATGTGGTTCGGATGAATTGGGGAATTCATCGAGTCGAGTCGTACCCAATGAAATATAATTTCATTTCTTCAATGAATATATTTTATTGTTGTACTGATGTTAATTTTTTTGTTATGTTTTAGGATGGCTATAGGAGAGTCAAGCGGAGCCCATGAGCAGAAGGTGTTTATGGATATCCCCGTAGACACGGAACAGTTGGTAGGCTATGCGCCTGTTGCACCTGTATCACCAGTAGGAGAGTCCGACCCAGAGGAGGACGATAACAAGGATACTATAGAGCCCGTCAGAGGCAGTGTTATGAGGTCCGACAGTCAGGACCATATGGTTGAGTCTGAGGATGACCCCGCTTAGGGTGAGGAGTCTGGGGAGGACCAGACAGATATGGAGGTTGAGGAAGCTGCTGAGGAGGTACCCGCGGAGGGATCTCCTGTCTACCATCATTTTTAGACTGATTTACTCATGGAGTACGCCAGTCGTATTGAGGATCTAGATCATATTGTTGAGGAACAGGAGGCCCGTATTGCTCATCTGGAGAGCAGAACGTTGTTCATCAGCAGATGGAAAATATGTATAGGGATGAGGTATACTAGAGAGAGATGGATGTGGCCGATTTGCAGGCTAAGGTTTAGCAGTTAGAGCAGGCTGCACCGCAGATGGGTCCTACTGTGCAGCAGCTTATGATTCAAAATAGTCAGCTGAGGAAGACGGTGGAGAGATTGGACGCTAAGGAGATGGCAAGTCAGGCAGTTCTTCAGTCCATCAGGGCTGAGCTTGTTAGGGAGAAAGTTGATAGGATGCGGATACAAGAGGTATGGCTCCGGTCCACTAGGAGAGCTGGATCCGCTAGGATCGACACCTTGGAGTATGCCTTTGCCACTTTGTTTGATCGACTGAGGTATCGGGTTATGAGGTACCCTAGGGAGGCAGGTAACAGCTGGCGTTGGATTCGTCGCCGTACAATGGAGGAGTTGGCCCAGCAGGTTTTACATAGGACTGTTTGCCGCTGCAGGCGGTGATTTGTCGTTGTTATCTTTTTTATATCTATTAGTAGTGAGTCCCACATTTTGTTTCTATTAGGGATAGTTCAGCTATTGGAAATCCTTATGTTTTGATGTATGCATAGGATGTCAGTTAGACCCCAACTTTTGTTCTGTTAGAGGGGTAGATGGTAGTGAATCCTCACTTTTTGTTCATTGAAGGATAATTGATGTTAGGGAACTTGTGTATTGAGCGTTTATAGAAGTATGCCACTTGTTGTGTCTGTACGAAAACATTGGTATATGAATATAAATGCAGTTATTCCCTTGTTTAAATCAAATGTACTTGATATATAGTTTTGACTTTAACTGTTAATTGGGCTAACATAATGCGTAGAATTATAAGCGTAAGTCTAAGATTTGCTCTTTAGCAGATCATGCCGCCAAGAGGTAGACCACACAATCAATGTGTCGCAGAGTCAAAAAGTGAGGTTGGGGATCAACCCAATCCTATGAGGATGTTTGTGGAGATGCTGGTGGAAGCCATGCAAGCTAGACCCCCACCAGTGGTAGTACAACCCGCACCGCAGCCAGCGCCGCACTTGACAAATTTCAAAGATTTCAAACTGGTTGGACCACCGGAGTTCAAGGGAACTCTAAACCCGATCGAGGTACAGACTTAGATAGAGGAAATGGAGAAAGTATTTGAGGTCGCTTGAGTGACCAAAGAACAGAAGACTAGTTTTGCCACATTTATGATGAAGGGGGAGGCGAACTACTGGTGGAAGGCCAACAAGGGTTGTGCGGAAGAAGGTGTCATTACCTGGGAATGCTTTAAAGAAATGTTTCTGGAAAACTACTTTCCAGAAAGCATGCAGCAAGAAATGGAGGTGAAATTCCTCGAGTTAAAACAAGAAAACATGTTTGTGGCCGAGTATGCAGTCAAGTTTAATGAGTTGGCAAGGTTTGCAACTCATCAAGTTGATACTGAGGCTAGGAAGGCTCGGAGGTTTGAGCTGGGACTGAAGCCGTGGATGTACCATTCTGTGGCGGTATTAAAGATTAAGAGTTTTGTAGAACTGTTGGAAAGGGCAATTATTGCGGAGGGTGGCAGTGAAACCCTGGCTAAATTCAACCAGGAGAGAAAAAATGTCATGAAGGGCAAAAGGCGGGAAGCAGCGGGGGCAGTAACCCCAATAAAAGGAAGTGGGGTGAGAGTCAATCGTCCGGAGGGAAAAAATCCGGGGAGAGGCTAAGAAAGTTGGAAGATGCAATAATTGTGGTAAGAACCACACAAGGGAGTGCTTGAAGGGCAAAAGTGTATGTTATAACTGCGGGCAGCAGGGGCACATGGCCCCACAATGCCCGAAGAAGATGAAAGGAGGGTGTTTTTCCTGTGGAGCACCTAATCACCATGCCAAGGACTGCCCGAAGAAGAAGGGAGATGCTGGGAGTGGTGTCGACGCCGGGATTTTCGTCGTCTCGTTTTTTAATATTAAAATGTCCCTTTCCAATTTTAGCCTTTTGAATTAAATGTGATTTTGAAAAGGGTCGGCTTAGTGTCGACGAGGTTTTGAAATGTCGAATTTTTATGAGCCAATTGACCAGAGTCGCCAGTTGGTATATTTGAAATGGATGTACCAACTCATCCGAATTTTGTTTTCGTAATCGTGATGGCTCATATGTGACTCCGATTCAATTGGTCCGCAAACCGAGATTCATAGAGTTCGGGGGCTTGCTTAAGCGAGGGGAAGGTGTTAGGCACCCCCGACTTCCGTGAAATACAGTTACCGCAATCTCGATGTTTTCCTATCCTTTTGAATCTTAAAATGTGTGTATGCGCGCGTGTGTGTGTGTGTGCCTAAATGGAGGTTGTGGTGTCCTTTTGCGTAAAGTGACTTTGATTTTATATGTCAAAATGTGTTTTGTCGAGAAAAGCGTTTTAGACGTCTTTTGACCCAAATGACGAGGCTTCGTTTGTTATAAGAAAGATTAATTTTAATTTCGAAAACGATGAGGTTTTCATTAGATGTCATTTTAGAAAACAATAGTTTTTTAAACTTTTGTCAAATAGGAATCGAGACTATACATTGCCTTCTAACAGTAAATATAAATAAAATGAAGGCAACTTCTAGAACTCTTTAATCCTATGCACAAAGTTTAACGAAAACATTTATTTATTTTACGAAATCATTTTCGTGACATTTTAAAACCAAATAAAGCCCTTCTCATCAATCATGGATTAAAGTTTGCCCAAACCCTTGATTTTAAAACGTCCATCATCGGGATTCGATCACGAAGATCTCATCCCTAGGCTCACAGCCACCCAAATCACTACACAACCAATACTAAGCCAAATCTAACAGTATTAAACATTGCTATCATACTACATAGCTCAAATATCACAACTCAATCACTACAAACTATCCATTACTACAACGAACGATATATCACCGTACGGATGTCATCGGGGCGTTAGGAGGAGTTACTTTCCGATGGAAACCTCGCTAACAACCCCTAATCCACGGATCCTTTATCAACGTATAACAATAAACTACATCACATACCAATCATAACATTATGCTATCAATACAACAAAATAAAACTCAAGAACACACTCCTTTCACCTTGCAAAATGCCGATTCAAGCTTCTTATATCACAAAATGGATTACACCACAAGATCACCTAACTAATTAACACAACAAACAGAATTTGTTGCTTGAATCTAGCAAAACCCGACCTCTCTCTCTCCTCCCGCGCGGTCTCTCTCTCTCTATTTTTCTTTCTTTTTCTTCTTCTTTTCTTCTCGGGTGGAAAAATGGCGATCTACACTGGTTCAGCAGGCAGCCGCAGATGCATCTGCGGCTGCAGCTGCCTGCTGTGGGCGTCCGCGCCGAATCCTCGGCTGCCGAGTGCCGCCCTCGAGCCGCGCAAAAAGTCCTTTTGTCGACGGCCGCGATTGCATCCGCGGCTGTCCGGCTCATTTTTCTCGAATTTCGTGCCACGTGGTCTTAATTCGCCAATTCCTGCGGTATTATTTCGGAAGGCTGTATTTTTGCAATCCGAAAATCCCTGGGAAACGTCTCATATTGTTCTGGGAGGCTAGTTCGGAGGGCCGCAACTTGATATGGAATTTGATAATTGTGCTTGGCTTTCAGGGGGCGCTGCCCCCTTTCCACCCCCGCCAGCTCACCGGCGAGCTGGGCAGCCGCTCGCTCACCGGGGAGCGAGACCCCCGAACATCGTAAGCGTAGTGGCCATTAGTCGTCTTTTGTGATCAAATCAGGTTCTTCTGGATCAACTGTTTGTCTTGCCTCAAGTAACCTGATGCTCGTTGTTCGTTGTGGCGGCCTTGACCGTAAGTCGTCGGGGTGGCTTCGTGTTGGGGTCCACCTTCCTTTTCGCATGTCGGGTCAAGTGACGACTTTGCCCTCCTGCCAGGGTTAGTGGAGACATGCAAAATTTGGGTGTCTACAAGTGGCAATAGAGGCAACAACAACAACAACAGGCTGAACATTGGAGGGCCAACCAGCCAGGCTAACCGACCCACAGCGCGCACCTTCAATATGACTGTACAAGATGCAGTCGACTCTAAGGACATGGTGTTAGGTATCATCCCGATCAATGATATTAATTCATATATATTGTTTGATTCGGGTGCTACCTGCTCATTTGTTTCCGAAGTTTTTGCTAAGAGATTAGATTTACCTCAAGAAAAGCTAGAACACCCTATGAACGAAGAAGTAGCAAACAAAGAAATCATTCCCGTAGACTACATTCATAGGAATTGTTGTGCTGAACTGCGAGGGTTTAGACTTAACGTGGATTTGATACTGATTCGTCTGGGGGAGTTCGATGTAATCCTAGGGATGGATTGGCTATCGAGTCACGGAGTGGTTATTGATTGTAAGAAGAAGTGTGTGCAACTAAAGACTCCAAATAAGTCAAAAGTCATATTTTATGATAGGAAATCGCCGAGACAATCAAGTTGTCTGACGATGATGCAAGCATGAAAGTTACTTAGGAAAGGGTGCGTAGGTTATTTGGCTCATGTGGTCAATACTTGACGAGTCGAGGGTGAACTGAATCAGATAGCTATTGTACGGGAATTCACTGATGTTTTCCCATATGAGATTTTGGGGTTACCACCGGACAGAGAAGTGGAGTTTGTTATTGATTTGGTACCGGAAACCGCACCGATATCAAAGGTGTCGTACCGTATGGCACCGGTGAAAATAAAAGAATTGATGGTTCAGTTGCAGGAACTGCTAGATAAAGGTTACATCAGACCATGCGTGTCACCGTGGGGAGCGCTGGCTCTGTTTGTAAAGAAGAAGGATGGTTCGATGAGGCTTTATATTGATTATTGGGAGTTGAACAAGGTCACCATTAAGAATAAGTATCCGTTGCCCAGAATAGACGATCTGTTTGATCAACTTCAGGGAGCGAAATACTTTTCGAAGATAGATTTGAGGACGGGTTATCATCAACTGAAGGTGAGGGAGGAGGATATCCCGAAGACGGCATTCAGAACTCGTTATGGTCATTTCGAATTTTTGGTGATGTCATTTAGACTGATGAATGCACCAACAGCATTCATAGATATGATGAACAGAGTGTTCAAGCAGTACTTGGACAAGTTCGTGGTCGTATTCATCGACGACATCTTGGTGTATTTGAAGGCAAAGGATGAGCATGCAGAACACTTACGGATCGCATTGGAGGCTTTGAGAAAGGAGAAGTTGTACGCCAAGTTTTTGAAGTGTGAATTTTGCTTGCAGAGGGTGCAGTTTCTTGGTCATGTTATAGACAAGGATGGTGTTTCGGTAGATCCAGTAAAGGTAGAGACAGTTTTCAATTGGGAACAACCGAAGACGCCGACTGAGATCAGGAATTTCTTAGGGTTAGCGGGATACTATCGGAGATTCATACAGGATTTTTCAAAGATAATATCGCCGTTGACCAATCTTACCCAAAAAAACGGTGAAATTTGTTTGGTCGGAGAAGTGTGAGGAAAGTTTTATGGAGCTGAAGAAGAGATTGAGTCAAGCACCGGTGTTCTCTTTGTCAGACGATACTGGAGGTTTTGTAGTGTACAGTGATGCGTCACACAAGGGTCTTGGCTGTGTGCTGATGCAGCACGGCAAGGTCATTGTGTACGCGTCACGTCAGCTAAAGGACTATTAAAAGGGTTACCTGACTCATGACCTGGAATTAGCGGCGGTAGTCTTCGCTTTAAAGATTTAGAGGCATTACCTATATGGTGAGAAATGCGAGATATATATAGACCATAAAAGTTTGAAATATATCTTCACTCAAAAGGAGCTAAACATGAGGCAGCGCCGATGGTTAGAATTGATCAAGGACTACGATTGTGAAATTTTGTACCATCCAGGCAAGGCCAATGTAGTAGTAGATGCCTTGAGCAGAAAAGGCAGGGATCAATTGATGACGCTGACAACTTAGAAAGAGTTGGTGAGAGATTTTGAACGTCTGGAGTTGGAGATCAAGTATATGAGGGAGGCGGACGAGAAGTTATTTGTCATGACAGCGAGTCCGACCTTATTAGACAAAACCAAGGAGGCTCAGGAAAAGGACGAAGATTATGATATTATTAAAAAGCGAATTGTTGAAGGCGAGGAGCTTAAGTACAAGATTGATAGCAATGGATTGCTGATGTTTGAAGGAAGAGTCTGGGTACCGTTGGATCCAGAATTAAGGGAAGAGATTCTTCATGAAGCTCACAGTACAAGGTACTTAGTACATCCCGGAAGCGCGAAAATGTATCAAGATTTGAAACACTATTTTTGGTGGCCGAACATGAAGAGAGAAGTGGCCAAGTACGTCAACCGATGTCTGACATGTCAGCGGGTTAAAGCAGAACATCAGCGACCAAGCGGACTGTTTCAACCACTTGAGATTCCAGAGTGGAAGTGGGAGCACATCACAATGGACTTTGTGGTAGGTCTGCCACCGACCCATAAGGGTTTAGACGCTATCTGGGTGATACTGGATCGTCTGACCAAGTCAGCCCATTTTTTACCGATCAGAATACGATACAATCTGGAGTAGTTAGCGAAGCTCTATGTGAAGGAGATCGTGTCACGACATGGAGTGTCGGTATCAATTGTGTCCGATAGAGATTCACGCTTCACGTCAAATTTTTGGAGAAGTCTGCAGGCAACAATGGGAACACAGTTGAGGTTGAGTATAGCGTATCATCCTCAAATCGACGGCCAGAGCGAGCGAACAATTCAGACCCTAGAGGATATGTTTTGAGTGGTCGTAATGGATTTAAAGGGCAGCTGGGATGACCATTTGCCACTGGTGGAGTTCGCTTACAACAACAGTTATCACGTTAGTATCGGCATGCCACCGTATGAAGCGCTTTATAGAAGAAAATGTCGAACACCGTTGTATTGGGACGAGGTCGGTGAGCGAAGACTGCTTGGACCTGAAATGGTGCAGCAAACTGCAGACACAGTGCAGCTTATCAGAAATCGACTGGTAGCAGCTCAAGATCGTCAAAAGAAGTACGCAAATTTACATCGCCAAAAGCGGGACTTCGACGTGGGCAGTTTCGTATTTCTGAAGGTATCTCCCTGGAAGGGGAAAATCCAATTTGGCAAGAAAGGAAAGCTGATCCCTAGGTTCATAGGACCCTTCAAGATTCTGAGGCGAGTTGGTGAAGTTGCATACGAGGTAGCATTACCTCCTGAACTTGAGCACATTCACAATGTGTTTCATGTGTCAGTGTTGCAGCCGTATAAACCAGACTACAAGCACGTTATCTCCTATGAACCAATTCAAGTCGAGAAGGACTTGTCATACGAAGAAGTTTCTGTCCAGATACTCGATATGAATGAACAGAAGCTAAGGAATAAGATAATTCATTCTGTCAAAGTACTTTGGAGGAATCACGTAGTTGAAGAAGCTACATGGGAACTCGAGGAGAAAATGAGAGCGAATTATCCACAGTTCTTCAAGTAACTTTATTTTACAATTTCGAGGACGGAATTTTTATAAGGGGGAAGAATGTAATGACCAGAAAAATTTGAACTTCATTATTAATTAAATAAAGAATTAATTTCTAATGATGTAGATTCTGTGTGGTTTATTTAAACCTTTATGTGATAAATTGTTATTTTAAATTAAAGGGTGCCACTAATATAATTAAATTAGTGGATTAACCCTAAGGTTATAATAACAAGAAGATTTAAATTAAGATTTAATAGTTAATTACATTAACTATGGTTTTAAATTCAAATTATAAATTTCAATAATTTGAATATGGGCTTTAGTGTCAAAAATGGATTATTTAAACAATTAAATAACTAAATTAATTATTTAATTGTAAGGCAAGAATTAATATTTTATTAATTAAACCTTAGTTATTAATTTAACGTGGGTGATCATTGAGAAGTAAAGAATATTAAAATTCAAGTATTACAAATTGGGCTAATATTGTTATTGGATCCATTCCTCTTTCATTTTCAGATTGGGCCAAATGTGTTGGTTTAGTAAAATCTTATTACATTAACCGAATAAGAGAGAGAAGCTCTGTTAGTTAATTGAGTCCAGGTGGCACTAAAATTGGGACAAGCTAAGTAACGTCTGAGAGGAGAGAAAATAGAGAAGAAGTCATGAGGAGCCATCATCCTCTGATGGAGTTGGTGAGCAGGGAAAGGCTTCACGTGGGAAATGATTGGACAAGTGAAGGGAAGGAGTATCATTATATTATTGCTTCTTATCTCCTTCTCCTCATTATCAAATTTCATTCAATATTGAGTGAGATAGAGAAAAAAGAGAGTTATCGTGAGTAAGGAATACCGTATAAGAAACTTCAAGGGTCTGTTATTAAGATTTCGGTGGTGTTAGTCGTGGAGTGAATGTCCTCTGACTACATCACCTACTTCGAGAGAAGAAGAAAAACAACAACTAGAAATCAGCTTCATTTCAGCCCAACGTTAAGGTATAAAATAAATCTGTTAAATTAGTTGTTGTAGCTTCTTGTCTATTTTTTTGGGCTGTGATGTTTTTAGGACCATGGAGAATCCAGGTGGTATAAGGTAATTTTAAGGATGGAGGTTATTATGTGTAGTAATATGTATATGAATAACTCAGAATATTCACCGAGTATTTGTTAAAATGACTAAGAGACAGTTTCAAGTAGAACTTTGTGTCCAAAAATTATTTTCAAAACTTAGAGTTTCATTATGTCAAAATATCATACGTTTTGTATTCCTGAGTTAAAAACCAGACACAATAGGTTCACCAAGTAATTGGACCAAATGTCTAAAAGAATATGTGATGAGTTAAGCATTATGTCGAAAACTTCTACAACACTCAGTGTCATAGTTGTATGGTCTTAGTTGTTTGGTTGTTCTCAGATTGAAAACCAGAAGGGTTAATATGTTCACTGTTTTGTTTAAAACTGAAATCTAGGAGCATTATTAACTTTCTGGTAAGTGGTAGTGTGAACTCTACGATCATAGAGTGAACGCACTCTGATCGTAGAGCTCACATGAAAACAATTAACATCATTGTTAGAAAACGTAGAGTAGTCTCGGAGATCATGGAGCGGATTCTGTCGAACATAGAATTTCACTCGACAATCGTAGAATCGTCTCGGCATGTGTTGGGCAGATCGTAGAGTGGCCTCGGCCAAGCCCTCGACTATCGTAGAGTAGCCTCGGCCAGGTCTCGGCCATTGCATAGTAATCGTAGGGTGAGATCACTCTGGTCGTAGAGCTGCATTTGATCATCGAATGAGTTGTTGAGGCAGACCATATGATTCGTAGAGTAAGTCTGCTAAGGCAGACAATACAAATCGTAGAGTGATGATTCACCCGACGATAGGAGAGCATAAAACTTTTGAATTGGTTATCAATAACAATCCAAAATAGATAAAATTTATCATTTAATTAGTTGTTATTTAATTAACCAATAAATAATAAGTAAGCATAATAGTTGTTTTTTTTTTTTTTGTAATAACTAAAGTTAATTAGTTAATTACTATTTAATTAAAATTAATTGGTAATTAAAAGAGGTTGAGGTTATAAAATATAATGTATTTAACAGAGTATTAATTACGCAATTATAAGCAATTGTTTCAAAGTTTAATATGTGTTTAACACTTCAGAAAATCTTAGTTAAATTCTTAAATCATCAACCTAAGTTTGATTAATTGTATAAAGGGTTAATGATAATATGCTGACTATGTGTGTTTTGTGTTTGACTTCTGTGCTAGTTGAATAGTCTTAGTAAGTGTATCTATACCATTATACACAATATTAATTGTTAGAGCAACTTTATTAATGTTAAGTCTTTCTAATCAAGTTAATTAAAGCTAGACGTTAATTGTAGCTAAGCAAACAGACAAATTTCTTATCTCTACATTCATTTCATTGAGCAAGTTATTTATTTAAGCTTGAATTGTAATTCCAAGCATGCTTTGAGTGGTTTAATTACTTTACAATTATTCAACATCGATATTATTGTTATTCGCACTTGATGCATTTGAGCCTGTACAGTCTTTGACTTGTACCTTATTTAAGTTCTATTGGTTAAAGAACTATTCAAAGTTAGATCTAACCCATTGTTCGACTAGATATTTACGTTAAATATTTTAAAAGCTATCCAAACCATTGGAGGTACGGATTCTTGGACTGATATGAACACCCCTTCACTACAGGGGAGTAACCCCGTATCTAATATCAAGTACAAAACACTAAAATTAAATGTTATACATACACATAGTGTACAAAAGGCTGATCCCCTCAAGTACGTATTTATGGTAGTAACTATTGGGTCAATTAGCTATTGACTCCAGTAGAAGTTTATAGTTCATAGTCTATTGACTATCTTGATTCTAAAAGCAAATCAATATCCTTGCTTATGTTATTCATATTGTTGAATTGTTTCAGTTATTCCTTTCATTCATGATATATATTATCTCTCGTTGTTATTTAAACTTGTTGAGCAAACTAGTTGCTCACCCTTGCTATATCATGAACTTTATTGCAATTAAACCCGAGTCATCTAGAAAGGACAAGTGTAAAGGAAAGATGAAATGATAAACTTCAAGAGGCAGTCTTAGTTATTGGTCTAGCTAAATTACTTGTTACGTAATATAAACCCTAAGTACTTTATTAAAGGTATTTGTGTACTTTTGTTGTAAGGTTACTGTATCTTGGGACTAGTAACACCTTTCGCATAAACAGCGTATATTTATTGTTCCACATTTAGTTATTGTATGTTGTTTAGTGGTGAATGTTTGTATTGGATCGTGATGACCGGATTCGGGTGATTAGGACCTGAATTTGGGGGCGTCACATTTTTGACTTTTGAAATTTGGGCATTTGGTTTACATATGTCAAAAGGCCTGAAAGGGTCAATTTGTTTGGGTTTACTGGCTAGGACTGAATTGAATGGCCTAGGGATTTGACCCAAGACTTGGTACCTATTAACTAAATCCACATAAGGGATTGGGTTTACTGGGTGAGGAACCATAAGTCCTCTAAGTTTACTGAACTGACTAACAGTGGAGGAGTTACCTCTTCCACAACTATTACTGTCTCATTTCTCACTCATTTTGGTGAACCTGTTTGAATAAACTCTCGTGTAAGAAAATCAGGAATAGAATTTTGACTGCCTTTAATATTTTCAATATTAAAATCAAAAATACTTAATAAAACTTGCCATCTAGCAAAATTTTGCTTAGAAACAATATTTTTAACATCTTTATCTAAAACATATTTTACAGATTTGCAATCAATTCTTATTAAAAACTTTTGATTTAATAAATCACTTTGAAATTTATTGATGCATAAAACTAAAGATAAAATTTCCTTTTTAATAGTAGAATAATTTATTTGTGTATTATCCCATGCACGAAAATAGAAAGAAACAATCTGTTCTGGAGATTTTGGGGTTAACTTTTGTTTGATTATACCTCATAATCCAATTTTAGAGGCATCAGTTTCAATGATTTTAAATGCATCAGGATTTGATATGCCAAGACAGGGAAGTTTTCTAACATGCTTCTTTACTTCCTAGACAATTGAAGTATGAATATCAGTCCAAAAAGGGAGATTACTTTGAAGTCATTCAAATAATGGCTTACAGACTCTTCTCAAGTTCTTATAGAATTCACCTATGTAATTAAGGGAATCTAAAAATCTTTGAAGCTGATTTTTATCTAAGATTTTATTAGGGAATTTACTAGCAAATTGAATAGCTCTAGCAACAGGCTGAATTTGACTATATTGAATAACATGACCAAGAAAGTGAACTCTAGTTTGGAAAAGAGAACATTTTGACTGAGAAAGAGCTAATTCATTGATTTGAACAGTTCTAAAAAATGAATTAAGATGTTTCCAATGTTCTTCAATAAAGTTTGAAAAAATAAGAACATCATCAATGTAAACAATGGCAAAGTGACTAAAAGGATTTAGAATATCATTCATAATATTCTGGAATTCACTAGGGGCATTTTTCAAACCAAAAGACATGACATTCCACTCATAATGACCGAAGGGGGTGGTAAAGGTTGTCTTATACCTATCCTCCTCATGGATCTGGATTTGACAAAATCCACTCTTAAGATTAAATTTATTAAAAATAACTGCTTGACTAAGTTTATTAATTAAATCCTTTTTGTTTGGTAATGGATACCTAATCCATTCAAGAACTTTATTTAAAGATTTATAATTAATAACTAAGCGAGGGGTTCCTCTCTCAATTTCAGTATTTTTATTTACATAAAAAGTTGGATAAGACCAAGAGAATTTACTCTTTCTAATTAATCATTTTCTCAATAGATCATTGATTTCATTTTTACAATAACTCATTTGTTCATGATTCATTTGTATAGGTTTAGCCTTAGTAGGAATTAAATGTTCTTTAAATTCCTTAGCATAAGGGAGCCTAACAATATGCCTCTTTATATGCCAGAAAGCATGTGATAAATCAAAACAAACATTCTTAGTTAATAAGTTATGAAATCTTTTATTTTCTTTTGGAGATTATTATTTTGTAAATATTCTTCAATCCTTTTATATCCAATTTCATCTTTTAGATATTTTAAATGACTTGTCCTATTATTTAAGATATTTAAACTTTTAAAAATTGACTCATCTTGAATAATGCTCAAATCTTTACTCTTAGGTTTATTAATAAATAAAAATGTTACCTCTTGACCTAAGTGTTTACTAGTTAAACCATTTGTATTAGTAGTAAAAGGGTATAATAAATATATAAATGGTAATCCTAAAATAATCTTACCTATCATGTTTCTTATTAAAACAAAAGATATTTCAAAACAAACATTATTTTGACAAATATGAGCTTTAAGTAATTTATAATTCATATATATTTTAATTCTATTAGCTGAAGTCATTCTTTTAGTAGTTTTTACATAATACCTAGTTGGGAATAGACCTTCTTGAATACAATTCAAGTCAGCACTAGTATCAACTAAGGCTGGAATTTCTAAAGTAAATATTTTATTAATAATTATAATGACTTTAATATACCATTTCTGGATGGTAAGAGATTTTAATATGTTTAGAAACAATCCTTGTTGACTAAGGGTTTCATTATCACTATCCGAGTTATTAACTTTAGAAATTTCAGCTTATTCTATACCCTCACTATCCGAGGAGCTATTAACTAACAATGCATCTTTTTCTTTAAGCTTATTAATTTCATTTCTTAATTCATGAATTTTTTATTTTAATTTAGAAATTTCTCGTTTTAAGTTAATAACTTCTTGATTTAATTCAGGTAAAGTTATCTCTTTTACCGAATTTTTAAATCTTTCTAAAGTTTTATTAATACTAAAAATAGGTTTTTCTTTTAATTTATTTACTTTGTTAGTTGGAGTATCTTTATTAAGAAGATCTTTTAATTGTTTAGTATATTGTATTTTTAACTGAGAATCAGATATTTTACTAATTAAATCAATTAATAAACTTTGTTCTTCTTCATGTTTACTTAAAACATTTAGAGTTTTATTATAACAAGTATCAGTTATATATATATATATATATATATATAGAGAGAGAGAGAGAGAGAGAAAGAGAAAGAGAAAGAGAAAGAGAAATTTGTGGGGTATTTTAGAGAGAGAAAACACAGGAAGATAGCTATGGAGGAAGAAAGAGATTTGGCGATATGTGTGATGAGAGAGAATATGGAAAGAGAAATGTAATATATAATCATTATTATAGTGTTTTGCCAATTTTATCCTCAAGAAAGCTAACAAAAACAGGTGAATACCAGAAGTCCCATCAAAAGTGACCAGCTAAAAGCCCGAAGAGTGCAATTTAAAACTAAAATTAGAAGTTTAGGGTGCAAATGTGAACCTTATAAAGTCTGGGGTTTGATGGTGTCTGACATGTAAAGTTTGGGGTGCAAATAATACTTTAGTCTTTTATTTGCTATCGAAAGAGGCTTATAAATAATTAATAATTCCTAGTTAACAATTCATCGTGACCTTATAATTACCCCTGATGATGCTGACAAAACGGGGGGAAAAGATAAAAAAAAGGTGCAGATGGTGAATTATTGACAAGAAATAATTCATCATCTCTATACCCTCTGCTCAAACACAATTAGAGAGGGAGAAATACAAGTTAAGAATAATATAGAAGTTAGGGGAGACTTTAGAATCATTTGTATATGATAAATCCTTGCATTGTTAAATCATAAATGAATAAAATTAGTTCTTTTGACTAGTATAGCTTCTCATGGTATTTTTTTCTTGACATTGTCTTTACTGTTGATTTATTTACCTTGTATCTGATTGATTATTTTTAAATATATTCATAGTGATTAATTGTTTTGCCATCATCAAATAGAGGGAGATTGTTAATGTATTTATGTTGATCTATGACATCTGAATTTGATGATGACTTAATCAAAGTATTTACATGTGTAATTAATAATATAATTCTTAATTTATATATGTATAATCAATAAGTTATTTCAAAGTTTAATTTCACTGTTGAAAAAATTGAATGATCAATGTACAAGTGTAAGAGAAAAGTAAACAATATTGTACAGCCCTTAAAAAGAACAATCATTGTAAAAGGACTTAGGGATTAAATTTGTGACCCCCTAAATTCGGGTCCCTAAACCTCGAGGATTTGGTGCTCATGATCCAACACATACAACACATCCATTCACATACTTTTTTACTAACTAGCAAAAATATTTATATAAACTATTCTTACAAAACATACTACAATCTCTGGTTACACTAACCTTAACTATTACACATAATCCCAAAAGATTTACATTAAACAAAATATAATACTAAATTATTCTAAGAGTTCTACTCTTTTGCCTTTCTTTTGCTTTTGTCCTTCTTAGAGGACTCGGGCTAAGCTGGAAATATTAATAATAATGCAAGGGTGAATAATTACTTTGCTCAGCAAGTTTAAAGGATTCAATGAACAATATATCATAAATAAAAGAACTTATCGTTCTGAGACTTCAACAATATTCAATAATTGTGAAGGAACAAAATATAGGAAACAATTTCTAATAATTATTTTTTTTTAGAATCTTTATTGATAAGTGGTCACTATGGACCATGAACTTCCTAAAGGAATTATTAGTAATTCAACTAAATACCTCAAGAGTATTAAACAATCACAAAATCTGTAAACACATAAAACAAGTACTTAAGGGAATAAACCTATTGTAATTTATGTATATGCATAAAAATTAAGTCTTAGCGCACAAAAATCCATTTTTCAACATCAAATACACCTTTATAAGAGTTGTTCAACTTAGTCTTATCATAAAAGTCTACACCAACTATTTGGTTTGGATAAACTTTGCAAGAATATTCAATTCATTAAATCATATCATTCAATGTCTAGCCGAAACAAATGGTATAAACTTACTTCTTAAACAATTCGTGAATATTAGAATTTTAAAGCTTCACAGTTCAAATATAGAATAAGTCTTTCAAAGGCACACAAGTGCGAATAACGATAATCAATATCAATATGAAATAATTTTCAAGAATTATTTCAATTTAGAAAAATTGCATGCTCTGTTGTCTACGGCTAACTCTTAATTATCGTCCTTTGAATTGCCTATATAATTAATAATTCATTCTACAAATTAGTAATTCACATAACGGTTTAATCTATTGTAATATCATTCATATACTTTATTTTTATCTAACATTTAATAATATTTAAACATCACAATCGAGTCCCACACAAATAAAATTTAATTTTGAAAAATTCGACTCATTCTGACCCAACCTGCCCCGGTTTAAAAAAAATCATTTTGTCGAACCAGCACCATGACGTTGAGCTTTGCACTTAAACCAGCCCCCCAATGTTGCATGGCCGAAAGTTCAAGACCTTTAAAAAATTTTAGATTTTCTAATTTTGTTGGTTTTTATTCTAACATTCATAACTTAGTCATTTCACATCGGATTGAGTTCAAAATCGAAATATAGCTTGTTATAATCATATATTTATTATATTCAAGACGTATTACACTTTTCAAAAATATTTTCCAAATCGAAAACAAGATCGATCTTAATATGGTATCTAGGGTTTGTTAAAATAACATAATTTACTAGAAAAATTGTTATAAATTCGTTTTAGCATATTTTTCATTCATTTCACTTATTATTTATAACTCATAAATCTACAACATATGACACATGAATCATAAAAATTACTTACATAGTTAGAACCACATGGCTTAGAAAATACTATAAACTAGGTTTTCACCTATGATCATGCATATACTTTTTCTTTCCTATATTTTTTACATACCAAGACATATATTAACACATATAACCACATAATATATAACTTTTAGATCTTCACAAATAGCTTATACACTTTTGTTACATAGCTTAGAAAATATGTTTATACATAAGGTTTTCAAAATTAAGGACCTTTACATGCATAACTTGACTACTCATGCTATACAACATATCTAAACATATGAAATCACATATCCTCCAACACAAATTCATCCTTATATCTTCAAAACCAACCATGGTTTCTTTTCACAAAGATCTCCCACAATAAACATGCAAATCTTACAATTACTATCATTAAACTAT
The DNA here is from genome assembly GCA_947179155.2 of Hedera helix. Classification (NCBI taxonomy): domain Eukaryota; kingdom Viridiplantae; phylum Streptophyta; class Magnoliopsida; order Apiales; family Araliaceae; genus Hedera; species Hedera helix. The sequence continues at coordinate 7,219,981 of OX359277.1, forward strand.
AAATTAACTAAAGTTTTAAAGTAAGAACACTTTTAAACCTTGTTGATCGTGATGCTTTTCTCCTCCTTTCTAGAAATCTTGCTAGACTCTCTACCTCTTCCTTCCTTAGAAATCCGAAAATGGCTTACATAAACCCTCTTGGTTTTTTTAACTCACAAGCTCTCTTTATTCTTTATATTTTTTTCGTAAATGAAGCTTTCACTTCTCTCTACTCACTCTCTCTCTCTCTACAATACTTGGTAGATCTAATAAAAGAACCAAAATTAGCTAGGCTTGGTGAAGGGTCTTATTTATAGGACTTTTGAAAACCTCACACTTAAGCTCTAATCAACCAGCAAGTTGGCTTAAACACCATTAATACTAACTAAGCTTGCTTACTGTTACTTTGAATGACTAGGAGAATGATCACCTTGAATGACTCTTGTACAAAGAGTGAAGCAACATAAATGGTTGGGTAACACAAAAGCAACAAGGAAGCAACAAGTGGGCCCCTAAATCTCTCCTATTTTGGCTTTATTTTTATTACAAACATACACAGACACAGATATATATATATATATATATATATATATATATATATATATATATATATATATATCTTGACCATGACCCACATTTGACAATTAACTTTAAGTTTGGGCTACATTAATTGTCTTTCATTGGGCTTCATTTAATTCATTTGGCTAATAAGTTGGGCCAACTTACATCTTTTAACAATACTTATCAGTATTTAAAAGCTTGGGCTTATTAATTCATTTCTATTTAGCTTGCCAAATTACTTAACTTGGGCTTCTATTAATTCTTCCATTAGACTCCCATTAAATATAATCACTTAGGTCAGTCCACTAATATTTAATTATATTACTTGGACTCTTTATAAGACTTATAAGTACTATGCTTGGCTTTCCTTTTCATTCCATAATTACATGATTAATAAATATACACACAAACACATATATAATTTTATATATATATTCATTCAATCACATACTTGCACAAATTAATTATCACAAAAATTCATTTCATTGATAAATAGTTCCTCAATTCTATTTACAATGTTACAAAATATTCACGGTTATTACAAAATTTGTTAGGTTGATCCGAATGACAAACATAAACTAGTTAGGGATCAAATTTGTTAAGTTGATCCAAATGACAAAGATAGACTGGTTAGGGATCAAATTTGTTAAGTAGATCCATTAATGCAATATAATAGGTTGAAGATTAATCGAGCAGAACAGAGAAGTAGTAGAGTCAAAACAAAGCAGAATGCACAAGACTAAGAAATCGTAGAGTGAATTGCAGAATAGCCAAAATCATAGAGTAAGTCAAGATCGTCAGGTGAGATAGCTAAATCTTAACTTTATACTCCATGACTCTCAGATCGTCAAGTGTAGAACAGAGAAGATCGCTGAGCAAAGTAGAGTAGAGCAGATTCGTCAAGTGAAGAATAGAGCTGCAAAAGCCAAGGAAAGAAGAATAGAAGGAGACTCTATACTGAGCATTAAACCATCAAAGAAGAATACTCAAGCATAGAACAGGAGAAATCAGACTTACTTCAAGCAAGAGAATAAACAGGAAGAAGAGCAAAGCTTATCCCATGAACATGAAGAGTTAGTAGAGTTTAGACAAGTAGTTCAACACCGCAGAGAAAAGACAAAAGGCTCTGATCATAAAGTGAAGATAAATAGCTCACAAGAGTAAAACAAATCAAAATGCTCAGGATCGTAGAATGGAGTTTAATTGAATATCATCAAATCACTGAGCTACTTAAGATTGTTAAGCTACTTCATAACGCAGAGTCACATCATTGTTGAGTTTCATCAGTGCTACCTAACAGAGTACAAAACACGGAATATCAAACATCACTGAATGATAGAATCCTAGAAGCTACTTTCATTATGGAAAGATAAAACAAAGAAGATGATTCACTGGCCTACAACGGATGATTGGAATGTCTTTATCAATCATTCTCCAATAAGAATAAATTCAGAATAAACTATCCTAAAAAGACAAGGATTAAAGTACTATTCAACAATGACTAGTTTATCAAGTGAAGAGGACACGTGGCATCTACTACAGCAAAAGAAGAACACAAAACAAAGACTAACATAGTACAATCCACTTTATTGTAAACAGCAAGCATCCTTAAGACGAAGATGGCTCAGGCAGAAAAGGTAGAACTTGAATTGGACAAAAGGTTCAAGTTCATAGAATTGAAGTATTAGTTTTTGGTATTGCAAAGTGAACTAAGCACATCTGGCAAAGTCAAAAAGTTGAGTGCAAATCAAGAAGCGATTATAAACAGAGAACCAGATTATAGAACTACCGAAAGGTACCTTAGGAGTATTGAGCAACATGAGGTACAGAGCAAGAATGCAGAGCTACTCATTTCAACAGAATATCTGAGGAGTGATTTTGTAAAGTGAAACTCCTGACATCAACAAGTAATCATTCTAACAAAGAAGATTCTTCAACACATTCACCTTGAAGATCTTTTGAAGTTTGTTGGAAGAAAGAAGAAATGTCTTATCAGTCGAGTTTCCAATAGCTATATTTTGTCAACCCAAGTCTGTCAACCATATATATCAGACTAACATAGTTGACAACTTCGGTGGCTACAGCAAAAGACCTGAAACTATTAAAGAGCAGAAAACTTTTAAGGCAGAAATTTGTAATGCGCCAAGAATCCTTGTACTTACTGCAGGCGACCCCGTGCGTTAAAGTACAACCTTATCCTTAATAACCATTTCATACGCCAATAATATAGTTAATAAAAACACTATTATTTAAAACTTTACAACACTTCTAATCCAGAATCGCAATCTTTATTAAATTTTTATACAACTCAGATCATATATATAGTATAACCTAGTTTATTACAATAATTATGAGTACACAAAAGCTCACACTCCAACAATAAGTCATTTTGACTATACATTGTCTTCGCTTACTCATTAGAGTCTGCTAGAATCAGCACTTATCTAACAAAGTTTCACATGATACAACCATTACAAGGCTCCTAACAGTTAATACAATAAAACATAATAATCCCAAAATATTACAAAACGTAGTTATCCCAGAATATTACATCAAAGGGATTTATCCATATCTAACAATAAGGTCTTATAACCCACGTAACTTCAATCGTTTCCTTTGCTTTTACCAAGATATACTATAACGCCCTGAGAATCCCTATACTTACTGCAGACAACCCCGTGCGTTAAAGTACAATCTTATCTTTAATAATTATATCATACACCAACAATATAGTTAATAAAAGCACGATTATTTAAAACTTTACAACACTTCTAATCCATAATCGCAATCTTTATTATATTTTCATACAACTCAAATCATATATATATCACGACCTAGTTTATTATAATAATTGTGAGTGCACAAAAGCTCTTACTCTAACAATAAGTCATTTTGACTATACATTGCATTCGCTTACTCATTCGAGTCTGCTAGAATTAGCACTCGTCTAACAAAGTTTCATATGATACAACAATTACAAGGCTCATAACAGTTAATACAACAAAATATAATTATCCTAAAATATTACAAAACGTAGCTATCCCAGAATATTACAACAAAAGGATTTATCCATATCTAATAACAAGGTCTTACAACCCACGTAACTTCAATCGTTTCCTTTATTTTTACCAAGATCTTCAGGTTTCTCGTTCTTCGCTGAAAGTGTTTATTTTAAGCAAGGGTGAGTACGATAGCTCACCAACTTTAACAGTTATCACATAGCACGTTTCATATTACATGTTTCAAAGTTCATATCTAATTTTGTATTATTATGTATGTAATATACTTCTCATGCTATGCATTTGTTATATGCATTATACTACTCATTCTTTGCATTTTATATATGCATTATACGTCTTATAATGTGCTTTTTATCAAGATATAAAATTCACTTAGAACAAATACTTTATATTATCAACCAAATAACAACAGTTATAATCACAACGTACCACACAGTGCATATTTTAAACATGCTTACAAGAAATTCACATAACATAGAAAATCTTTCACATACTAAACAAATTAGTTTTCACATAATAATAATTTAACTCATAAGAGTAAGTTTTGAAAAATTTGCCTTTCACCATCTTTACCAATTATGCTAATTTTTGTGTCCTTCTACCGACCTACAAGTTATGAGAGATCGATAATACAATATTAGTCAAATCTTGACACTTAACATAATCATATATTAGAATTCTTAACTGAATTCATTATCCTTCGTGCAACTTATACAAGTATATGGGATTGACAATACAATGTCAGACATAGCTTGACTCTTTGTTTAGTCTTATTTCAAGACTTTAAATCCTATTTGTCTTATCGTTTATTGAAAAACTTACACCAATTATAGGCTTAAACTACCAAATAGACACCATTAGGTCATTCGTATTGGTTTAAAGTGCTTAAGTATTTAGTTTATACATTATTGACTCTTAACTTTTGGAAAAACATGACCCGAATCTAACCCGACTCGAAAAACTGAAAGCAACAAGTTTGAACGCAGTTGCGCTTAGTCCCCGCTATAACTGCGGTCATCAGCTCAGATGTGCTCCCCTGCATCCACAGTTATGGCCCAGTTCATTACTCGGACAGCAGCTGCGCTCAACCCAAGTGCAGGTGCGCTCAGCTCTAATTTTTGAAAACTTTGATTTCAAATTCTAATTTCAAAAACCTTAACTCATTTGATCTTTTAACAACATACTCCAACATTTTAAGTTTTGAAAATACATCAACCAATCATAAAAATCAACTCTTGTTTTCTCTTTTTATAAATATATGTTTTTACTTGAAAACATTTACTAAATCATACCCATTCATTGCTTCCAATCATGTCCCAAGGTTAAACCTATAAACCAACATGATTCTTAACACTTTAAGTACACTACACATCTATTGAGCTTCCATGCTCACCATAGCTTGTTGGTTTCACATTAGTTCAACACCAAAAACTTTAGTCTTTTACCAAGGCATTAACAATCGACGTAATGATTTAGCCAATTTAAGCTTTTCACAATAGCATACCTTTCTTTTTAAAGCTCATACTAAGAAGATTCCACATTAAACATATATCCCTCATTGATTTTTCATAGGTTAACCACTTGAAATCTCAAAGATAGGAAAACCATTTCTTTTAAGCTTTTTATCAAACATGATTTAGGCATATTTTACTAACTCTTTCGATCTATGACTTCTATTTAAGTCTTGATGTTAATGGTTGATCATACATAAGATGTGGTGCAACCAAACATTCACCAACAACATATCTCTCACTACAATATAGGACACACCCATGAACTAAAGTTATTATAAGAGTTTGAGCTTAGGAATACTTTTAACCTTTGAATACTTGAAACATCCCCTTGATTCTTGATCTAGCTTTTACTCTTGATCTCTAAGAACTCTTGTTATTAGTAGCTATTGAGTATTGTAAGGATCCTCCTTCTTCTTCTTTTGAATCACACGGGTCTCTCTCTCTTTCTCTCTATATCATATTCCCTATTAGCTCATATGCTTACACTTCAACAACAAAAAAAAAGAGCTTTTAGAAGCTCAATGGTTGAGTATGTGTGTGTGTGTGTGTATATATATATACATATATATATATAAACCCCCCACCCACCCACCCCACCCCACCCCACCCCACCCCATTTTTTTTCATCAGCTAAGTGTACACATATATGTACACCCTATTACGTACTATAGTCCTCTTGTTAGCTCTTCCATTAGACCTAAAAGGTCCCTTCTTCCTGCCCCCAATGTTGTCGAGTTGCTCTGTAATATCCCAGATATTTCACAAGATTTTTAAATAAGATCTTGATGTTGAAATAAAGGTTGAAGTTAAACCCTAGATTTGGATAAGTAAAAGTTATAGAATTTGAGTAAACATTTTACCCTAACATTTGTGTTAGGATTTAAATGTGAGTGAATATAGGTTTTTAAATTTTAAAATCTAGAATTTAATTATTACATATACTTGGAGATATGTTAATAATAAGGTAATATAATACCTTTAAAGCTCGATGATTATATTTGACTAAAAGAGTTTATGTAATAAGTTATAATATGATGTATGTGGAAATTTATTAAGGAAATAAATTTCATTTGGAGAGATATTTTTAAGGTAATGTGAATGTGTGTGTGTATAGACATATATACACCTAGAGGTGCGCTAATTATATTTTTAGCCGATCATGGTAAATGATTAACGGAATTAATCATCAAGAACATTATAAAGCTTGATATATTAATTAAACAAGCTTTTGAAAATTTAAACCTTGAGTGATAATTTAAGATAGCCCAAATTAGTAAATTGGGAAGAGACAAGTTGGATATTGTGGTGGTAATTAAGTTTAAACCCAACCTAGTGACCAAGTGTTAGAAATTAAATAATAGTCCAGAATGGATTAAGGTTATGGCGAGTTAAATTGGTATATATGACAAGTCATATGAATATAGTGAACAAGCCAAGACAGTTAATAATTTTAAGACTTGTATGTATGACCAAGTTATTAAGGTGGCAGTCGAAAATTAGGAATGTACCCTGCGTGGTTGTAATTTGTGGAATAGCGTTGTGAAGAGAATGAGGTAATGTATACCTGATAACATGAGTATAATTACATGTGTGAAGGCAAGGTAATAAATCGAAATGTCAAGAAATGACCAAAGTGGTTAAATAGTCAAAGTTTGACTAAAGAAAAGAAAGAAAAGTCAAGTTAAAACTCCAATTTGGAGTTCGCAACAGAATTTGGAGACGCGGATTGAGCCGTTGAGTTCAGAACGTCAAAATTGATAAGGAGATATAGTAAACACAATTTGGCGTCGGGGTCGACTTTTGGTCAAAGTTAACCGTTTAACTTGTAAAAGTGAAAAGTCAACATTTGAGTTTGAAGAAGAATTTTGAGAAACGAACTTCACCGTTGCGACGGGAACATCAAATTTAGTGAGTATGGACTGTAAACACGATATGTGTTCCGGTTGACTTTTTGGTCAAAGTTGATCGTTTGAATTTTTAGGGAAAAAGGTTAAACTTGAAGTTCGGAAGAGAATTTGAAGAAACGGATGTTACCATGACGACGGGAACATCGAAATTAGTAGGAATCAACTATAATATTAAAATTTTGATTTTTCGGATCAGACAGTCAAAGAGCAGGTCAGATAATTAAAAATTGGACCCAAAATAGATAACTTAATTTACAGATTTTAGTGGGCCAGCTATCTCAAATTTTTTATGTGGTTGAATTTAATGTGAACCAATCATTTACTTATCTTATCATAAGGCAATCCATTCCAGCCAATCACATTATTTCATCTCCTATCATCTTAGATATCAATTTTTATTAAGCTCACTTAGTTAGAGCATGAGAAATCAGCATTTTGGGATAAGAAGAGAGAGTTGCTCACAGGAAAATAAGGAGAAGAGAAATGCAACCTTAAGCCAATGATTAAGGAAAGCTAAGAATGTATAATACTAAACCCTTGATTAATCTTGATTTCTTGGGTATGTATTGGGTTTTAATGAAATTAATGGTTATAGATGATGATTAAACTTTTATGTAAGGGTTTAATCATGGATTTTAATGAATCTATTAGATGATTCACGGATTAAATTAAAAGAAGTAAAGTTGAAAAACGAAATTCGCGAAAAAATGATGTTTTGTTGCTGTTGGTTTGAGATTTTTTATAAAATCGAGTTTTTAGAGTTAGAGAGCGAGCTATATATCAAATTAAAGCTACGGAAGTAAGCTTTCTGTAGAAATTTTTAGATCACAGAAATTCGATGTGGTTTATGTGTAGTGATAGTTTGAAGCAGACTGGGTCAGACGAAAAACTGTCTGCCCAGAATCTGCTGCGATTTTGGACCTTGAAAAAATCATATAAAATCATATTTTTGAAATTTGAAGGTGTAAAGTACAAAGTTGTAGCTATGGAAGTTATCTATAAGTACCCAAAAGAGTTAACCATTTTATGGAGCATAACATTTTTGAAAGAATTTATTTGGTGTGACTGTCCAGTGACTGAAACTACCTTGACAGGTTGTGGAAAATCTTAAATCTGTGTAGTTTGGTACAGAATCTGAAAATATTTCATTCTACAAAGTTGCAGATAATTAAATTTCGTGTGCAATGGACTTAAGATTCATAATTTTCTGATAAAAGTACTAATTAATATGAATGTTAGAGGATTCAGCGCGGTCAAACCGGACCTGTTCAGATCCTGTCCATTTCAGTGCAGAATCTAAAAACTTTTCCTTCTACAAAGTTTTAGAGAATTAAATTTCATGCAGAATGGACTTAAGTTTCATAATTTTGTAATAAACGAGCTAATTTCTATGAATTTCGGAAGTTTCAGCGCATTAAAAATTAAAATTTAATTATTAAAAATATTTTTGTGCTGAAATCATTTTTGGACAGAAATATTGTAATATTATTTCTGATTTTTCTAAAAATTTTGGTACATTATTGTGGAGTATTGGGCATTTATTGTATTTTATGGCTATTTAAAGTTAATGTAAAAATTCATGGAAAATTCTATGAATGTTGAAAATTTACAAAACTTGGTGGAAAATTTTATAATAATATAAGATAAATATTAATGGTGTTTGGGGGATACAAAAGTATGTTGGGTGATTATTTATATTTTAAAAGCTATTAAATAATAGTTTTATATATATAAATAATTACAGAAATTTGTTGGATAATCCAGAAATTTTGAAAATTGGTCGAAAAGTTTTGAATGATATTCTAGAGACTTTAAGATGATGATTGGACTAATGTGAGGTTGGGTTAATATTTAACTATTTTAAATATTAATCCATTAATGTAAGAATTGAGATAGATTATTAGAAAATAAGTACGGGCGAACGGAAATGTCAGGTTATGTCCGACATGTTAAGTGACATATACGGTTATGTTATTAAACTAAACTAACGTGTTAGATTTATAATTGACTATATTTAATTAATATATTAAATATAGGTTGTACAATGACGGTTTTAGTCGAGTTACATTAATCGGTGAACTACAGACCGATGCAAGTCTTCAGTACTTGTTGTTACTTGCTTATTTGTTGACGTATGATTAAACTGATCAAATACATATGAAATTACGTGTTATGTGATTACTTGATAATTTGATCAATGTGTGCACATGATGCAGTTATGTGAGTACCTCTGAAGATGTTCAATGTTTGATCTGAATAGCCATTAAATCGTAATGAATATGGTATATATAAGATGATTTGTAGAAATAGTTACATAGCACGTTAAGCATGACACACACATAGCATGTTAATTGTTATATGCTACATGAAGCATGGAATGTGTAAACTAGTGAACTTGTTGAACCGTTGTGCTCATCATTGCCCAATATTAATATTTTTCAGGTGAAAATGAGAATCCTAGAGTATCGGGATATAATAGAGTTATGTTACAACATCGACTAAGGTTATAATGTAATTATTTTAGATTTCTGATATAATGATTTGTTGTAGTTGAAATTATTAAGGATTATGGTAATTAATAATATGTCAACGGTGTTATGAGTCCTGATCAGACTGTTAAAGGGTTACTTAAGAATTTTAATTGTACAGGTGTATAATTATGGTATTGATTGAATTATGCCATAAATTCTAAGCAGATAACAACTAAAGTCTGAAATAATATTAAATTATAAATTTTGAACTATCATACATTTATAATTAAGGTGATGAGTCAAACCAGATAATAAATGAGATTGACAGTAAAAGTAAAAGGTAAAGGTTGCGATCCAAGGACTAGGATCGAGATGTAAAGATTTTTAAATGCCGAAATATTTTATTTAAATGATGGGGGGGAATTATACAGAAAAATTCGATTATTGATGATGTAAAGTCAATTAATGGATTAAATAAAGTGATTAAAGGTTTATTAACGAACCGAAATTAGGGATAAGTTTATGTAAATTTCAGGGTCGTTACATGCTCACCTATTGAGCTGCTAAAGTCACGTCCTAGTTGCTTATAATCATAGCTAATAAATATATATATACCCAACAATTTAATGCTCTTTCTCAACTGCTATAATAACAAATATATATGTATATAGTCATTGCACCTAGAGCCAAGAAAATGGATAGAAAAGTCTTCCTTTTCTCCTCCATTTAATGAGAATATGGGACAAGCCATTGAAGCCACAAAAGTCTCCCTTTTCAGCCAAACAAAATAATCCCCAAAAGTCACCCCCACATGTTTCATGGAGTTGATGAAATGGTGGACTAAATGTCCCCAAAATTATTTCATTTTTCCTTTATTTTTATGCCACACATGCACACACACACACACACACACACACACACACATATATATATACTAATGTATACATACATATACACCAACAATTGGTTAATTGAATACACTTCCTATACATATAAAAGTATATGTATATTAACCTTTCCAATTGGCAATAATGCCTTTAATCCTTCTTCGATTTGCTCCCATTAACATGAACATTTCAAGGACACCAACGTCATTATTTTATTTCTTTAAGGATAACATAGACATTTCATCATTGCTAGGACACCAAAGTTATTACTTAAATTCTCTAGGGTAAAATGGTTATCCTTCCATTTCTTTAGACTTTCCATTTATAGAAAGTTTCTAAACTTTTCATTTATGAAAATTTTCCATTTTTCTTTTTCATTTATGGAAAGTTTCAAACAAATCATTTATTTTTCTTTTTCCTTCTCCTTTTAATTCTACACATTAATTAGTCTTTCAAGCTAATCTTACATACATGATACAAAACCATTTAATTCTCTTTCTTATCTTTCATTGTAGCTAAAATTGATCACATAATTTTAACATAGGTTACACCATATGGGCTATTCAATTTAGTAATTCACTTGCTTAGCCAAAAGTGATACATCAAGTATAACTAACATAACCATTATATTAATACCCCTTTAAGGCTGACATAAAATCCGTTGAGCCTTAAAATCTTCCACCTAAACTGAAAAGCTTAACTTAGCATGGGATTTAATGAAATTCATCTTTAATAAAGTCTACCACCCACTCTTACAATTATTAAAAATATCAGGTTTACTTGACTCCATTGCTTGGGCTCCCCTAAAAATACCCAACCATACTTTCATTGCAGCTATTTGATTAATAAGCTAACATAAATCATAACTCATGTAATTAACCAAAATATTTAAATTACAGGGCTTTCCCCTTTTTTGTTCCATTTTGAATAAATAAATATACCCCTATATAAATATTCATTCAATCCCATCATTCTATAACAATTTCGAATTAACCTCATTCGTTAATGAAAGTTGTTTCATGAAATCTTCATATTGATCTCCGTATTGAAATACGTATAATAATTTATATTATACGCATGTTCTTCCCGTATTCTAATCGTATGTGACTAAGCTTCCGTATTTATACATAGCATAAACACTTAACTCATATATAGGTTTTAAACTTCTAAACACATGTTTCACACTTAATCCAAACATCCGAATTAGGTTAGGATGCTTAGTCGTCTCTACACATTCCTCTTCCTCAATTAGGTTTTAGACTTCGACCTTTAAAAGAATTTAATCCTTGAAATTATTACAATCATATTATTAAAGTTTGGTTTACTTCCAAACCCTTATAACATCTATATGTTCAACAAAACTCATCGATTGTCTTATCTTAAGTACTACATTATCTCCCATTTCATTTACTTTTTCCTGTCAGATTTGTGGCAGGACTCTTTCTTAGCCTAAGTCTCATTTTACTAGTCTTGGCTCAATATTACCTATTTATACTCAGGTATTAATCATTCTTATTTTTGTTTATCGATTTCCTTAATACTAGGTCTTATATCTTAGTCTTTAATCGCATTCGATTACATTACAAACCTAATTCTTATAAAAATGACTATCTTTCACTTCCTTATCTAAGGATTATTGCATTTTATAATCATATTACTCATTTAAGATTATCTTTATGATATTTATAAATTTATGGGTCATCACAAAACAAGTTGTGTAACGGTAACTTCCAAACGGGCATTTTTTAGAAGAAAATCTATAAATAGATTTCAGATTCAAACAGAAGAAAGAGAGAGCTTGTGAGGATCCGAATTTTCAAGATTTCTTTAATAATATTAAATGAGAATTTAATTGATAAAATTATCAAGGTTGTTAAATTAATTATTATTTTATGTGGTTTAAGGTATGTGAAGGGATTTAATTGGTAAATTAAATCTGTGCAGAGATGGAGATGAATTGTGTTGATTTAAAATAATTGAAATAAACAAATAAATTGTTTAAAAATAATTTATGAGGAATAAAAAAAAATTCATGTAATGGTACAATAAATTGTACAATAAAATTATTGTGAAGATGCAGGAATTATTATTTAAATAATGTTATTAGATATGAATATATATACATTTGTATATATATGTGTGCATGTTTAATTGTGATAATTATAAATTTCATTAATTATGAGAATTAAGGGATTAATAATTAAATTAATTCAAAGTTAAATAAAAGTGAATGAGGAAGTTAGTAAAATTAGAAATATTGATTATTTAATTAATCAATAATTATGGTGAAGGTTTAGAAATTATTTAAGAGGGGGAAAGAATTTTATAAATTATATACTAATAAAGTATATAATTTATATAAGAAAATTAAAGTAAAAGAGTAATGGAAAAATAATTATATAAATTATATAAGAATTATTATATAATTTATATAAGAGGATTAAATTAATGAAAGGATTAATAAATGTATAATTATTGATTATGCAATTAATTGATGATTATGGAGGAATTTCAGAAATTATTTAAGAAAGGAGAATGTAAATATATAAATTATATAATATTAAATTATATAATTTATATATAAAGAAATTAATGTTAAATGATAAAGAAATGGGAAAATAAATGAGGAAAAATGAATATTTTAAATTATTAAAAATTACGTTTATGTATAATGGAATTATTATGACTTTTATGAAGAATAATATTTCGGAAACGTGAACATGTTAGTGTAACATGTTGTCCAAATAACGAAGTGAAAAATTATGAAAAATAAATTTTTTATAAGCTATATGTATTATTTTATGAATTTTGGAGGTATAATTACCTCAAATAACTACATGCATGTCATTATGCATGTACAAAATTTGTCAAGTAAAATACCCAAAAAGGGTATTAATATTATTTATAAATCATGTTATGATTTTTGGTAAATTAAAATAAATATTTTATATATATTATATAAAATATTTATTACACAAAATAATTACGTAATGTATTTAAATTAAAATTTTGCATGTTATTTTCTTGAAAAATTCGGAAGTTTCACGTTGCATGCAAAGTCGGTGGAAATTTTTAAGGATGCAAAGCCTTTGACTATAAAAGGAAGGAAAAGAATAAGAAAAAGAGAAAGGAGAAAGAAAAAGAAATAAAAAGGCAACAAAACTCTCTCTTACTATATTCTCTCTCCCACCGCCACTTTCTACCACCATCACCGTGCACCACCACTACCGAGAAGGATGGGAGATTTTGGTGCTATCAAGTGGAAGAGAAAGCTTCCAAAGAAGGATTTCTAAGCTCTTTAGAAGGTATAAATATTTTTTATTTAAATTATTTTATGTAATTATGGTGATAATTAAATTGTGTGGAAAATTAGAAATTAATTAAGATAATTATTCTAAATAATTTATGAATGTGTATTTATGAGTTTTATGATTTTTGGTGTAAGTATATTGTGAAATTTTGGTATAAAAATGGTTAAATTGTGAAAAAGTTGGTACACTATCGCGAGAGAAGAAGAAGAAGGAAAAAAAGGACGATCGCGCATTGCGCGCGGTCATTTTTTCTCAGACGCGGCATGAAACGACATCGTTTTGGGGGCAAAATCGGGGGTCCCGCCTTGCGCGGCGGAAGTTTCCGGAACAAGCCAGCGAACAACGTCGTTTTGGAACGACCAGGGATGGTCCGCGCGATGCGCGGCCACGTTTTTTGGGGCAGAAATTACGAAAATGCCCCTGGTCTTTTAAGTTAATACCCAGCGTGTCCTAGATGCTCGGTAATTACTAAAATTCCCCTGAACTTTCCGGAAAATTCCGGTTGTGTCCTTAAGGGCGCGAAAATTACGAAAATGCCCCCAGAACTTAGTTTTAATTAAATAAATGTTTAAAATTGTTTTAAAATTATAGAAAAATATAAAAAAATACTAAAAATATAGAAATGATGTTTGGGCATTAAATTTAATATTTTTGTAGAAATATTAAATATTGGGGATTAATATTTAAATGTTTAAATATTAATCTAATAAGGTTATAATTTAGAAAATGGTTAAATAAAATTTTCGGACAACCAAATATGTTAAATTTTATCCGATGAGCTGGGTTGTCCGTAGTGAAGGCATTAAATATTAAGTTATGTTAATATTTTAAAGGACGAGGTTAATATAATTAACCGTTTTATGTAATAATTAGCCCGGGGATGATATTAATTTAGTAAATTAATATCATGAGAGGATAAATAATTATTAATTAATTATTTTATGACCATAGGTTGTTCGAGGAAGGGTTTTAAACTACCAATTTAATAGGTGGATTTTCAGGCAAGTTCTTCAGTCCTTTAATGTTAAATGTTGTCTGTTATGATATGTTAATATTTGTTAAAATGCATACAAATTATGTGCAATGTGATACGTAATTAATGTGACCACAATATGTATTTTGTGCAACGTTATGAATATATATGAGATATATTGCTCAAGTATAGGCACAACACATGATATATGACACACACTGAGCATGTTAAGATATGTGCTACGTGAAGTATGAAATGTGTTAACTGTTGAACTTGTTGAGTCGTTGTGCTCATTACTTGCTTAAAATAAACTTTTGCAGGTAAAGAAATAAATTTCAAGAATATCAGATTATATTAGATACGGATCACCCTAGAAGGTTGTGAATATAATTGTTATATTCAATGTGGTAAATTACAAAGTTTATTTTGATGTTTCGTATGTACATATACGTTGGATCCGTATAGGATGAATAGAGTTAAATTGTGAACCGTGAATGTTCAAGATAGTTGTTACGATAGAAATTATTATATGTTTGATTTTGAATGATGCAACAAGGAATAATTGTATGAAAGTAAATAACATTAGATTATGAATGTGGAGCATCATTGTACTAGCTACAGAAAGAAAAAGTAAAGGTTGCGATCCAGGGACTAGGATCAAGAAATAAAGTTTTTTTTTTAAATGATAAAATATTTAATACAATGATTGAATTGAGAAAAAAAAATTATACCGAAATATTTGGTAATTGTTGATTTTAAAATCAATTAATGGATTAAATAAAGGGATTAAAGATTTATTAACGGACCGAAATTTGGACGTACATGAAGATAATGTATAATAAATATAAATTTTAAAGTAATAAGATTGGTCGAATTTCGGGATCGTTACAGAGCTCGGTCAATATACAAAGAAAATAGATAAACTAAAAACGAAAATACCAAAGGGGTCGGTTGATCTGCAGATGACCGAAAAGAGGATCGATCAAGGAAAAAGATAACATTACTAACCCAAATCCATTTTACACTTTAGAGGATCGATCATAAAACAATTTCAGCCATACAAGAGCCAGAGCAAAATCGAGAGAAATATGCTGATAGCTCATGAAGAAAAAAGATCAACGAAATTATTCAGCTGCTAAGTTCTTCATAATAGAGCTTAATGCCAACTTAGCAGCACCTCACACATCAACATCAACAACAACAAAGGACAAGTTTAGATGGCTCGACTAATTCAAAGAGAATCCGAACTTGTGTGGGAAAAAAGAAGAGTTTAGATGGCTCGCTTGATTCGGAGGAATCATACCCTATGTGGCAAGGACTATGTGTCCAGTTGTAAGGTTTAGAGGAACCATTTATCCTATAGTGGAATATCCATGCTCAGTGAAGTTAAAGAAAGAATTAAGAGTAATTTAGGCTTCGAACCTCTTAAAAATCCCTATGTTTCATTGTCTCTTTTTTACTTTCATTATCTTTATTGTATTTACCATAATTATTATAACTGTCTTATTGCAAGATTACTTATTACAATAAATTTTCATTAGCAAACTTAAAACAGAATTATGTGTTTATCTATCAAGGATCTAAAGGGGGTTTTACCAAATAACTAATTCCGTTATACTATTCAATTGCAATAATATTTGGTAAATATGCTAAAAAAAAGAGTATACAATAATGTATAATGATCTATTCAAACCCCCTTCTAGATTATATGTGTGCCATCTGGGAATAACATACACGTTTTCAAATTCAAATCCACCAATATACATCTTTTTGCCAACTATTCACAATCCAAAAATCTAAATCACAATCCATAAAAGTAAATGATCAGGTATAAAATTTCACACTACTTCAAAATTCATGAAGTCATATCCCATACAAGTTCCTAAAAGTTAAAGAAATGAATAATCAGAATGGATATATGACATTAATGTTAAAAATAAAAAAGATAATTAAAATAGGGAAAATAATTAGTTACTTACATTCAAGTCAATACTATTGTTATGTGTATTTCAAGAAAAACAGGTTGTGGATTAAATTTTGTACTAGAAATCAAAATATAAAATTTAAAATTTAAAATTTAAAATAGGGAAAATTTTGTATTTCAATACTTAAAGATGACGTGGCATGCCACGTGAACAATTTAAAATAAAAAAATATGATGTGGCATGCCACATCATCAGTCCTTAAATTTTAACAATCATGAACAAAAAATTCAAATTTTGTAAAAAAAATTCAGTTCAGCAATGAGATTGTAAAAAAATCAGTTCAATTATATATATATATATATATATATATATATATATATATATATATATAAATTGGGCTTCAATTCAGTGAGAAAAATATGATATAACCCATTGACATACACTATGTGTGTGTAAAAAGAATTAAAAAATATTGGAGAGAAAATAAAATTAATAAAAGAGTGGGGAGAGAGAATAAAAGTTTTTGAGTTTTAAGAAGTAACTGTTCTTATCTTTTAAAAGGGTAAAAAGGAATGTAAAAAGTTTTACTTTTTTGTTTACACCAAAATAACTACCAATTTTTCTCCGACATTATAATGTAAATAGATACGTTATTTGCAATCCAAATTCATTATAAATTAAGCATCATTTTTTTTTTTTTCAACAAAGCAAGTAGAAAAGATTATGCATATGTGGAAAAAAAAAAGAGATTGCAATTGTATAGGAACAATTTGACAAACATTGCCAATTTGCAGCAAGGCAACCATTAGAATACCGACTTTCCACCCAAAGAATCAGCAAAAGTAATATTTCTTCCGCATTATAAGATTATTATTGATTTTAAAAAATTAATTCAAGATATTTTTAAATTCAAAATTAAAATAATTTTCAATGTAAATTATAAAATAATAAATTTTACAATTAGAAATACCTTGTAGATAGTTTATAATATTTATTATTGTATTGATTAATATTAAAAGAATTTATGTCAATCTTAAATTTAAAATTTTCATTAACTTGATTTTAAAAAGTCAATAATAATCTTGTAATTAGAGACGAATGAAGTATATAACAAGGTATTATGCTCTACAGAAATAAAACAGTTAATAAGGGACGTATATGCTTAACAAACAAAATGTTTTTGAAAAAATTATCAAGAAAATATGTTTACACTATATCTGTGTGTGTGTGTGTGTGTGTGTGAGAGAGAGAGAGAGAGAGAGAGAGGTGAGTGTGCGGGTGAGGGGACGTAATTTATGACTCGACAATATTTGTGGGAGGTTTTATGTATACGTGTGAGCAAATTCTGTAAATTAGTATATTTTTTGGATTATGTCAATTGTAACAATATATATTGGGAGGTTTTATGTATACGCGTAAGCAAATTCTGTAAATTAGTACATTTTTTGGATTATGTCAATTGTAATAAACATATATGGGACTATTTGAGATTCACTCTTACTAAGTGAATCTCAAACAGGTTTCTAAACTTCCTAAATTATATGAAAAAATACAAATGCAATTAATAATCCTAAACAAATTTAGAAGATATTGGATTAAGTGTAAATGACAACAAAACAGATCAGTTAATATTTGAAATATATCGTAATATGTGATATCAAAGTAGACAATCCGTGAACTACCTAATAAATATGGGAGAATGTTATGAGCACTAATGTGAACTTGTCAATTGTTGTTGTTGTTATTATTATTACTACTACTACTAGATTTAGGGGTGTTCATCCAATTTAAATTGGACCGAATCGGTACCGAATTTACGCAAAACTCAGTACCGGTTGAACCGGTACTGGTTTTTAACCAATAATATTAATAATAATAATTATTATTATTATTATTAGTATTATTTTTATTATTATTAGTAATTTTTTTATTAATAATAAAAAAAATTAAAATTAAAAAAAATAGGATACCAGTACAACCGATACGGTCCGATATATATCGGATCACCAAAGTGCCGAATCGGTACTAAACCGGTTGTACCGAACCTGTACCGAACCGATTCGATATGCAAGAAAAATTAGTTGGACCGATTATTTTGAACACCCCTAACTAGATTTACTACTACTACTACTACTATTACTATTACTATTACTATTACTATTACTATTACTATTATTATTATTATTATTATTATTATTATTATTATTATTATTATTATTATCATTATCTATTACTATTGTTATTATTATTAGTATTAGTATTATTACTATTACTAGTATTAGTATTATTTGTATTAGGGGGTGTTTGATAAAAACTGAATAAAATAGTTCTGAATGCTTAAGTAATCTGAATGAGCTGAATGAAGTAAATTTCTGAATACTGAGTAAAAAAAATTGTTTGATAAGTGACATGTCTGAAATATTTGAATAACATATTTTTACTATTTTACTCATCTGAAAAAATTCAAAGTTGCTATAAATTTATTTAATATTACTTAATATAATATTTAATATATTTTTAAAAAAAAATTACTTTATTCAGCCGGAACTTAACCATTCAGCCAAAAAAATTAGATTTAGTCATTCAGTCCAAAAATCTAACTGATTTAGTCATTCAGTCTCATTCAACTCTAAACAAATAGACTAAATGACTGACCGATTCAGCCATTCAATCCTATTAAATTCTAATCAAACTACCACTAATACTAATAATAATAACAATAGTAGTAGATAATAATAATAATAATAATAATAATATATCATAAATTTTAAATTAGAAAATTATATATATATATATATATATATATATATATATATATGTGTGTGTGTGTGTGTGTGTGTGTGTATGTATGTATGTATCATTACTTATAATTTAAATATGTTGATTATATTATGTCACACCTATTATATTTATAATTAACAAATATTTTGAATATGTTTGAGAAAATAATATTTTTTGAAACGGAGAGCAGCACCTAATGGAGCAAATGGAAATTGAAAACAACTTACAGAAGAATCAAGAACACCTAATAATGTTGGTATTGTCCATAGGGTTCCACAGGCTCTAGTTGCCAAACTAGGAGCCAAACATGGTGAAGAAAGTAGATACTTGAAGATTGTGTACCCAGAAGAAAAAAACTAAAAATGACATCTATTTATGAATAGGATCTAATAATATCTTCTAATTGCAATTATCACAAGCCAAACAAGCGTGTTACTGCCGGAACAAAAAAACCACCAAAACCAAGTGTAACTACTGCTAGAACAGGAGAAAAATAAGCTAGAACAGGAGAAAAATAAGCTTACTGCCTATTTTTTTTAAAAAAATAAAAAAACGAAAGAACCACCGACCACATACATATATACAAAGATGAATCGAAATGGAGAAAGAATTCGGGGTGTATAATTAAATTCTTACTAAGAGTTTTTCAAATACAAATTGGAATAGGGGTCTTGTGAATGATGGAAGGAAGGAACTTATGCTAGAAGCCACTACACGTCGTCGCCCAGTGCCCTATGCCGTCACCCTGCGCCGTGAGCCCTTTGTCGTCGCCCTGCGCCATGAGCCCTTTGCCGTCGCCTAAGCCAAACACCACCACAAACCTTTGATTGCAGCCGCCAAAATGGGGTGGGGGAAACGAGGGGAGGTTCGTTACAGAGGGAAGGAAATAAATGGGGAGGAAAAGGAAGAGTAATCTGAGAAAAGAAAAGAAATTGGAAGGAAGAAATGGAAATGGGGAGGGAAGAAGAATAATCGTTGGACAAAAAACCCCAAAAATAGATTTTTGACGTGCAAAAAAAGTCATTGACGACGGCAATGTCGTCGATATTGACCCCATACTAAAAATCTCATTGGCAACGACACTGCTGTCGAGAATGACCCCTTATACTCCGTCGCCCATGTAGTTTCACTCTCTTGGGAAATTTTGGCTCAAAAAATAAAGTCATTCACGACGACATCACCTTATTACTAACGGCATGCCATCGACCACCATGTTGGATTTAGAGGGAACAGTCTCATTGTCGATGGCAGTTATTCGCAACGGCATGCCCGTCGTTTATGAGGTCATTGGCAATGGCATTAACGCCGTCGGCAATAGCCCCTTTTTTTATAGCAATCAAAATACAAAATAATATTTACCTTTCTTGTTCATCTTTCTACAAATCGCAATAGCAAAAAATCTGAATTCCGTGTCTTCTAGAATTTTCAAAATTTCTCCATGTCTTCATAAAAACTATAGCTCGTAGAAAGATACATGAACTAGGCTTAAGAATCACTCGATTCAGAGTTAATATGATTGAGTAACGAAGTTTTAAAATTAGGGCTGAAAACAATGACGAAAATCAAGATGGGTTGCAGTTTTCGTCAATTTAAGGTAGAAAAATAGTGTCACATAACTTTTCTTTCTCTCTGACATTAAAGAGGACGAAAATTTGAAGAAATAGACTTTGGATTCACTCAATTCCGACATCGGATGAATTAATTATAATTTATCTAATGCACTACAATGCACATAGATATTCTACTCAAGAATTCAACTAGTGAAGTTATAAAAAGATTAGGGTTGTATTTAACACTCTTTAAATACAACTAGAAAATAATTACCAAAAGCTAGGGGTGTTCATTCGGTTAATACCGAATCGGACTAGACCGGTATCAAACCGGACCTCAGTACCGATAGCGCTATCGGTTTTTACCGAAAGTTATTATTATTATTTTTTATTATTATTAATTATTTAATAATAATAATAATAATATTTTTTTTTTAAATATAGGATTACCAGTATAACCGATATGATCCGGGATATACTGGACTACCAAATCTCCGAACCGATACCAAATCGGTTGGACCGATATACCGAACTTGTACCGGACCGATCAATTTTTGTACCGAACCGTCCGATTCGATATACACTAAATACCGATTAGATCAATTTTTTTGAACACTCTTACCAAAAGCCCAATGAACTCCTTAATTTTAAGTAAATCAATTATCAAATTATCTATTAAATAATTTTAACTTTCAAAATGAAATAAAATAAATAAATTAGTAACTTATCGTTTTCAATTCAATTAGCTTTTAAAAAAAAATTAATATTTAATTATTAAAAAAAATCCCAATTATTACATTGGAGGCCATTATACCCTCTTGGGAAGAAAATTTTACTTCAAAAGTTGGATCCTTTCAATTGGAAAAATTTATAGAAGCCAAA
This sequence comes from Hedera helix, assembly GCA_947179155.2. Classification (NCBI taxonomy): domain Eukaryota; kingdom Viridiplantae; phylum Streptophyta; class Magnoliopsida; order Apiales; family Araliaceae; genus Hedera; species Hedera helix. The sequence continues at coordinate 7,241,742 of OX359277.1, forward strand.
AAAATGATATTCCAGACAATTTATAGACATGTACATAGATGAGATTGATTGGAATTCGGAATCGGATCTTACGATGTGGAAAAATCCCCCGATCAGATACCGATAAATTGTCAGGCTGTTAGTTACAAACCTAAAGTTGAGGATATGATATTGAAGAAACTAGTGATTTATTGACTGATTTAATCTGAATAATTTTTTTTATACATAGTATATATTTTCACTAATTCTTTTTGTAGTTTTTGTTTGTTTTATGTAGGCGACTATTTTTGTGGGAAGGGAGATTTATAATCCAGTGTTAAATTTGTGGGAAGAAAACTTACAATGGCGAGTTTTTCCCATACAATTGTTCAAGCAAGGTTGTTGAGTTTTGTGTCCCAAATATGTTGCCCGCCTCTCCATTTCTGGATTTTTACAGCAAAAACCCAACAAATTCTTGAAAAAAAAGATGATAAAAATCACAAAGAGAAAGACAAAAATATTGGATGAAAATGGCTATATAAGTTAGAATGGAATATACTCCCTTCATCTCAAGATAAAAGTCTTTATTAATATTTTAGGTAATCTCAAGTTAAATGTCTATTTTCCTTAAATAATATTTTTTTTTACTATAATTTGCCTATAATACCTTTAATACTAATTGTTATATTTCTATTCACTATGTATATTTATGACGTATTATCACTATTCATGTATAGAAAAATATATAATTAAATGAGAATTTAAATATAGACAATTTTATCATCTTTTTTAATATGCGCAGAGAGTCGACTAACACTCTTGTCCTGTGATAGAGAGAATATATAAGAGCTATAACTTAGTTTCCAAGTTTGTCTTATCCTTTTCTTACGAGGATGAGGAAAATTTCTAGTTTTAAATAAAACACGTTAATAATACACATATTGTTATGATTTCTTTCTTTTTTTAGGAATTTTTTATTAAATTATTCCATTAATTATGATAAATATTAGCAAGAATGAATAACTAATTAATTCTGTGTCAAAAATAAGAGTTTAGATTTGAAATTCAAAAGTTTTGAGAAAATATAGGCTTTGACTTTATAAAAAAACAGAATTAATCAAGATCATATATAATATTAAAAGTTGATCGTAGCGGGCAAAATATGGTACATCATACGTAAGAGTTTAATAAAAAGCGCAAATCAAAATTGCTACAAAAATGGATAAACATTTTTGAGTTTTGCTATTGTTAGGATGAATATTTCGCTAAGCCTGGTCTGGTAAATATATGATGGGCTAGGCCCAACGGACCATCAGCTTGGCAAATTCTTATGAGGACTCCTAAGTCCAATAGGCTTGGGATAGGTCCCTAACCAATCTGGACTGTGGCAATTTACTATATCTAATCCGAATTAGAATGGGAGTCAGGTTCTTAGATGGTTTAGGAGATTACCTTCCTATTCAAACTATACCACGTTGAGGGACAATCCTAAAAGGAATCGGTAAGAGTCAGGTATGCACTATAAATACCCAGTCAATGATGGAGGAAAGGGTTACGCACACATACACTTTACTACCACACTAAATACTTGGACCTCCATTGTTGACCTTTCTTAAAACCTTCACTAACTCTTACACCGGAGGAGTCCACCAACGGCCCAAGCCGTCAGGACTTTTGTGCAGGTATCTTATCCGGACGGCCAGCAGGACAGCCGGACAAAACCAGGCGTCAACATTGGCGCTAGAAGGAGGGGAGTACCAAGTAAAATTTCCATCAATCAACATTGATATGGAAACTTCACACTCGCAAAGTTATTCACGGCGACCAACACCCTCCCAGTCTCGCCGGGAGACGGCGGCTGAGAAAGAACGTCGCCTCCAGATAATCCTCGACAGGAAAAAGGCTCTAGATATCCAGCAGAAAGAGCTTGACAAGCAATACGAGGAATTAACCGAAACAGGGGACAATCTCTCGAGCCAGAGAGGCTCGGCCTCCCGCTCAGACCACCGGGGCAGACGGGAAGACAGACACACGGAACGCCGTAGAGGTGGCCCCCAACCCCGAGAAAAGGAATTGACCCGCTCCAAGTCGATCTGGACGGCGGATTTAAGGAAGCGAGCCAGATCGCCCTCCAAAAGGGATAGGGAGGACAGACGTAGCCATGGGAGCCATACTGGAGAATCCTCACCCAAGAAGGCTTCGGACAAGTACTATGGGTCCAAGAAGGCCCGGTTCTCCCCGTTCTCAAAGGATTTGGAGGAAGCCAAAATCGATCGAAGTCGAAAAGTACCCAATTTGGAGATGTATGACGGAACGGGAGACCCGCATGATCACACCTACTCGTTCGAGCAAGCCATGCACTTCCATGGTCATGATGCAGTGGCGATGTGCCACCTATTTTTATCTACTCTAAAGAAGACAGCTAGAGAATGGGTCACCTCTCTCCCGAACGGGTCTATTAAGTCATGGGAAGAACTACAGGAACAATTTCATACCCGCTTCGGGAGCAATAAAAGACGGGCCAGAATGATGACCTCTCTACTACAAGTAAAACAGAAGCCGAATGAGACTCTTCGGCAGTATGTCAAAAGATTTCGGGAAGCTGTGTCTGAAATCAACGAAATCGATCCAAAGCAGGTAATCCAATTTTTAACTATGGGATTAAACGTTGACAAATCCAGCAGGTTGATCGAGGAACTCATCTCAAAAGCTCCAGAAACCCTATCAGAAACTTACGAAAAAGTAGACAAGTTTGTAGAATTGGAAGAGGCTCTCGCCAATCTTCGGGGCTCTTCGAAAAACACAGGTGAGTTTCACCAGAGAAACCCCGAAGACGAAAGCGCCGAGAAGAAATCCAATGGCTCCGGCAAAAAGGGGAATGACCGAAGGGATTCTAGCCGAGATCGACAGCAAAAGAACCATCCCCCGAGGGATAGAGGGGGTGCCGACAAGGATTACACACCCCTGAATACAAACAAAAGTAACAGCGTGAAAGCGATAAAAAACGAACCCTTCTACGAAAAACCCCCGAAGATTCGGGTTTTCGCAAGGCAAAAGAACGGGGATAGATATTGCACCTACCATGAAGCAAAAGGACATGATACCGAGGAATGTTACCAGCTCAAAGACTTCCTAGAAAAACAGATACGGAAGGGTAACCTCGACTGTTACGTCGCCGATTCTCATCGACAATCAGCCTTCGATCGCCTGGAACCACCTCCACCCGCTTCCGAGGTAAGAGGAGTGGTTGATGTCATCTCCGGAGGATCGATCACCGTTCTGTCTAACCGAAAGAGGAAAGCCTTCGGTAGAGAAGTCCATCAAGTGTCCGGTAAACCCCAGGATATCAAGACCGACCCCATCACTTTCTCCGACGATGATTACCCGTCGGGAATGGTTATTCCGCATCAGGACGCACTGGTCGTCACGGCTCAGGTCGGTACCATGGATATGAAGAGGATGCTTGTTGATAATGGGAGTTCAGTCGACGTACTCTATAGCCAAGCATACAATCGGCTGGACTTGGGAGGAAGGAAACTGGAAATCTGCAATGAGTCCCCCTTATATGGCTTCGGGAATAACCCGGTCCGTATAGCAGGGACGATCGAATTGCCTGTGCTTTTCGGGACTGCCCCAAAGCAAGCTTCCATCATGGTCCGTTTCTATGTAGTCCAGGTGGAAAGTAACTACAACGCCATCTTGGGAAGAACGACTTTGTCAGCATTGAAAGCCGTTACCTCTATCCCGCATTTAAAAATGAAATTCCCAACAAAGAATGGGATCGGGGAATCAGTCGGCGACCAAGATCTTTCCCGAAGATGCTATCTACAGACCATTCAGGCGTCCCCTATCATTGACAGCAAACAGAAAGCCACCATGAAGATTGAGCTCGAGCCTTTCACTGAGGGATGTACCGAGCCAATAGCAACACCTGCCGAAGATACAGTCCAGGTTCCGTTATTTCAAGAAGATGACGAAAGAACAGTACAGATTGGGACAGGCCTTCAGGAAAAAACCAGAGCACGGTTGGTGGCCCTTTTACAACAATACTCAGATATCTTTGCTTGGGTCCCAGCCGATATGCCAGGCATTGATAAGACCGTGGTCGTGCACCAGCTGAGTGTAAAGCCAAACTCAAAACCTGTTAAGCAAAAGCGAAGGAACATAGCTCCCGAAAGACAACAAGTAATTGACGACGAAATCGATAAACTTCTGGCTGCTGACTTCATCTTTGAAATCAATTATCCAGAATGGCTCGCGAATGTGGTACTGGTTAAAAAGCATAATGGGAAGTGGAGGATGTGCGTGGATTATACAGATCTGAATAAAGCGTGTCCGAAAGATTACTACCCTCTCCCGAATATTGATCAACTGATTGATTCCACTTCGGGTCATACTGTAATGAGCTTCCTGGATGCTTTCTCGGGATACAATCAAATTGCCATGCATGAAAGAGATATCCCTAAGACATCCTTTATCACTCACCGAGCCATCTACGCGTACAAAGTAATGTCCTTCGGATTAATCAATGTGGGGGCCACTTATCAGAGAATGATGAACAAAGTGTTCAGCGGCCAGATCGGGAGAAATATGGAAGTCTATGTTGATGATATGATTGTTCGAAGCATGAGGGAAGAAGATCATCTAGCCGACCTGAAAGAATGCTTTGCGAATGTCAGAACGCACAACATGAGACTTAACCCAACTAAATGCACATTCGGCCTCGGGTCAGGTAAAGTTTTGGGATACATGGTTAGCCGAAGAGGGATTGAGGCAAATCCCGAAAAGATATCGGCTATCCTTGAAATGCAACCGCCGAAGAACTTCAAAGAAATTCAACGGTTGACAGGGAGGCTGGCAGCTCTTCGGCGGTTCGTGGCGCGACTAGCAGAGAAATGTCTCCCATTCTTCGGAACTTTGAAGGGAGCCCAGAATCAGAAAACTTTTCTGTGGACCGAAGATTGTCAGGAGGCTTTTGAACAGATCAAGAGATATATCTCTTCACCTCCGATTCTGAGTAAAGCACTGCCCGAGGAGGATCTACAAATATACCTCTCTGCCACATCCTTGGCAGTCGGGTCAGCTTTGATCAGAGAAGATCCACAAGGGCAAAAACCAGTCTATTACGTAAGCCATGTTCTTCGGGATGCTGAAACAAGGTACCCAAATTTAGAAAAGTTGGCTTACGCACTGGTTATCTCCAGTCGGAAACTCAGACATTACTTCCAGGGGCGGACTATTATCGTCCTCACTGACCAGCCATTACGGAAGATCCTTTATAGGCCCGAATCGTCGGGAAGGCTTGCAGCATGGGCCATCGAGCTGAGCCAGTTTAATATAGAATTTCGCCCTCGGACAGCAATCAAAGCACAAGCACTCATTGACTTTATCATCGAGTGCTCATTCCGTAATGATCTAGAGGACAAGGAACCTGACTGTGATAACTGACATCAACACCCGAAGAAATTGTATGGACTCTGTTCGTGGACGGATCCGCTACTGGGACGAAGAGTGGGGCCGGCATCATCCTCACTTCTCCCGAAGGTTTCAAAATACAACAATCTATACGATTTGGGTTCATAGCCACAAACAACATCGCCGAATATGAAGCACTGGTGGCAGGCCTAAAGCTAGCCCGAAGTTTGGAGGTAAAGAACTTGGCAATATACAGCGACTCCCAACTGGTGGTGAAACAAGTGTTGGGAGAATATGAGGCAAAAGAAGTTCATTTACAGGCCTATCTCCAACTAGTTCGGTCATTGTTGGCATTCTTCCCGAAATACCAGCTCGTAGGAGTAGTCAGGTCGGAAAATACAATGGTCGATGCCCTTTCCAAGTTGGCAACCACCGATCAAGGGGAACTAGACGGAGCAGTATATTTAGACAATCTTCAGCATCCGAGCACCTTGGTTCAAACAATAATGGATATCGAACAGACGGATTCGTGGATGACCCCGATCATTCAATTCCTTCTGACCGGTGAATTGCCCGAAGACAAATCTATGGCCCGAAGGATCAAGTACAAATCCACCAAGTATTGTATCACGAATGATCAGCTGTATCGAAGATCTTATTCTTCACCACTGCTCCGATGCCTCGACCATAGGGAATCTGATTATGCTCTTCGAGAAGTTCATGAAGGTATCTGCGGTGACCATGTGGGAGCAAAGGCACTGGCCCATAAAATTTTGCGACAAGGATATTTTTGGCCGACAATGCTTGAAGATGCCAAAGACTTCGTCAAAAAATGTCATAAGTGTCAGATATTTGCATCCGTACCACACCAACCTCCCGAGGAGTTATCTCCGATACTCTCTCCGATCCCCTTTTCTGTATGGGGAATAGACATATTGGGCCCTCTTCCACAGGGTAAGGGACAAGTGAAGTTCGTGATCGTCGCCATCGATTATTTCACCAAGTGGGTAGAAGCCAAACCACTTGCCAAGATCACCGAGCATACATGTCTACAATTCTTCAAAGAACAAGTAGTCTACCGGTTCGGCATCCCGATGATCTTAGTTTCTGACAACGGACTTCAGTTTGTTGGTAAAACTTTCGAAGGGTTCTTATCAGAACTTAATATCCAGCATCGTCGGACTTCAGTAGCCCATCCACAAGCAAATGGTCAAGTAGAAGTTACAAACAGGACACTTCTTCATGGCATTAAAAGAAGACTAGAAGAGGCGAAGGGTGCCTGGCCCGAGGAGCTTTTGCATGTTCTTTGGGCCTACCGAACAACTCCTCGGACTACTACTGGGGAGACGCCTTTTAAGATGGCCTATGGTTCCGAAGCCCTGATACCTATTGAGATCGGAGTACCTTCTCCGAGAGTCTTAAATTTTGATGAAATCCTCAATAGCGAAGGTCTTCGGTTGAACCTCGACTTATTGGAAGAGGAACGTGATTCAGTAGTCCTCAAATTGGCTGCTTATCAACAACGAACTGCTCGGCACTTTAACAAAAATGTCAAAAGAAGGTCATTCAATGTGGGCGATCTAGTTCTTCGGCAAGCCGAGGCATCCACCCCTAGGGAAACCGGCAAACTGATGCCAACATGGGAAGGACCATACTTAGTAATTGAAGTGTTGAAGGCTGGAACTTACAAGCTTCAGGGCATGGATGGGAAAAATGTTCCAAATACTTGGCATGCCGTTCGGCTTCGTAGGTATTATCAGTAGTTAGGTTACTTTGGATTTGTACTTAGTCAAATTTTGAGGCTGCATTCTAGCCGATAGGATTATCTTTTTCGATATTAATGAGAATATTTTTTACATCGTATTTCTGTATTTCTGTTTTGATACACACTTTCAAATTTATCTTCTAGCCTCATCGGGTCTTCACCCGATCAGGCTAGAGGGGGGGTAAAGCAGTATAAGTAAACAGTTATACATGCAGACGATAAAATATAACTCATGAGAAAAGGGTAATAGAATAAACGATTAAGTCATAACCATCCAGTTCATAAATATTCAAAAGTTTACAAAGAAAAAAAAAAAAACACAATAGCAAAAGCTTTACAAATCAGTCCTCGGGAAATACAATTCCCAGCTGATCGGGGTCATGACCCTTCTCCTTGGCAAGCTCCCGAGCATATTCGAACCCATCGCTGAATTCGTTCACAACAGATGATAGGATATCGGCCTGAAATTGATCCGAGGCCTTATATTCATCTATCACCTTTTGTTTAAGCTCGGGAATCAGGACACTCGGGGAGGCGGCGGCAATAGGTCCTCTTAACCAATCGGCTTCCTTTGCACCCCAGCCTTCGACGATCAGTTCGACGTTATCTTTCAGATTCTTCATCTGATCAGTCTGAAGTTGGATGATGTTTTCCGATTGGGTCAAGAGAATCTTCTGACTTTGGAGTTGGGCCTCGAGCTCGTTCTTGTTATTTTCCAGCTGGATCTTCTTGAGCTCTTTGGCCTGCACCAAATCCATAGCGTGAGCATTCGCCTTCTCCAGATCGATCACCCGGGTCGTCAGGCGTTTGATCTCCTTGTCCTTCTCAAGACGACCCGCCCGGGACGATTCACACTCCTGTTTCATGATATGGAAGGAGTCATGCATGGCCTTGAGCTGGTCTTTGGTCTTCTGATGGTTCTTCAGAGCCTCAGCATGCCCTTTGCTGCTTTCCTCGGCTCTTCTCTCCAGAACTTTCTGCTCATCAGAAACCCTAAGAAGAATTGCATTTCCCTGAAAAGAAATGGTTAAAAGATGAATGAGTCAGAAAGTTAACCAACTTGAAGAGGAAAATTCTACAGGTAGATCCTTACCTTTGCATGACAGGAGAACAGCATCTCCATAAGCGTCTTTAGATCGGCACCCTCGGTACCATCTTCGGCGAATGGGATCATCGACGTACCCAAGGACTGCATATTGATCCCCTCCTCGGGTCTTGGACTCTCGGTCGGCATGGGGGGATCTATATGCCCGCTTTGGGTGCTGGGGGGCTTTTGACCTTCAGCAGGTCTTTTCCCTTTATTCTGAGAAGGGGGAGCGAGGCCTTCCTCTGATTGCCTGGCGACGTTCTGCTCGGCGGGAGGAGTTGATGAACTCCCTTGAAGAGCAGAAGTCTGCTTGGTTCTTGCCTCCAGAACTGATGTTAGAACCAGCCTTCTCCTCTTTGTTTTTGGTCTGCTGGCCCCCGAGTCTTTGTCAGCAGACTTCTCTCCTTCGGTGGGTTTGATAATATCACCCACCTGAGAAGATCCCGTGGCCATCTCGGGATTGGCAGCGGTCTTGGTGGAGTCCTTGGGCTTTGCAGCCCTCATACTTCGGCTCGCCTTCAGTTTATCGGCGGCACTCATCTTCGCCCTCGGGACTCCAGCTGCTCCTATGATGGCCTCATTATCAGGATTCTTTCCTTGGTCAGCCACTGCAAAGCAATCAGAACAAAAGAGTGAGTATATCAAAAAATGTCCAGAATAAAGGGGCAAGCATGGCAGGGAACTTACAACCGAAGGAATACAACCAGTCTTGGTCGTTAAGGAGATTCCGATCCCACTTCACAGATGGTCTCTTGGAATATAAGACATCGAACTCTTCTAGCCTCGCCCGAGAGATTTTCTTCGGATTTAGCTGGTCTTTGTTCGGGTCTGACCAAGGTCCGACCATCTCAGTGTCCGGCCCCTTGATGAAAAACCAATCCCCGTGCCACCCTTTATTGCTCGAGGGGGTCTCCATCAGGGTATCCCTTCCAGGGTTCTTCATCACCGTGAAAAACCCTTTTTCTTTGTTATTGGTAATGGAAAAGAATTGAAAAAAGAAATCTATGGCTGGGAGGGTTGATTCAGAGAAACAGAAGGCGATGAAGCTGTTTATATGAATAAAAGAATTGGGGGATAGCTGGTTCAAACTGAGCCCCGTCGTATGGAGTAACTCCAATACGAAGGGGCGAAGAGGGAATCGGACCCCATAGATCAGTGACTGCCTATGGATTGGAATCCATCCCCCCTCGAGCTGATAGTACATTCTCTCCCCGGCCCCGGGTCTTTTGATTTCGTATGTTTCGGGGATATAGAATTCTGTGGAGGCTAAATCGAAGTATTGGTTCCGGATTGAAGAAGGGATGTTGGCTACTCTATACAGGATATTGAAATATTTGTTCCTATTGTACTCCTCTACATCCCTCATCCTGGTGATTACCACAGGTTTCCATGGTTGTCCCTCCGGGATCCCCATTTCGGCCACAGTAACTTCGTCCTCAACCCGGGAAGACGAAGCTTGAGCCCTTATATCTTGGGTACTGCCAGCCATTAGGAAGTATAAAAGAAAAAGAGTAAAAGACTTACTTGATTTTAGAAAGGAGGTCGATGGAAAAACAACGAAGCAGGAACGATGGAGTTGGATCTGGGAATGAAATATTTCTCTCTCAAACGTCCTTTCTCTCGTGATAAGTTGCTTCTGATAAAAAGACGATCTGTTGGAAATGACCCCTTTTATCTTGATTCAAGCGTTGTAACGGTTCAGATGGAAACGATCGAACGGATGGGGCGCACGCGCAGTACTTACTGCGGCGTAATAAATGCTGCTTCTCGTGCACGCTTCGTTAGCTAAATGGACGCGGATTTCGAAATTTAAAAATAAGTTGTTATACGGAACGGTCGTACAAGCTGTTGGGCCAGATTTGTTGGGTTGCAGAAGCAAAACTTTGGGTTTGATGGGCCCCTAGATTATTGGGCTGAGCACAGTGGGCTTAGCAAAGATTTGGGCCTGGTTATTGCATCGCACCCAACGTTTGAAATGTCGTTCATAAGGGCCTAGCGTCGCTTCGCAAAAACCTTTTCCCATCGGTTTGAGGCCTCCGGGCTCCCGATGGAGCTTTCCCATCGGTCTACTGCCTCCGAGCTCCCGATGGAGCTTTCCCATCGGTCTGATGCCTCCGGGCTCCCGATGGAGCTTTCCCATCGGTTTGAGGCCTCCGGGCTCCCGATGAACCTTCCCATCGGTATGATGCCTCCGGGCTCCCGATGGAGCTTTCTTCCTCTGATACGTTGTCCCAGAATTCTTGTAAAGTTCAAGGAGGGTTTGCCTTCGGTCTAAACATCTTCTGTGTTCCTGCACCTGGATTCCTGAAGAGTTATTTCCCTTTTGATCGGTGCATTTATATATACTTTTGGGGTAATTCATTCTACTCCCCTAGCACATTTATGTACTAAGGGAATGGGGGGCAATGTTAGGATGAATATTTCGCTAAGCCTGGTCTGGTAAATATATGATGGGCTAGGCCCAACGGACCATTAGCTTGGCAAATTCTTATGAGGACTCCTAAGTCCAATAGGCTTGGGATAGGTCCCTAACCAATCTGGACTGTGGCTATTTACTATATCTAATCCGAATTAGAATGGGAGTCAGGTTCTTAGATGGTTTAGGAGATTACCTTCATATTCAAACTATACCACGTTGAGGGACAATCCTAAAAGGAATCGGTAAGAGTCAGGTATGCACTATAAATACCCAGTCAATGATGGAGGAAAGGGTTACGCACACATACACTTTACTACCACACTAAATACTTGGACCTCCATTGTTGACCTTTTTTAAAACCTTCACTAACTCTTACACCGGAGGAGTCCACCAACGGCCCAAGCCGTCAGGACTTTTGTGCAGGTATCTTATCCGGACGGCCAGCAGGACAGCCGGACAAAACCAGGCGTCAACAGCTATATATATCTTACCATAAAATATTATTACCTTTTGTTGCAATCAAATACAATGATAATATGATATACAATGTAAATAAAATAATTGCAAATAGATGGAACATAATTTGTGGATGTCTATACTAAAAAAAATTCACAATTTTTTTATCGTGAAGTATATCATTTTTTGATGTTTATTAATATATATATATGTGTGTGCGCGCGCGCGCGCACACGTCCCGATTCCAAATAAAAGTTTTTTTAAGAAGAAAAAAAAAGACTAACACCATTATATCACATAACCATCTTCAACTATAGAATAGAATCATATGCTACTTTTGTCTCATAAAAAATTTCTTAAGTACATTTGTTAATTTTTCTTCTATATTATTAAGTGAAAACTTCAAATGTTGTGGTATTTTGTTTGAATAAGATGTGGAAAACATGTTTTAGAACTTGCTCTATTAGTGATTTAAATACTTTCATCATCATGTTTGTAATTACAAAGTATGTTCAGGAATAAATTTGTGATTCAGATTATATTCGCGAACCAAATCAAATTCAAAATATATTCAATTTGTTTGCAAACTAGTTGGGTTACAAACATGATCGTGTTCAACTATGTTCTTGAGTTGGTTGTTTACGAATTCGAGCATATTTGCTAACTATTTAAAAATTCAAATATGTTTGCGAACATTTAACGATCACGCATATAAGTGTTTTGATTCAGTTTTATTATATGAACATATTCAAATTTGACCGCGAGTATTCGACTTTAGTTGGAGTTTGTTAAGGATTGCTTCAACTCATTTGCAATCTGTATGCTATGAAGCGTATGTTGATTATGCTATAAGATAAATTAAACTTGAACCTGTAATACTCGCTACAATAGAAGGACATATCTGACCAACTAGGCTACCTCTTTCGTCAAAAAAATTAAATTGCTTCATGGAATGAGTCCACTTCTATTAACATATATACAAGTATATAAATCGACACAAGTTGCTCAAAGTTATCTTCATGATTTTATTACTAGACTAACAAACTTATCATCTTAAAGATGAATGTAGAATAAAAATACATCCTTAATTATTATAAATATTACAAGTAAGATTGAGTAATTTGGTTGGTCACCGAGTTAATTAGTTCCAAGTTAATATCGAATTAGTTCCGAGTTCATCATATTTACTAATACAATATATGTCATATTCATAATTATACTAAACTTTTTGTATCTTTTATTATATTATTTCAAGAATATACATACATGTATTAAATAACATGTATAATGATTTTGATATATATATATATATATATATATATATATATATAATTCTTCATTTTTAAGTTCAACGTATTATTAATACTACCATTTATACTATATATTTTAACTTCTATTATCGATCCTAACAAAGTCCAACACAGGTTATCAGTCTAGTGTAATGAACAACAATCAATCTAGTGTAATGAACAACCTCGTCATTTTCTCAAGTTGTTTCACTTGAGAACGTGCAAAGACCAACAATAGGTAGATAAAGAAAAAGAGAAAGAAAAAGAAATTGGAGATTGGAGATGCTATTAGGCTCGTTTATTTACCTGTCTATTACCAACTTCTTAAGATATTCAAACTCGAGCTTATATGTTTTAATAAATTACTTTTATAAGAATATTATAATATAAATTTATCAAATCAGTGTAAACTTTCCAATATGAGCATTAGTTATGTAGAGTAATGCCATGACACAAACCATACACAAAGTTGTGCACCAACAATACAAAAATAAAAGAAAAAAAATAAGAAGCGGAATCATACTCTTTATATATAAGTTTTTGTGTATAATTTATGCACATAGTTTTATTCTAATTATATATTTTTAATTATTCGTCTTAAATTATAAATTACCTTATTATGCAAGATTTTGAGGGGGGAAAAGTAGCGTTATTAGGCATCTATAAAAATAAAAATACTTTTGAAACATGTGACATTAGTACCCATAGTGCAAACTATAAAAATAAATAAATAAAATAAAAATAAAAAATCAAGGAGATTTTATGAAATCATTATGATGAATTATAAATCACCAATAATTTTCCCAATCTTGAAATAAGCCAGATTATATTAAGCAAGCTTATTATTCTTCTTATATAAAATATTACTATTAGTAATTTAAAAATGCTAAAAATATATTAGCACAAATATTATTATTTTACTAAATTTCAGATCTTGAGCTTATAATCCTGTGCGAAGAACATATGTTGTAGAATTATTATCATCATGATGTTAAATACATTTGAAACACTGCTTCTGTATGTAATGCTATTTCAGCTCATTTCTTACTACAGGCAGTAGACTCCAAATATAAAGTATTTGGTATCTTTTATAAGCATTTAAATTTGCTTATAATAATTTGTTATAAAGAGAAAGTAGGAGTTAATTTGTTTTTTTAAATGTCAGTAATCATTTTTTATGAAAAAAATTTGATACTTTTGATTAACATCGTTACTTTTCAAAACCTTTCTTTTTAATAATTTACATTTGAAATAAGTGAGAAACACTATTTCATACTACCAAACAATGTTTAGAAAATCGGACCGAACATCGAACCAAAAAAGTTACCGAATGGATGGATCACTGGTCCAACCAGTGATCGAACCGTTATTGAACCAGTAATATCATAAATAAATATATTATTAATAATTAATAAAAAATTTAAATATCTAATTTTTTATAAGCTAAAATATAGTAAAATAATATTATAATATTATTAAAAATATTTTTGTAAAAAAAAAAATACTTAAAAACCGGGTCAACCAGTTCAACTACCGATTTTACTGGTACATCATCCGCATTTCAAGTTCAATGGGTACACAATTTCAAAACTCAAGTCTAATCACTTAGTTTCATGCAAACTAGCTAAGCAAACAATTTCTTTGGCTCCTTCAACTAATCTTTTAAGACGGCCAAATAAACCCCGAACAATCAAATTTGCAGTAGATAAACGCATCAGTTGCTTCCTTTGGCCTTTTTCGTGAACTTTGCCCATTCTGTCGACTTCTTGCGCACATGGCGAACTTTGGGCTTCATCCCCAGGAAGAAAGTGTTAAATTTACTAGTTGGGAATTCCACTTCACTTCTCGCGTTGCAAAAATCAATGCTGTTGAAAGTACGCTCCATAATTTCCAAAAACAGATCATGTATGGTCCTGGCTTCAGAGATCATCTAGACAATGCAGTAAAAGGATATTTAGCCCAAAAAAAGGGGGGGAAAGAGGAGAGATTCTTAAATTTCTGCTCTGGTCCTCAAAATATAAGACATCATTCATTGAAACCGGGAGAATGAAAGTTGAAACTGATTTGAAGTCTTGTTGTAGTGCTTTAATTGCATAGAATACAAAGGGAAATTGTTATTTCCACAAGGGAAAATTGATATTTCCACAAATTTCACTGATATGGGTCTCATTTACTATTCATGTAAACGGAATCTTGCGAAAATATTAATTTTCCTTATAGAACTATCAATTCCCAATAAAATAAGAAACTCCACATTGCGCTTGGGACTTCAGAACCATCAAGCCTAGGGTTACACAGTTGTGTACCAATTACGATCATCACAGAGTATGGCAATCATATGGTTCTTACAAAACATTGCAAATTTGAGCAACTTCAGATACAATTTTTCAGAGGTAATCTTACAAAATATAGTAATCTAGGAAGAATGAATGAGTGAGATATTTAAATAGGCTAGTATAATCAAGGTAATACAAACAGAAAATATAACAGAAAACAACATTACCTCAACTGAGAACACAAAATCATCTGCTATACCCTTTAACATACTTTGCACTTCCTTCACAAAATCATGTACACTCTCGTAGCCATTCTCATCCAGGCGTTTAGAAATATTTTTGAAGTTCAAGGTACGAAGTCCAGCCCAACTATTTTTGTAGCAAGAATTTTCATTCCTGTTCAAAATATCAGCAAGAAGGGGAGCAATTTCGTCACCCTCGTCCTCCATCTTTTGTTTTATATCGCTGATAACATTCTTACACTGCAACAGATAACCAAGTTGTGACATTATTCTTTTATTTTCTTATAAAATCAATATTAGTTAATACTGTACAAGAGCATACCTTTACTAGACTGAGTTCAGTCATTTTTAAGTCGATAGAAGCAGGTCCACTAGAATTCATAGTGTTGCCACACAAATGTTCTGAAGACTGCTCAGTCCAAACCTCCCTGTAATATATGGATAAACACGAGCGATAAGGCTATAAGCTGTAGGGCTTTTACTAGAAGCAACAGGTTGTCATAATCAGATTATTGTTATTTGCTGGAGATCCTTTGCATATCCAACTGGCCTACCTTCGTCGTTTACTGTTGAACACGCGTTCTTTACTTTAATATAATAAATATTTATATTACTATACGTTTAGGGGCCCACAATATCACATACTGTGTGCACATGCACTGCAGCCCTGTCTATGTACATGCACTACATTAGTTTGTGTACTATGTTTAAAATATGCTTTACATTTAATTATTTACTCCCTCTATCCCATAATAAATGTCAAATTGATCATTTTTAAAATTAATAAATCTTAAAACTTTCAACATATACCTGGAACTATAATCATAATAAACTTTGGAAAATTTACTACTAATGCCAAGTTTCGTGATTTAAAAATTCTACGTAATTATTTTTAATTATTAATTTTAAAAATTGTCAGTTTGACATTAAAATCAAACTAGCGTTTATTATGGGACGGAAAGAGTATTATATAAAATTTAAATACATGTCTTTGACAATATTTGCGCTATATTATATAATTATATATTTATATGTGTGCATTACCTAATATATAAATATACCAAAGAAATAGGGGTTCAACTGATGGCCAACACACTGCACACCCCGTGCGCCGGGGGTGAGCCGGGATAACGCACCTCATGTGGCAAGTGACGCATCCCTCTTTTTTACAAAAAAAAAAAAGAAAAAAAAGTGTGTTTGCATATTAGTGTTTACAGTTTGAGAAGCGAGGAGGAAAAGAAAGATGATGAAAAAGAAGATCGAATAAAAAATCTAACAAGGAAGATCAGAGATGAGTCCTCGCTCTGTTGGCTTTTCTTCTCTCTCTTTTCGCTGCTGAAAGAGTGATATGTATTCTAATATTGTGGCCCCTTTTTTATTTATTCATAAAACAATAGTCAAATCATTTATGTTTTGTACATTTTAGATCATAGTCCCATATTTCTATATTTTTGCACTTCAACCCCAACACTTAAGTTACGTGTGTGTGTGTGTATATATATATTGCGGTATCGTGCACCCGCCCGTATTCCTGCACCTGTATCCCCGAACCCTTATTATCCTTGCTTCTTAGATATTCACTATAATTTATAATATACTTTATGTCTATAGTTATGTTTAAAATAATAGCTTATGTTCTTAGTTTATTATATAATAGAAAATAATCATAAATTAATAATGTAATAATTTTACTATAAATATACATATAAAGAACAATTTTAGTCTTTATTACAAATATAAAAAATAATAATAAAATTATACTGCCTAAGGAAGCATTATACCGCCTAGGCACCGTTCGAAGGACTTTCTACGGCCTAGGTCCTACACACTTGACTCTTGTTTGAAATATTCTTCCACGATGTAGTTTACGATCATCTTTCCATTTTTGAGCAACAAGTAAAGGTCGGTAACTAGGAAAAATAGATTTTCCATTATCCGAAAAAATTTCCACTAGAGACTCCGATTATCGAGAATTCCTCCTCTTTTATAACTTGTGTTTTGAATTACCTATGACTATATTGGTTCAATTTCATGGGCATGTCCTATATCACCTTGGCTCTGATATCCCTTTGTTGGAAATTGAGGAGACAATTGGAAGAGAAAGTAGATATATTTGAAGAACATTCAATGATTTGGTTTCCACTGCATTTGATTCCACTTGATCCCACTTAATTTCACTTACGCCAAATGACTCACTTACAAGACTATTGATAGAACTCATAAAATACACTTCTAGAGACGCTCAAATTTTCATTACTTTAACAATGCATGTACTTTACAATAATAAAATACCATGAACCTAATTAACCAAATAATTGTACGACGTATATGGGCACTGATTTGAGACACATACAACATGATATGGATACACCTAACACAATAAACTTTTAAAAGGCAAGGAACAAACACGTTGATAAAATGTTAATAAGGGTATACTCCCAATTATCACTATTAGTTCCATTTTTGTTTCAAATCACTGTCACTCCTTCAAACGCTAAAGGAAATCTTAGTGTTAAGAGACCATATTACCCTTCAAGTACTACATTGAGGTACTATGTAATACGCTCTGTGGCCTACTAGCACAAGCACGTCATAGCTGGAGTTAAAAGTGGTATATAAAATTTACTCACAAACTTAAATCCTAGTCAACACAATTTACTTCCTTAAGATGCGGGAAATCAACAGAAGTGTCAAAATTTGTTAAATGAAGTGTATGTATGATAAAGTCAAAGTTTATATAATTTTTTCCACATAAAGTAAATCTAATAACATATATAAACTGTAACAATCTAAACAATTATAAACCAACCATCATGAGAGTCAGTATTCCACGTGTACGTGGACCACCCGACCTTAAACAAATGCTTTTCTTTCCTAGTGAACCAACTTGCGCATATATTTTCAAGTTAAGTGAGTGGATTCACATTGAAAACTAACCAACGCCTAGTACCATAATATTCTCTTATTTTATAGCCACTTAAAAAGACTAGTTGCAAACTGCACTTACTAGATTCACATTTTTTAGTTTCTACTGTAGAGATGTCATTTCAAATTTAAGGTTGGCACAATTGTTTATCTTGATATTTGATAGTATGAAGTCAATAAACAAACTTACTTGTTATTTAATGGACTTTGATTCTGCTCATCATTCTCCCTAAATGTTGTTTTTCTGTTTTGATCCCACGCAGTGCCAGCAGCTACAATCTTTATTGCTTCTGATAATTCCTAAATGTCAAGGGAGATGGAGAACTTTAAATTTTAAAAACAAAAAGGAAATTACACACCGATATGCATGTACTCTATACCAAGGTACTTTGTTTGGTGTGAGAAGATGACATTAGAAATAAAAACAAATATCAAACTGCAAGTTGAAATTGAACAAAACCATGCCTGTCCTGTACATGATGCAATCTGTTGATCCCTCTTGGAGCAGGGATGAATTGCATAATTTGCAACTGTGCCAGCTGAATTAACTTGGGCGGTTGTCACTGAAGCAGGAAGAAGTGACTCCCCTAAGACTGAAGCAATTGGAGGTGAGCTGATAGCTTTATTAGGGCTGCGAGATATATGACCTACTTTTTTCTGTCCAGCAAAAAATAAAAGCAGGTAATGCAAGATAAAAATATATATAAGCCTAGGCTCAAAATAATTTACGTATTATAGAATATCCTCTTAAGATTTTCTTTCTTTATTGTTTTCTTTTGTTTTTCTCAGTGGTGTGATGCAGTGTTATGAACACATTTTTTACCATTACAACCTTCTTTTAAATGTACTTAACATCAAAAGAAAGTGGGTTGCACATTTAGATTTTACAGAAATATCATGAAGACATCCAATATTAATTGACTTTCACGAGTCCGAATATAGATACTCCACTTACAAGTGAAATTTGAATATACTACTGCCAATTCCGTAAGGGTAAACTTGTATAGCTAAAGTTCCTTAACACAGTTAAATTATTGAATACTATGTTATTAAACATTAAGAGGCACTCAAATCATTGAATTATACAGAGAGACTGATGGAGTATTTTAGGAAGATAATTATGTGATTTTCAAACAAGCATTCAACATATTACACATACATAGTTTTCACATCCGATAAATCCAAAAAGGTAATCTGGTACAGAGCGGCAACTGAAAGTACCATGCCAATAAGAAAAACAGTATTTTTGATGGTACAGTATTTACAACTATGGTGCAAGAGAAAAGGATGATATTTTGCAAACCTGGGAATCAGGCATTCCAAAACCCCTTTCAGTTAGTACAGCTAGCTGCTGCTCCCATAATCCATGATGCTGCCATGACGTCAGGGCCACTTGCCGTGGTGATGACTCATTTGGAATTGGTGAATAGACTTGCGGAATAAAATCCACGTTGGATCTTGCAGGAAAGCCATATTTATTTTCAACATTCCAAGCCTGTAGCTGCGTGCGCCCAGAGTTTGAAACCATTGATTCCTGCTGGTTCTGCAGCTGTGGCTGAAATCCTTGCGAATGCCCAGCAATCATGGGTCCAGAATTGATACCCATGAATTTCCCCAGCGCTACCTGCCGGTACTGATAACCTGAGTTGGTCTGCAGGTCAGTCTGCAGTGTTTGCCCTGCGACCATGTCTTCAGAATTTGTATTTCTGAACTGTCCTGCTGCTGCCTGCTGGTGTTGAGGCTGGTCAGATGTGAGCAGTTGTTCATGGTACATCTGTTGATCACCATTTAACAAAAGGGATAGAAAGCTAAATCGTTGCATATCTGCCTGATTAGACATGATTTCCTGCGTATTCAAATATTGTAAGTTAGCATCTTCCAATACTTCTCATATGTAAAACACTCCTTACAAGCTACTCAAGTCCTTCACAACTACTACAAGTTCAATGAGTTAGATTTAAGATAAACAGACGATTCAACATTGTATCAGTTAACCCTCTGGCAAAGGCTAATTGAACCCACGAAAGACCCACTAAACACTAACTCTAGACATCAAACCCTACTAGCAAGGTAGTGATAACAAAATTAAAAGAAATTTTTTAACAAAAATTAATTAATTATAGTTGAATTTATTAAGACCAAAGTTCCTAAATAAAAACTTCTGAAGTTAAGAAGTTTTGAATACCAATCTATTGAATGCAGATATATTTTATTCAGTCCCAATCATGCCTACTTCACATGCAGTCCTTATTTTTCTCCCTCAAGAGGTGGCGATGCTAGGAATTATAACAAAAGTAAGCTAAAAAGATACTGAAAATTATTTGGTCATACAAATATATTAAGCACATACTAATTCATAAAAAGAGCATACAAAGTTTAAATTATTGCAATATCAAATACAGAATCTACTAATTACTTGTCACAAACAAATATTCAATTTCATAGTTTCACTACACCATCATCAATGTCACAATGATATAATAATCTACTGGTAGTAGTCAAGTAATAAATTAAATAGAATTAACAACTTAAATAATTAACAGGAACTCACCTGATTAATGTAGAATCTAATCCAGATTCGAGAATTATCAACTTCTTGATTTTGCACAAAGCAGTTCAATAAGCAACAAAAGCCTAAAATAAAACAATTAAGAACAAAGAGTAGGGTATTAGTATTATTATAGTGGTTTGATAAAGCAAATTTCTCATTTTTGTTTTTAAAATAAATATTTGTCAATTTGCTTTAGTGATTTGTGTGCGCGCCATTATGTCTGTGTGTGGCATAGAGAGAGAGAGAGAGAGAGAGAGAGAGAGAGAGAGAGAGAGAGCTAAATTACCTCAAGTAGAACTATATAGCACTGATAGAAAGTAAGCACCACTGCTGTGCCGCACAGAGGATGGATAAATCTAGATGGCCACTGGACTATCTCTTTCAAAAAATTTGAAATAGTTTTTCTGAGAAAGGGAAATAGAAAGAGAAGAGGATGGTCCAGTCGGTCAAAGATGGAGAAAGAGATAAAGACAAAGGGGTAGTGTCAGTCAGTTTGAGAAAGAGAAAGAGAGAGCAAGGGGATTTGAAACTGAATATGGAGTTTTCAATTAATGCTTTGGTCAGTGAACTAAAACATTCACTTAATGCGTAGATCCAAGGAGGGAGTCGGTGAGAGTTTGTCCACCATACAAGTGCTGTCACCATAGCCTATAGACACCATACCATACATGTGTTATCACCCCTGCTCTCAAGCAGTGTTAAGTGGAACGAAATTTCGGTTGGTGGAACCGATATGGATACGGGTATGCGGTACACTACATAGCTTAAGCGCAGACCGTTAGGGTATCTTTATATGAGTGCTTCTAGTTAGGAATTAGGAATTCTCTATAAATCTAAATGTAGTTAACCTAAGTTTATAGAAAAAATTTAGTTGAATAAATAAGTTGATTGTTTTATAAATACTTTAGAACAAATGTGATGGACCAATCAATACCAAGTAAGAATTGATATTTGTGCAATTATAGATAAAACAACAATGAATTTATCGGTACCTAAATTTAGAGTATTGGTATGTAAAGGATACTATATTTGGGGACGCCAAGTAGCAATACGCGATTTGCAAGTCAATAAAAGAAATTTGCAGTCTCAAGATAGATATAGTGTATATAGATAATCAAATTTCAAAGACCGTTGAAAGAAATAAAACAATATATAGACCTATCAAACTAAAGGAGATATTTCCATAAAAACAAATAATAAATGTACATTTGTGTATCACAAAGTAGATCAAAGAAGATAGCTGATGCTAGCGTTGTGATCGAGAATAAAACAGTGTCATCAGATAGAGAAACAAAGAAAGGAAAACCTTAAAATTAGTGAAACATAAATCATATAGCTATGCGATTGTGTGTGTCATAAATCTGAAATTAAGGAAAGATTTTCCTCGAGATGTGACCATGAATGCAGCAATGTCGTGTAAGAGAGAGTCCACAGAAATTAAATCAAACTATCAACAAAAAAACATAGATCTGCCTATATACGTGTGCATCAAATACCTGATATCAACTAGGTAGCTTAATCTAGCAGTAGTACTACCAAGAAATGAGCGCCGCCACGACAAAGATTGAAAGAGAGACAGACTGATAGTAACGAAACCCTAAAATGGTTTAGGAAGCAAATGAATGAATTTTTGTGTTTAGGGAAAGTTTAACGCATATTTATATTATGGAAATTGATATTTCCAAATAAAAAAATGATATTTTCACATTAATCTCTCTCACATAAATGTGGAACCCATTCACTACTCATGTGAGAGATCATAAGGAAATATCATTTTTTTTCATGTGAAAATATTAATTCCTCATATTATATCTCGCCACGTGTCAAAACAGTCCACCGTGATGAATGACCAAAAGGCTGGAACCGGGCCATGTTCTAAATAGCCAAGAGGCAATACTTAGAAGATACACCCACCCGACCCTAAAAAAATAAACGAAATACCCTCGCCCTGACAATACGAGTTTTAGCTCATCTAAGTGCCTAGACCCGAACATGTCCATACCTACTCCCATCGTGTTAAATCTATTTGTAGATTCATATGGAAATTCCAAAACTAGAGGCACTACATCTATGGAAATCAATTACCATATCTAAAAAAACATTCTAAACACTATAATTGGCTGTAAAATGAAAATATCACGAGCAGAGAGAGATTGGCTTAAATTGGTTGATAACTACTTAATTACACACCCCTAATTTCATAAACAAATGTGAAGATATCAGCGTGGATATGATGTGATTCTGTGAATGAGTCATGGATATGATGTCCACAGTAACATAAGAATCACGAGCCAAATCAAGTGCCCCTCTTTCATTTCATAGCAGAACTCACTGGGAAAACAAAGACGATACACATACAAAGTCCAATCTAACGTGATAGTAATCCAATACAAGATGGACATATCAACACGACCAGGAGGTCCAGGACCCACTGGTATGGCGACCTTCCAGATCGGGGGGTTAAAAGTTATCTCAGTTATTCCAAGAACATTATTTGAGCCATATGATTTGGTTTAGTTGAAAATATGGTTGCCACGCTCACAAGGATGAAGAGGGTGAGCACACACATCTCGCATTTAGCTATATACAGGTTTGATCTTGTTTTATAATTGTTTTTTGTGCATCATGTTATAGCTCCTTGAAACTCTTTTTTAAGGTTAAAATCCAAAGGTTATTTCAAAGTTCAAAAAGTATCATACTATTCTAGTACTATAACGGTGTAACACTCAATTTCTTATTATATAGGGATGCAAACATATGGTAGATCTTAGAGAGTTGCCCAAATTTCGGGAGTTAAACTTTGTTCGACATCAAAATAATACTAGGCAGTCTTTATGTTTCTCTGGGATTTTTATGTAATAACAATTGTTTTAGCAATTTCATTTTTTCCCTCAAAATCAAAGCTTTGGAAGTGAGAAGTAGAGGAAGAATATATAAAGATAAGCTGAAGCAACACAAAGCACTTGGTGATCTGGGTCAATTTTTCATCCGGTCGTGGTTTGAGTACCACCGCCAAGAGCAATCCACTACACAGATAAGTACGGAAAAATCAGACATTTAAAGATTTAACTTCATTGAAAGATTAAACAGGAAAAAGGAAAAGGAAATTCAAGAAAAACACTAAAATCGTCTATATAGAAAATTATTATGACTATTAAATTGGAGGCGCTTCTTATCGACCTTTTTCTTGAGGCTAAACTTCTTAATTAATAAAAGTTCTATATCCAATGGTCATTGTTGCCGACATTTTTAGCCAGTATTCTAAAAATCCCCGCCTAGGCGCTAGGCCCGCCAAGGCGCTAGGCCCACCCTGACGTCTCGCTTAGGCCTAAGGCGGAAAAAAAATTCCTCTAGAAAATTAGACGAGACTAGGCGGACAAGACGGAGAAATTAGGCGGGACCTAGGCGAAGAAATTAGGGCTGTAATTGTTTTTATTTTTATTTTAATAATAACTAAGCTACAAAACGACTTTGTGGGAGTAGATGATAAAGTTGAGGACTGTTCAGGCCTTACTTGGGAGGCGGTTGGTGAATTATCAGGAGCAGATAGCTTGCTAGATCCTAGGAGAAGTAGTAGAAATGTTGGAGTAAGAGAACTCCATGAATAATATTTTGTCTGATGATGACACGAAGGAAGAGGGAGATGAGAAGTATGAGTGTGAGTCCGATTGGGACATTATTTTGGAGAGAGGATATGGAGAAGAAGAGTTAGAGATATAAAAGGATATGGAGATGAGGACTATTAGTTTGTATTTTTTATTATTTGTTTGTGTTTGAACTTTGAACAAGTGCATGTTTGTGTTTGAACTTTGACATTGGCAATATGGATACGTGTTTAAACTTATTATCTTTCTTATAAATTGTTTTGCTTTATATTATTGTTTTGTTTGAATAAATATAAGATAAAATATTAAAATTGACTTAAAATAAAAAATCCCGCCTAGGCCCCCCTGACCGCCAGCCTCCCGCCTAGCGCTTTTTAGAACATTGTTTTTAACTAATAGAAGGGATGTTTCCACTTCTGACTTTCATCTATCTTTTCTACTGCTTTGTTGTTTAAGTCTATGTGAAGTATTCCTTATTCTTCCTTTCTACTCACCACCCCTACATTATATAATGCAACAGAATAATCACATTCTAATACAAACGTTAATGGCTACTTATTGTACTACACAAATGAGATAAAAACATTTGAATCCACATGGAAGGCAGAACATTCTCTAAAAGAAGCTGATAATAATTGTCAAAGACAGGTTGGCTGAAAAAATCTCAAAGAGCATATTTATAATACCTAAGTTATATACACGAACTTGGATGAAGTGTCTAGTTGGACACAGTATTTTGAAAAGTTACTTCTCAATTTTGTTAATTTTTTACACTAAACCGAAGTATCCAGTATCCATTCCCTTTTTCGAGTGTCAAGTGTCAAGTGTTGTAAAGTGAAGAGCCCGTGTAACGTATTTCCTAAGCAACTTTCCTATGACTATTCGGAAATAGAAAATTAAAATAAAGGAAAATAAGAAGATAAAAAAATAGAAAATAAGCCCAAAATACAAAGGACACAAATAATTAAACTACTAGATTTCCTTTTAATTAAAAAAACATAATATTTATTAAATCTCCATAAATACAAAAAAATGGAAATCCTAATTTTCATGAATATTTCTCCTGCATCATTACGATTAAAAAAAAGGAATATATAGAAAATTTAGAATGAGTAATACTACCTTATCATAAACATGAACACAAAAATAAATTGAGGGACTAAATACTATATATAAAGGTTGTATAGCCCTTTTATGCACACAACTTTCCACTTAGTTTTAGTTGAATCGTAAAGGAAAAGCACTAGGTTAATTCTTCTCTACTCCCAAAAATTGTCACCCAATATTTGTGATGTATATATCAAAGAATATTGGAATATACCCATGAGGGTATGACTAGGTTGATAATCTCTTCAATTCGAAGAGAAGACCTTCATAAATAGTCTCTATTTGGCTATCGATTCATCAATTACAAATTTAAATAAAAAGTAGTCAAAAGAGGAGATATCCTAGAGGATATCTAACTAAGTATTCCCACATGGTAAATATGTCCATCTCTAAGGTGTTTTAGATACATCCAACCATCTGAATAGAAAGAACATACAAAAATATTTGAATATAAAAATATTTGAATACATGAATTTCATATGATTTGGTGATATCTATCAACAACTTTATAATTATGAAAATTCAATAAATCTAATTTGTCAAAAAGTATATTTATTTTACAAGGTTATAATAATGGTGCCACATAACCTCAAACTATATAAAAATATACATTATCTCATATTTTTGCATGATCTTTCCATCCGTAGTTAGATTTTGTTAAAGGATCAAAAATTAAATCATTTTATCAAACTAGCGTATACAACTTAGATACCCTAGAGAGTATCTCCCACGGAACCTAAAAAGTATAATGAAGATTGCAAGAGTTTCCACCTGCATTACAATTCATGAGATATTTTCTCTATTTTTTGCAAGGCATGAACTATAATGGATTTTCAAGAGTGTTTGTAGATTGTATATATGTACATAACTATGGGTATGAAAAGGTGGTTAACGGTTTTAGGTGAAACGAAGCCATCATAGCAACTCTAATGAATGATTTAACCTGCAAATTAAATTAGTGAGATTGCCCTTGATATCGAGAAAGTTTAATATACATTTATATACATGTCTGTGTATTTATATACCTATATAAGGTCTTTTCCGTACAGGTAGTTTTGGATATATAAATATATATAAGTTGATTAAGTTATGTATCTATATACTTTAGTATATGTTTTCTCTAAACATCACTTGAAAACTGTTATTTTCCCCTTACTTAATACTTATCAAAAACATAATTGTTCTTCCACCTTTTAGTCTGCTTCATTACTAATATTCTTTCACTGTTGACCTCCCACACAAATCCGGATCAAGAACTCCTGTAAAATTGATTTATTTAAGGGGAATCAAAAAAAAATTATAAAAGAAGAATATTTATTGATTAGAAGAGAAAATTACAACGCATGATGAGGATAAGAAGTCCTCTCAAAAGAAATTAAAGAAAACAAGAGGAGAAAAACTTAATATTAATGAAGCACCGTCCACCAATCTCTTTGAAGATCGGACAAGAAATTCCATCAAAAGTTCCCATTTGCATGAACCCAAAGAGAAGCAAAGAAAGATGCTATATCCCAAAGCAACTCAATATTTGTAATCCGATTGCAAAAAAAAATTAAGCATTCCCCCCAATCCAAATTCCCCACAAAATACCAAAACAAGCACATCTCCAAAGAATTATCATATCACTCGTAAGCCAAAACCCCTAAATTTGCATATTAAAAGATCTTCCATCGAAGTGGTACGTATCTAACTTTCACCTATCACCAGTGTTCTAAAAATCCCCGCCTAGATCCGATTAATCCCCGCCTAGGCGTCATGCCCCCCCTTGGCGCCTCGCCTAGGCGTTAGGCCCAAGACGGAAAAAAAAACCCCTCCAGGAAATTAAAAGGGACTAGGTGGGCAAGATGGAGAAATTAGGACTGCAATTGTTTTTTATTTTATTTTAATAACTAAGCTACAAAACGACGTCGTGGGAGTAGATGATAAAGTTAAGGGCTGTTCGGGCCTTACTTGGGAGGCGATTGGTGAAGCATCCGGAGCAAATAGCGTATTACAGCCTAGGAAAAATAGTAGAAATGTTGGAGTAAGAGAACTCTATGAAAAATATTTTTTGTCTGATAATGACATGGAGGAAGAGGGAGATGAGAAATATGAGTATGAGTCTGATGGGGACATTATCTTAGAGAGATATGGAGAAGAAGAGTTAGAGATATAGAGGGATATGGAGATGAGGACTATTAGTTTGTATTTTTTATTATTTGTTTGTGTTTGAACTTTGAACAATTGCATTTTGTGTTTAAACTTTGACATTTGGCAATATGGATATGTGTTTGAACTTTAAGCAAAGGCTTTTATTATCTTTATTATAAATTGTTTTGCTTTATATTATTGTTTTGTTTAGATAAATGTAAAATAAAATATTAAAATTGGCTTAAAATAAAAAAAATTGCTTAAGCCCCACCTCGGCGCCCTCTTCCCACCTAACGTCTTTTAGAACATTGCCCATCACACTAAACAAACAACACCACAACTGCCAAGTCATCCAACGATGAAGAAAGAAATGAGAATGAGACTCACTATCCGTCAAACACATAACATACACATCTGGGGATAAAGATTTGTAAGGCATATGCCTTTAACGCATATCATTAGTGTTAAGCCAACCAAGAGTTAAAGACCACATAAATGCCTTAAATTTTTTAGGGAACCTTTACTTTCCAAATATAAGAGGCTAGAGGAAAACAATGAACTAGACGAGACGATAACCTAATAAGTAAGTGAAAAAAGAACGACACGGGAAGATTCCTGAAGAATCAAAACACAAAATACACCAAGGGCTGAGAAAACGAAGCTTTGAGTTAAGAAGTTGAATAAATAAAGAGAATTTCTCCGTCCCCTTATCATTTAAATTACAAAAAAATAAAAAATAAAAACCAAGAAATTGAATCTCCCTCTCAAGTATAGAATTTAAAAATGCGAGAATTATGCTCAAGCGAGAGTTAAAAAAGACAAGGAAAAGCTAAAGAAAAAGGAGCATCTATTATTCAAATCTAAGTAACCAGATACTCTCATAGACTTAACGTACCGCGTAATACGACACTCTTACGAACCAATACTTTAAATTTAGTGTACTAAAAAATTTCTTTGGTATTTAACTATAATTGCATAAATATCAATATTATAACTTAGTATTAGTCGTTCAAACATTACACTTGTATTAAAATATTTATAAAACAATCAACTTGTTGATTTAACTAAAAATCTTCTATAAAATTTAGGTTTATTACATTTAGATTTTAAAAGACTTCCTAATTATAAGAACTTATATAAATATACCTTAACGTATCACGTTTTAGCTAAATAACGTACCGCATGCCCGTATTTGTACCGCCTACCGAAACATACCACGTTTTAGGTAACATTGATTCAAATATCCTCCTAAAACCGAATTTCATGCCATTACCAACTTGAAAACGAAAAAGAAAATGAAATGAAGTATAATCTTAGCAGATAAATTTCCAAGGACTAGAATAAGTAACACAAGAAGGTCAAGGATTTGCATCCCACCTATTCTGTTGATTTCCATACTTAGCTTCTAATATTACTCTCAAAATATTACTCTCATAACACAATTTCAACTTGTACTCTATGCCTTTCCACTCTCTACCCTTTCTAAAGATATCAGGTATCTACAAGGCATAGTAAGAAATTGTAGTGGTCGAGCATGTTGTAATCGTAATAAATATACCAAATGACATTTCAAGTGCGACTCTAGCTCAGAAACATTTGGAAAAGGATATGAGGACAATATCTTGGGAACAGGACTACTTTGTTTCATTTAAATAAAATAAATTAAAACAATCTTAATTTCTTCAAATCTGACTCGTTTACTATATTTTTAGAAGATATGTTAGCTATGATTAACTTATTTAAGTTTACAAATGTAATTGCGCCCTCAGTTTCGCACATTTTAATGTTCTAATTCTATGTTTTATGATTAACCAGAGCAGCATCCTTGTACTGTGAGGACCACCTCCTGCCTCAACAATTATTATTTTTGTTTGCAAGTATCTATGTATGGAGCAAACTAATCCATATCACTTTTTCAGTAAAATCTATGGATCAATGTGATATCTCAATTTTGCCTCCATACCATCAGTTCAGAAAACAAAACCCTCAAAATCCTCGCCCAAAAATCCATCTAAATCAGTTGAAGATGGAAATCTTTAGCAATATAAAACAAAAACACCTACGAAAGAAGATATTTCTCACCAGAACATACCAACGTATATAATGCTCTAAATCAAACTAATAATTAATTCATCCAACTTGTTAAATCAACAATTGGCACACCATCCTACTAATGCAAAATAGAAAGTGATAAACCTAGAGCAACAAAACAACAAGATTCATTACACACAATACCCACTTATAAAAAGCACAAATTTCATAATTACTACATAAAAAAAAATAACAACAAACCTGCTCTATATTTTGCCACTTTTTCTATTTTTGTTGTGACAATGAACGAGCAGAGACCGTAGAAGACGGTAATGCCCATGATTGAACCACTCCCGAACGGCCGGCAATGTCGCCGGCGCCGGAGTAAAGATGTAATTGTTGATACCCTGACCCCAGGCCACCATGCTGAATGATGATTAGAGATGATTGTGGATTTTCATTTGGAATTTGGAATATGATTTAGTAAAGACTTGAAAAGAACAGTGTGTCCCCCAAACTTTAGTGGAAAGTCGAGATTTGTACCCTAATTTTTAAAATTAGTTAAACACAATGCATCCCGGACGTTTCAAAGTTAACAAGAGATATTTTAAATTTAAAAATAAGAATAAATATATAGATTATCTATTTTATACCTTCCTTCTCTGAACGTAAATTCAATTTCGTTAGATAAATAAAATTAACATGTGAGTTTCCTTCCCTCCAACACTGGCGTTTTGATTTTATACCTTTAAACTTACTTTTCAAGAAGGAGAGTGTAAAATAGATTTATCTATAGATGGATTCTAAAAATAATGTGATTGATTTAACTTTTGAAATTAATAATAAATCTAGCAATTAGTAATACTATTATAATATATTATAATTTTTATAATTGTATTATATAAAACTAAAATAATGCATATTAATTTTGACTTTTAAAATATAAGAAATTAATTTCAAATAACCAAATGTTGATCCTATCGATAATAATAGAGTGTGCTTGCTTTACAATTTCTACAGTTTTGTTTCTTGGCTCTACGATCTCTAAGTTCTCCTATTCTATTTCCTTTTCTGAGTGGTCTGAGTCTTTAACCTAATATATTACACTTTCATGATAAATACTATATATTTAGATTCAGCCTAACAAATTTGATCCATAATATCTTACAATAATATTCTTTTAAGGACAATACAAAGTTTATCTTTTAGATCAACCTAACTGTAATGACCACGAATTTCATTATACATTGTAATTATAATTAATATATAATTAGCAATGAATTTAAAATTTTTGTACTAATAAAATGTGCATTAGATAATAAAATAGATGTACTTGTTCGTGCATATATTTAATTAAAGAATTAAAGCAAGGGTATAATTAATTAAAGCAAATCTAATTGGATTATATTTTTAATCCAAATGAGTTGTTAAACTAGGTCCAAGATATTAACCTAGTAGCCCATGTAATTAATTTAATTACTAGCCCATATAATTAATTAAACAAGCCCAATGCTTATTTTAATTAAAGTTAGCATAGTTATTTAAATGCTAGCCCAAAGTGTTAATTAAATTGAGCCCAAACCAATTCAATGGATGAGCCCAATATATTAATTTCCTAAGTCCAACATGGAGCCCAATAGGAAGTCAAAATTGGTCAACAATTGAACCCATGTATAGATATATTTGTATATGCATAAATACACATTAAAAGCTAGAAAAATAAAGGAAAAATGGCATGGAAAATACCATTTTGCTGATTTTTTTTTTGGTCCCACTTGATGTTGCTTGATTTGCTAGATTGCTTCTCTTTTACACTAGATCAAAGTTGGCCAACAACTCTAGTCAATCAACTAGTCAATCACCATGTCAATCCATCAAATAGTAAGCTTGATTAGCCTTTAATTTGACCAACATAGATGAATTAGTGAGTTAATGGTGTGTTAGTAGATGGCTATAAAAGAAACCCCCCACACTTGTTTTAGGTTGGTTAGTTAATTGCTAGAGAATTTCCTAGAGAGCAAAGTGTGAGCATTTGAGAGGGTTAGAAAATTTGAGAGCAAAATACTAAGAGAAGAGAAGGAGTCTTGATTCATGCCATCTTCCTTCACAACTTATTTTGGAAGAAAAAGAAAGATAGCCATTAAAACAAGGTAATGATTATTTTAAATGTAGTTTATTTTTAAATTAAATAAATCATCATGTTAGTATAAACATGTTAATATAGTTATTAATGTGTAGTTGTAATATTTATGCCATGCTTAAGTTTAATAGGTTTGGTTTGTATTTTGGTATCATTTGTGTGCTAAAATATGTGTTTAGTAGTGTATAATCAAGTCTTGAAATTTATTGCCAAAAATATTTTTATAAAACTTAGGTTTGATGTTCTAATATTATAGAACATTAAATCATGAGAAAAACAAAGTTTGAATCACTCAAAATGGAGTTATACACAAAAAGTTATGATTTATGGTAGTTTATGTGATGTAGAAATTTTTATAAAAAAATAAAGATATTAAATCATGAAAAATTATTTTTTCATGTTATAAATTAAAATAAGGTGATTGGTAATTTTTTTGGATTTTTATTGAAGAGTTAAAGCTTACTTGATGGTATATTTTTAATTAAAATGTGTGTGCCGGAACACTGTTCACATTCTGCGAAGAAGAAAAAAATTAAGGGTTTCCGCGCAATGCGCGCGCAGCCACTGTTCACCGAAAACACGGAGCCAAACGACGTCGTTTGGTGTCCGTAAAAAGTTACTCCGCGCGTACGCGCGGAAGCCGTATCCGGCATTCCAAAAACGGCGTCGTTTTTGGCCCGTTAAATCTGTAACCCGCGCCATGCGCGGTAGGAAAATTCCGGTGAAATTACCAGAATGCCCCTCCGTGTTTTTCTTGGCAGAATTACCATTCTGCCCTCGGTTCAGATTTCGACTTATTTACGGAAATGCCATTCGGGTTAAATTTAATTAATTTAAATATTTAAAAACTAAATTAAAATTATAACAAAAATAATTATAATACAAAAATAATATTGGGGAGGATATTTTTCATTAAGTTTAATATTTAAATATTTTAAATATTAATCTAGTTAGCTAAACCATGGTTAAGATTAATAAATTTATTATTTATTTATTATTTTAAATGTTAATAATAAATAAAGATGATAAATTAGCATTTATTATTTAATGCCTATTAAATAATACTTAAAGAGAGATAAAATTTATAAATTTATTATTTATTATTTAAATATTATTAAATAATAAATAAGGATAATTAGGTAATTAATTATTATTTAATTAGCATTAAATAACGATTAATGGAAATTAAGTTATTAGAGTAATAATTTATTATTTAATTTAAATAATAAATAAGAATGATTTGATTATTATTTAACCTTAAATAATAATTAAAATTAATTAAATAATTAATTATTATTTAATTGACATTAAATAATAATTAAAGAGGATTAAGATTAGTAAACTATTATTTAATTTTCTTAATTAAATAATAAGTAAGGTTAATTACTTGGTTAATTATTGGTTGATTAACATTAAATTAAAGAAGGTTAAAACTAAGTTAATAATTATTTATTATTTAATTATAATTAAATAATAAGTAAGTACAATTAGTTATTATTTATTTTAAATAATAACTAGAGTTAATTAATTAATTTCTATTTAATCAATATTAAATAGTAATTAAAAAGAGATTGAGTTAATAAAATAAATTGAATTTAATTAAACAATTATAATAAGTTGTTTAAAGGTTTAATAAGTGTCCAACACTTAAGAAAAATATTTTCTAACTTATTAACCTAATATGATTAAGGGTTTATAAGGTTAATAATATTGTTTTGACTGATGTAAATTATGTGTTAGTACTTATGTGTGGTAAATAAGTTCATTATCAAGCGTATAGTTATGCAAATACGCCGTGCTAATTATTAGACCGACTTTATTAATGTTAGGTCTTTCAAAGCAAGTAGTTAAAGCTAGACATTTATTGTAGCTGTGCAGACAGGCAAGTTTTCTACCCTTAAACTTGTATTTATTGTTGCAGATATTCTTCAACCGTATTTACATTTCAATTATTGTTTAGCAAGTATTCTACACCCGTAGTTACTTGACAGACCTTTGAGTGAATTAATTATCAAAAATTACTTCACATCATTATTGATTATTGTATTCGCACATAGTGCTTTTGCAAACTGTTTAAGAACGTCTAAGCTAATTGTTTCGGCTAGACAAATGCATGTTAAATTCATTTAATTGAATATTATAAAAGCTTATCCAAACCATTGGCTGGTGCGGATTCTTACAGTAAGACTGAGATAGAACAACCCTAGTTAAAGGGGATTTTTATTTGTCGGAGACCCGACAGTGCGCAAGAAAACTAAATGTGATGCATATACATAGGACATGAGAGGACTGATCCCCTCAAGTGTCCCGTTATTTTAACAAGGAGTCAGACATTGTATGTCTGTTCTACCTTAGTATCAGTTCATGGTCATTAAAGACCACTCAGCAGTAAAGAGTCAATTCCTTCTTTTATTGAACATTGATTCTTGTTATCTTTCACAATTGCTATTGTTGAAACCTTGAAGTTATTTCCCTTCATCATGATATATCGTATGATTGTTGTTTATAAACTTGCTGAGCCATTTAGTTGCTCATTCTTGCTATATCATGACTATATTTCAGCCAATCCCGAAAGCTCTAAATCGAACAAAGGC
Source organism: Hedera helix (assembly GCA_947179155.2). Classification (NCBI taxonomy): domain Eukaryota; kingdom Viridiplantae; phylum Streptophyta; class Magnoliopsida; order Apiales; family Araliaceae; genus Hedera; species Hedera helix. The sequence continues at coordinate 7,275,732 of OX359277.1, forward strand.
AAGGGGAAAGCGAATGCTTAGTTTTAGTAATTGCATGCTAGTTTAAATTGCTGTTATGTAATTACTGTTGTAAATCTTTTGTATTTCCCTTAAGATATGTAATGTTACAATTTAAGGTTAATAGACCTTGGGAAGTGTAGCCTTTATATAAGGAACCTTTTGTATTATTCCGCGTAGTTTGAATACAATATATGTATTTCATTGTTGTTATGTATTGTACAGTGAGAACCAAACCCGAGGTTAAAGAACCCGGATTTGGGGTCGTCACAGGTTGGTATCAGAGCTGTAGGTTAGAAACGCTAGGATTTGCGAAACCTAGGTTATAACCTTAGTATTAAACTCTCATCGAGTGCGTTAGGAGATGAATCGGGGAGATTCATCATGTTGTGTATTTTTGGAGATGGATTGAGAAAATCCATCGAGCCGAGATGTACATGATAAAATATCATTTCATTTCATCAATGAATATATTTTATTGCTGTACTAACATGTGTTATTTGTGTTATTGTAGGATGGCAGAGATAGGACAGACGAGCACTGCTGTAGAGGAGGTGATTTTTACTGATATCCACATGGATACAGTACAGCCACGGGTGGCTGCACCGATCGAGGAACCAGAGTCAGATCCCGAGGAGGGAGATAGAGAGGACGCTGTCTGGGGCGGAGTTATGGGGCAGTACAGCGAGGAGGAGGCTGGTACTGATGATGATGAGGAGGATGAGGAGCCAGCTGAGTATATTGATGGCATGGGCACTGTCGCCAGTGACATCATTGATACTCTCACTACGGCTAATGAGGAGCTAGAGGAGAGGGTTCAGCACCTTGAGGAGCAGAACCAGATCCACCAGCAGACAGAGGATCAGTACCGAGATACAGCTTATATGTTCTCTGGCGAGAACATAGAGCTGAAGGCGAGGATGGCCGAGATGGAGGTCAGGTTGATAGCCGCTGAGCTGAAGATTCAGCAGACAGAGGCAGAGAGGGAGGCCATGAGGGGCCAGATGCAGCAGGCAGTTGAGGATAGACTAGATATGGAGATTCAGCGTGATGCAGCTCACGGGCAGATGATGGAGCTGGAGGAGGAGGTTAGGGAGAAGAAGGTGAGGATAGATAGACTTAGTTACGTCTATCGCTCATCAGTTGGTAGGATCCAGAGTAGGGTGCACTATTACCCTGCCGAGGAAGGCCAGACCTTGCACACCATCAGTAGGGGTGTGGTCAGGGCTATTGGAGATGAGGAGTACGACGATGCGGTTCGTCGAGGGATGCGCCGTTAGTTGTATTTTCTTTATTTATGATGTATGTACATAGATGCAGTAGAAACCCAACTTTTGTTTTGATAGAGGGTTAGTATGTTGTAAATCCCAACTCTATGAAGTTGTGGGATATGTTAGATCCCGTCTTTTGTTTTAACTATCGGGGTTAGCAGCATTTATAGCAGTATGCATATGATGTAAAAGTGCTACGCACTGTGTTTTAGCATATGAATATAAATGCATTTTCGTTTATGTTTATATGTGTCAAGATGATTATTTGTGCTTTAGTTTAAAATACTTAAGCTACAAAACGAAAGTAAAAAGATTGAAACAACTTTAATTAATTAAATTTTCTTTATACAGAAAATGCCGCCACAGAGAAGAAATCAACGATTACCCCCACCACCAGTCGAAGAGTCAGTCAATGCCGGAGGGGTACCACCCAACCCTGTCCAAGAGTTCGTAGAAATGCTAATGGGAGCATTTCGCGGACGCAACGCAGAGGCTACTGGAGCAACAAACCCTGCCGCTCCACTAGCAACCTTTAAAGACTTCAAACTGATAGGACCACCCGAGTTCAAAGGGACCACAGATCCTATAGAAGCACAAACCTGGATAGAGGAGATGGAAAAAGTCTTCGAGGTTGCACGAGTTAGGGAGGAGCAAATGACCTCATTTGCTACCTTCATGATGAAAGGAGAGGCCAGCCACTGGTGGAAGGCCAATAAGAGTAGAGCAGGGGAGGGAACGATCGCATGGGCGCGATTCAAAGAGGTATTCTTGGAAAACTACTTTCCAGAGAGTACAAAGGCTAGGATGGAAATTAAATTCCTAGAGCTTAAGCAGGGTAACATGTCGGTATCCGAATATGCCGCCAAGTTCAATGAATTGGCAAGATTTGCTACACATCAGGTGGACACGGAGGCAAGACGCGCCAGACGATTCGAACAGGGGCTGAAACCATGGGTTTACAGTCGGGTAGCTGTTCTCCAGATCACAAATTTTGCAACACTGTTGGAGAAAGCTATCATAGCTGAGGGTGGAAATGAAGCTTTGAATAAGCACAATCAAGAACGGAACAAGAAGAGAAGCGATGGGGGAAACAGAGAGGGTAGCAGCGGGGGTAGCAACTCGAACAAACGCAAGTGGAATAACAACAGCAGTTCGGGGACACCCCAGGGCAGTGAGTCAAAGAAAGCAAGCAAATGCAGTCAATGCGGGAAGAATCACTCAGGGGAGTGCATGAAGGGAAGGAATGTTTGTTACAACTGTGGGCAAGAGGGGCACATCGCTCCTAATTGTCCCACACCAAAAAGGAAAGGAGGTTGTTTCGCCTGCGGGGCCATGGACCATCAATTTAAAGATTGTCCGAAGAAGAAGAACACCGGAGGGAGTTCGGGCTATAGGGGAAGCAACAGCAACAACAACAACAACGCCAAACTGACCATTGGAGGGCCGGTGCCACAGAACAAACCAACGGCACGGACTTTCAACATGACGGTGCAGGACGCCGTCGAATCAAAAGACGTGGTGTCAGGTATTATTCCGATCAATGATATAAATGCTTATGTATTATTTGATTCGGGCGCTACCTGTTCATTTGTGTCTGATGAATTCGCTAAGCGGTTAGAATTGCCTAGACAAAAACTAGAGAACCCAATGAACATAGAAGTTGCAAATAAAGAAGTGATTCTTGTAGAGTATGTACATAGAGACTGTTGTGCTGAAATCAGGGGTCAGAAGTTGAGTGTAGATTTAATTCCAATACGCTTGGGGGAGTTTGACGTTATACTTGGAATGGATTGGTTGTTTAACCATGGAGCTTTAATTGATTGTCAAAAGAAGTGCATACACCTTAAGACACCAAATAAGTCTAAGGTCGTATTTTATGGCAGCAAATCGTCAAGACAGTCATCTTGTCTGACGATGATGCAAGCCAAGAAATTATTAAAGAAAGGTTGTGTAGGGTATTTGGCTCATGTGGTTGATACACAAGTGGTGAGTCCCGAGATGGAGCAAATACCAGTAGTTAGGGAGTTTATGGATGTTTTTCCAGATGTATTGCCAGGCTTACCGCCGGACAGAGAAATAGAATTTGCGATTGATTTAGTACCGGGGACAGCGCCGATATCAAAGGCACCATATAGAATGGCTCCGGTAGAAATGAAAGAGTTGATGGTGCAATTACAGGAGTTGTTGGATAATAAGTACATCCAGCCAAGTGTTTCTCCATGGGGAGCACCGGTGCTGTTTGTAAAGAAGAAGGATGGATCGATGAGATTATGTATGGATTACAGAGAGCTGAATAAGGTGACAATTAAGAACAAGTACCCGTTGCCACGAATTGACGATCTTTTCGATCAATTGAAAGGGGCGAAGTACTTTTCAAAGATTGACTTGAGGACTGGTTATCATCAGTTGAAAGTCAGGAAGGAGGATGTACCCAAGACGGCATTCAGAACTCGATATGGGCATTATGAGTTTCTGGTGATGTCGTTTGGACTGACGAATGCGCCAGCCGCATTTATGGACATGATGAACAGAATATTCAAGCAGTACTTGGATAAATTTGTTGTTGTGTTCATTGACGATATTCTGGTGTATTCTAAAACGGAGGAGGAGCATGCTGAACACCTAAGATTGGTGTTGGAGATTTTACGGAAGGAGCAGTTGTATGCTAAATTTTCGAAGTGTGAATTCTGGTTGGAGAGAGTTCAATTTTTAGGTCATGTCATTGACAAGGAAGGAGTTTCAGTAGATCCAGCAAAGGTGGAAGCAGTGATGAATTGGGAGCAACCAAGGACGCCGACGGAGGTAAGAAGTTTCTTGGGGTTAGCGGGTTACTATCGGAGATTTATTCAAGATTTTTCAAAGATAGCAACACCGCTGACCAATCTAACGAGGAAGACGGTGAAATACGTATGGACGGAGAAGTGTGAGGAGAGTTTTCAGGAGCTAAAGAAGAGACTTAGTGAAGCACCTGTATTGACTTTACCGGACGATACGGGAGGTTTTACGGTCTACAGTGATGCATCGCACAAGGGACTTGGCTGTGTGCTTATGCAAAACGGCAAGGTCGTTGCGTATGCGTCCAGACAGTTGAAGGATTACGAGAAGGGATACCCTACCCACGACTTGGAGCTGGCTGCGGTAGTGTTTGCCCTTAAAATCTGGAGACATTATTTATATGGAGAGAAATGTGAGATATTCACGGACCACAAGAGTCTGAAGTATATCTTCACACAGAAGGAGTTAAATATGAGGCAACGAAGATGGTTAGAATTGATCAAGGACTATGATTGTGAAATTCTATATCATCCCGGCAAGGCCAACGTAGTAGCAGATGCTCTAAGCAGAAAGAGCAGGGAGAAATTGTTCATCTTGACAGATCAGGAACAATTGGTTCAAGAGATGGCTCGAATGGAGTTGGAGGTAAGAAATCCAAATGAGTCAATGGAAGTGGAAGCAAGCCCAACCTTACTAGATAGGGTGAAAGAGGCTCAAGACAAAGATGAAGAATGTGTCAGAATCAGGATGAGAATGACCGAAGGGGAAGAGGTCAAATTCAAGGAGGATAGCATGGGATTGCTAAGGTTTGAAAATCGTGTTTGGGTGCCGCTAGTGCCTGAACTACGAGAAGAGATTTTGCAAGAGGCCCACAGTACGAGATACTCGATACATCCGGGGAGTACGAAGATGTATCAAGATCTGCGTCAGCATTTTTGGTGGCCGAATTTAAAAAGGGAGGTCGCAGAATGTGTCAGCCGATGCCTAACTTGTCAAAGGGTAAAGGCCGAACATCAGAGACCAAGTGGATTACTACAGCCGTTAGAGATTCCTGAGTGGAAATGGGAGCATATCACAATGGATTTTGTGGTAGGACTTCCAGCAACACAGAAGGGATTTGACGCAATATGGGTGATTGTGGATCGACTAACAAAGTCAGCGCACTTTTTGCCGATCAAGATTAAGTTCAGTTTGGACCAGTTGGCTAAACTGTACATCAAGGAGATAGTTTCAAGACATGGGGTGCCGGTATCGATTGTGTCAGACAGAGATCCGCGCTTCACGTCAAAATTTTGGAGGAGTCTTCAAGAGAGATTGGGGACACAGTTGAGAATGAGTACAGCATATCATCCGCAGACCGATGGGCAAAGTGAAAGAACAATACAGACTTTGGAAGATATGCTCAGGGCCTGTGTGATGGATTTCAAGGGCAGTTGGGAGAACCATCTACCATTAGTTGAGTTTGCATACAACAACAGTTATCATGCAAGCATAGGCATGCCGCCTTACGAAGCATTGTACGGAAGGAAGTGCAGAACACCTCTATGTTGGGACGAGGTAGGAGAACGCCGACTGTTGGGACCGGAATTGGTCCAACAGACGGTAGAGATTATCAAGGTAATAAGAGCTCGGCTAGTAGCAGCTCAGGACCGTCAGAAGAAATACGCCGATTTACATCGACAAAAGCGAGACTTCGAAGTTGGGAGTTTTGTGTTCATGAAGGTATCTCCCTGGAAGGGGAAGATCCGATTTGGAAAGAAGGGAAAGCTGAGTCCGAGGTTCATAGGACCGTTCGAGATATTAAAGAGAGTGGGTGAAGTGGCGTACGAGGTAGCTTTACCTCCTGAACTGGAGCATATTCACAATGTGTTTCACGTATCAGTGTTGCGACCATACAAGCCAGACCACAAACATGTGATATCCTATGAGCCAATACAAGTCGAGAAAGACTTATCGTACGAGGAAATTCCTGTCCAGATACTAGATAGGAAAGAGCAGAAATTACGGAATAAGATTATACATTCTGTCAAAGTCCTATGGAGGAACCACAACGCTGAGGAAGCTACGTGGGAGCTTGAAGAAAAGATGAGGGCTAACTATCCGAATCTTTTTGAGTAGTTTAAATTGTAATTCCGGGGACGGAATTCTTATAAGGGAGGGAGAATGTAATGACCACGAATTTCATTATACATTGTAATTATAATTAATATATAATTAGCAATGAATTTAAAATTTTTGTACTAATAAAATGTGCATTAGATAATAAAATAGATGTACTTGTTCGTGCATATATTTAATTAAAGAATTAAAGCAAGGGTATAATTAATTAAAGCAAATCTAATTGGATTATATTTTTAATCCAAATGAGTTGTTAAACTAGGTCCAAGATATTAACCTAGTAGCCCATGTAATTAATTTAATTACTAGCCCATATAATTAATTAAACAAGCCCAATGCTTATTTTAATTAAAGTTAGCATAGTTATTTAAATGCTAGCCCAAAGTGTTAATTAAATTGAGCCCAAACCAATTCAATGGATGAGCCCAATATATTAATTTCCTAAGTCCAACATGGAGCCCAATAGGAAGTCAAAATTGGTCAACAATTGAACCCATGTATAGATATATTTGTATATGCATAAATACACATTAAAAGCTAGAAAAATAAAGGAAAAATGGCATGGAAAATACCATTTTGCTGATTTTTTTTTTGGTCCCACTTGATGTTGCTTGATTTGCTAGATTGCTTCTCTTTTACACTAGATCAAAGTTGGCCAACAACTCTAGTCAATCAACTAGTCAATCACCATGTCAATCCATCAAATAGTAAGCTTGATTAGCCTTTAATTTGACCAACATAGATGAATTAGTGAGTTAATGGTGTGTTAGTAGATGGCTATAAAAGAAACCCCCCACACTTGTTTTAGGTTGGTTAGTTAATTGCTAGAGAATTTCCTAGAGAGCAAAGTGTGAGCATTTGAGAGGGTTAGAAAATTTGAGAGCAAAATACTAAGAGAAGAGAAGGAGTCTTGATTCATGCCATCTTCCTTCACAACTTATTTTGGAAGAAAAAGAAAGATAGCCATTAAAACAAGGTAATGATTATTTTAAATGTAGTTTATTTTTAAATTAAATAAATCATCATGTTAGTATAAACATGTTAATATAGTTATTAATGTGTAGTTGTAATATTTATGCCATGCTTAAGTTTAATAGGTTTGGTTTGTATTTTGGTATCATTTGTGTGCTAAAATATGTGTTTAGTAGTGTATAATCAAGTCTTGAAATTTATTGCCAAAAATATTTTTATAAAACTTAGGTTTGATGTTCTAATATTATAGAACATTAAATCATGAGAAAAACAAAGTTTGAATCACTCAAAATGGAGTTATACACAAAAAGTTATGATTTATGGTAGTTTATGTGATGTAGAAATTTTTATAAAAAAATAAAGATATTAAATCATGAAAAATTATTTTTTCATGTTATAAATTAAAATAAGGTGATTGGTAATTTTTTTGGATTTTTATTGAAGAGTTAAAGCTTACTTGATGGTATATTTTTAATTAAAATGTGTGTGCCGGAACACTGTTCACATTCTGCGAAGAAGAAAAAAATTAAGGGTTTCCGCGCAATGCGCGCGCAGCCACTGTTCACCGAAAACACGGAGCCAAACGACGTCGTTTGGTGTCCGTAAAAAGTTACTCCGCGCGTACGCGCGGAAGCCGTATCCGGCATTCCAAAAACGGCGTCGTTTTTGGCCCGTTAAATCTGTAACCCGCGCCATGCGCGGTAGGAAAATTCCGGTGAAATTACCAGAATGCCCCTCCGTGTTTTTCTTGGCAGAATTACCATTCTGCCCTCGGTTCAGATTTCGACTTATTTACGGAAATGCCATTCGGGTTAAATTTAATTAATTTAAATATTTAAAAACTAAATTAAAATTATAACAAAAATAATTATAATACAAAAATAATATTGGGGAGGATATTTTTCATTAAGTTTAATATTTAAATATTTTAAATATTAATCTAGTTAGCTAAACCATGGTTAAGATTAATAAATTTATTATTTATTTATTATTTTAAATGTTAATAATAAATAAAGATGATAAATTAGCATTTATTATTTAATGCCTATTAAATAATACTTAAAGAGAGATAAAATTTATAAATTTATTATTTATTATTTAAATATTATTAAATAATAAATAAGGATAATTAGGTAATTAATTATTATTTAATTAGCATTAAATAACGATTAATGGAAATTAAGTTATTAGAGTAATAATTTATTATTTAATTTAAATAATAAATAAGAATGATTTGATTATTATTTAACCTTAAATAATAATTAAAATTAATTAAATAATTAATTATTATTTAATTGACATTAAATAATAATTAAAGAGGATTAAGATTAGTAAACTATTATTTAATTTTCTTAATTAAATAATAAGTAAGGTTAATTACTTGGTTAATTATTGGTTGATTAACATTAAATTAAAGAAGGTTAAAACTAAGTTAATAATTATTTATTATTTAATTATAATTAAATAATAAGTAAGTACAATTAGTTATTATTTATTTTAAATAATAACTAGAGTTAATTAATTAATTTCTATTTAATCAATATTAAATAGTAATTAAAAAGAGATTGAGTTAATAAAATAAATTGAATTTAATTAAACAATTATAATAAGTTGTTTAAAGGTTTAATAAGTGTCCAACACTTAAGAAAAATATTTTCTAACTTATTAACCTAATATGATTAAGGGTTTATAAGGTTAATAATATTGTTTTGACTGATGTAAATTATGTGTTAGTACTTATGTGTGGTAAATAAGTTCATTATCAAGCGTATAGTTATGCAAATACGCCGTGCTAATTATTAGACCGACTTTATTAATGTTAGGTCTTTCAAAGCAAGTAGTTAAAGCTAGACATTTATTGTAGCTGTGCAGACAGGCAAGTTTTCTACCCTTAAACTTGTATTTATTGTTGCAGATATTCTTCAACCGTATTTACATTTCAATTATTGTTTAGCAAGTATTCTACACCCGTAGTTACTTGACAGACCTTTGAGTGAATTAATTATCAAAAATTACTTCACATCATTATTGATTATTGTATTCGCACATAGTGCTTTTGCAAACTGTTTAAGAACGTCTAAGCTAATTGTTTCGGCTAGACAAATGCATGTTAAATTCATTTAATTGAATATTATAAAAGCTTATCCAAACCATTGGCTGGTGCGGATTCTTACAGTAAGACTGAGATAGAACAACCCTAGTTAAAGGGGATTTTTATTTGTCGGAGACCCGACAGTGCGCAAGAAAACTAAATGTGATGCATATACATAGGACATGAGAGGACTGATCCCCTCAAGTGTCCCGTTATTTTAACAAGGAGTCAGACATTGTATGTCTGTTCTACCTTAGTATCAGTTCATGGTCATTAAAGACCACTCAGCAGTAAAGAGTCAATTCCTTCTTTTATTGAACATTGATTCTTGTTATCTTTCACAATTGCTATTGTTGAAACCTTGAAGTTATTTCCCTTCATCATGATATATCGTATGATTGTTGTTTATAAACTTGCTGAGCCATTTAGTTGCTCATTCTTGCTATATCATGACTATATTTCAGCCAATCCCGAAAGCTCTAAATCGAACAAAGGCAAGGGGAAAGCGAATGCTTAGTTTTAGTAATTGCATGCTAGTTTAAATTGCTGTTATGTAATTACTGTTGTAAATCTTTTGTATTTCCCTTAAGATATGTAATGTTACAATTTAAGGTTAATAGACCTTGGGAAGTGTAGCCTTTATATAAGGAACCTTTTGTATTATTCCGCGTAGTTTGAATACAATATATGTATTTCATTGTTGTTATGTATTGTACAGTGAGAACCAAACCCGAGGTTAAAGAACCCGGATTTGGGGTCGTCACACTAACAAATCTGATCTCTAACCTAGTCTATCTTATCAATTTTAATTCAACCTAACATTCTTGATTTAAAATCCGTTTACAATAATTGTTGTAGGACCCCGACTTTTATTAAATAAAATTTAATTTTTTTCATATATTATTCTAAAACAGTAAGGTATTACATTGATAAAAGTTAAGGATGTTATGTGTAAATTATAAAATAAAAGGTATTATATTGATAAAATTAAGGTAATGTTACAACAGTAATAGTAATAATTCAACAACAATGTAAGAAACACGTTACTGATAATTATTAATTTAATAATATAATTTACTGTGTATTTGCTACTGTGACAATTATTTGACTCAATAATTTTAAAATACAGTGCAATAACAATTATTGACTCAATGATATAAATACAGTGTAATGACAATTATCGAATCAATAATGCAAAATACTGTGTAATGACAATTATTGAATCAATAATGTAAAATAATGTGTATCAACAATTATTGATGAATACTGTGCAATAACCACATTATCAAATCAATAATATGAGACACTATGCAATATCGTGTGCTACTGTAGAATACCGTATACTATAATAAAATATCATAAAATACCGTATATTACTATTTTTTTATCACCGGTATTTTAATAGTTAAAAGTGATAACACTAGTTTAAGATATGAATCATATGATTTGTTAATGGATGGTGTAAATTAAGTTAGTAAAATGTGTGAATCATGTGATTTGCTAACGGATTATGTAGGTTAAGTTAGATTAAGGTGTGAATCGTGTAATTAGGGTGTGAATCATGTGATTAGTTAATGGATTGTGTAGATTAAAATGTGAAAAGTAATGAATGGTGTAGATTAAAAAAAAGTGAAATGTATTTTTAAAATAGTTGGTTAAGTTTTGGCTATAAATAAGGAGTTTAACATAAGAAATTTCATATCCTTCTTACATATCCTTCCTTCCACTTTTTAAATATTCTTAGTGTAAGATTTTTCTGAGTGAATTAAAGCTATCTTAAGTGTTGGTGAAGATCGGTAAAAGTACGAGTACTATCCAAGTAATTTTTTTTTTATTTTATAAAAGTTATATAAGCACTCACATACTTCACATGTTGTTTACAACTCTTCTTTTAGAAGACTCTTCTTTCAGAATATTTATTTTTAAAAATTTCTTTGAAAGATATTATTTTGAAATATTGTTTATTTCTCCAAAAATTATTTTAAAGTATATTCCAATCTATTACATAAATTTATATTATCAAATCACTTTTGATTATTTCGTATGAGTTAATATATACCATGAAATTTTTATATGGCAGTTACTAATTAAATTATAAATATATAGGTTGATCAATTTCATTTAAATTAATATCCAGTCACGTGTTAAAGTAAATGATATCATTTTTTTTCATCATCTTAAACTTACTGTGGTAAGTATTGTTCGGTAAAATTTCTAAAATAATTAATAGTTTACACTTCATTTAATATCTTTTGACATGAACATTTCTATTAAATTTTCATCGTTATATTTGAACAGTGAACTATTGGACTTGAATTTTGACCTATGAACATTTACTTTAACTGTGAATATTGTGGACTGTTAAATATTCATTGTACCGTAAACCTTACCGTTGAACTTCTTTCCTGTGAATTTTGGACATTATTTTTGGACTTGAACACCTTTTTCTCTACATCATGTTAACAATTTGGATATTATTTGACTCTAGGCAAAATAAAAATTGTAAAATTTTGATATCTATTGTTTATTTTATTATTCTCTTTCTTCTGTTCATCATTTATATCACTGTTAATGTACTAATCATCAAGAATCAAGCTGTTGTGAATATCTGTGGCCTAGGGCAAATTAAAGGCGGTATAATTGTTGGGTGTCTTTTAAGGCATGTGGTGAATGTTCTCTTTAGATATGATAAAGGCGATATAATGGTGGTGTCTTTTAGGGCACGTGGTGAAAATTCTCTTTGGCTTGGGGCAAAGAAGAACCGTTGTTTGGTATGATCATGACCAATGGTGTTTCAAATGATAAAGATTGATGATAATTTTTTTGAAAAAGAGAAGCTAGTAGACATCATGATCTACATAATTTTCCTAATGATTGTTATCCCATTACAGTTGTTAATCTAAACTTTGTTCAAAAACTTAATTGCAGTTGTTGTGCTCACCATTTCCTTTTTGTTCCATTGTTCAGGAAATGAGAATATAGCCGAGACTAGCGAAAAAAAGAGGAGAATAGAGTGATGGTCCAAGTTAGTTACTATAATAGTCTTCTCCATATTGTAAAATAGCGTGAAAATAATAGTGAAAACTTAATTGTGTATTATTGGGCATTGTATTGTTGTACTTTTCACTATTATAATAATTTTATTGTAGTCTTTTAACGATTTAAATTGGGTGTTGTGGGCCCGATTTGGGGGCCTCACAATTGTTCTTTATAAGGACTGTACAAGGCTGTAACAAATGTTTATATATTTACATTTGTTTGAAGTATCTATAACTTTACGAAAAGTATATCATCACATAACACATATTTAGAATAAATATTACTTTATTGTTTTGTTATCATTGAATTCAAATAGGCTTATAAATAAATTTGCTAACAATTTATAAAATAACGACTTTTTAAAAAGATATTTCCTTTGTTTTATAAAAGAATTTCATTTATCAATTTTTTTCTCAAAAAGAATCTTCTTTTTAGTGCTAACAGTATAAAATGACATAATATTCTTTAATTTATCATCATGCTTTCATTATAATATCAAATTACTAAAATAACATTTTATTATTTTTAATAATATACATAAAACATAAATACATCCTTGATATTGGTAAATAGGAATTTATTTGTGAAACTGAGGGAGTATTATTTTTTTAAACTACTTAAAATTTGATTATTTGGGATCTACTATGACAAATTTCAGATTTAGTTACTTTATAACATAATAAATTTTAAAACGTAAATGGAAATTCATAATTTTGAATATGAATTTAAGAGAAATAAATTTGCAAAGAGTGTTTCTATATATGATTACAAATTTATGTTAATATTAAATAATGACATACGTGGATACACGAGATAAAAAGAAATAAAAAATGATCTCTACACATTAGTATTCTATCTTATCCGTTATAGATAACTAGTATCTTGGCACACGTTACTTGTGTAAAAAGAATGAAAAAATGTTATAGAGAGAAAATAATTACTAATTTGGTTTCCTATACTATCCCTAAACATTAAATTCTAACTTGTTTCTATTTATCCTTTTAATGAATAATAGAACTGCAATATTAAAATTTTATATTCAATTTAATAAGTAGAGAAAGAATTAATTATCTTTCTACGTGGTTCTTTATAAAACGTCAATTAAGAAAGAACAGACAGAATACTATCATTACGAAGAAATGTCAATTAAAAAGAAACGAGACTCTCATTAGAAAATATTATGACATTACTAATATTATTTTCGTAGTCTTGTAACTTTCTTGTTCCTGTTTGGCCGTAGTCTAATTAACATACGTCTATATCTGTTTGTTTTTCAGATATTTGGATGTAACACCCCCTTTCTGAGTAGGAAAGGGAGGTTAATTTCAATGTATAACAAACGTTAAAATAAGTAAATAAAGTACTAATAACTTCAAATATTTTTAATAATCTAAAATCTATAAATGAATTAAATACAATTCTCCAAAATTTATACAATAATCAAAACCTAAAATCAAATCAACCTAGATGGTTAAAGATATCTTCACACAATCTTAAATCACCCCTACAAATTTATCGGAAGAAAAACACAACATGAGTAAAATGCTCAGTACGGATAAAGATATACAAATTAAAAGAAAAAAAAAACTGAAATTTAGAACTAACTGAACAAAATATGAATGATAACCTCAAATATAAATACCAACGGTAACCGAAATCTTTAAAGTCTGAATAAGAATATAACTGAATCAACATAATTAATGAAACTAATTAGAAAACTGAATCGAAGTGGCTAAGTTGTGATTTCATACCGAGCTCAGAACAAAACAAATATATCTTGCCACATAAACAAATCAAAAGACTGTCACATATGCAAGTCAAAATAACGTCATACAGACAAATCACACATTAGACCGTGAATCCAAATGCATGCAAAATCGAAAAGTGTGTCTAGCACAAACATTATCTATCCGTAAAACAGAACAAAAACTAGGACTGACCTATACGCATCCTAAACAAATATATCAAATGACCAAAGTTCACACACAGAGCAACATACAAAAGGATATGCCGTGGACTGATCACACCGACACGGAAGATGTCATGTCTCGGTGCTAAGAGGACATGTCTGTGATACCTCCACAGGTGGTTATAGCTCATGTATTCTCCCAAAACTTATGGAAGTGTATGTGTGTAGCCTTAATCCATAATAAGACTTCTCTTATTTATAGATTTAGTAAACCCTCCTAACACCTTTAGGAATTGGGTTTTTAATTAAACTCTTAATATAATTAGGAACTTAATTAATTTAATATAATAATTATAATTCCTAAACTATTTAGGAGCTTAATTATCAATTATGAGAGCACTCTTATTAATTAATTCCTAAACCATTTAGGAACTAAATAATAATGATAATAGTAATAATAATAATAAGACTCCTCTTATTAATTTATAATTAGTATTTCCAAAATACTAAATAATAAATATTAAGTTATTTAATTTATTCTATCCACATAGTATAAATTAAATATACTTAATTCATTATTACAATTATGTCATTTACTTCTTAAATAATTATTTTCTTTTTGCGGTGTGACCCTTTAGGTTCTCCATATTAAACCGGTTATTGAATAAATTAATTAGAACTATTCTAATCTTATTTATATAAATAAATTAAACTATTTAATTCATTTAAATAAATAATATTTATTCCATAATAAGGGTAAGCCCCCTTAGCGATCAACGACTTTTCAGATAATATAGATTTCAACATTTAATCACAAAAGAACCTATTTAGCGAATAGTTACTGTACAATTCAATCCTTCTACCTCATAATGTCCCAATCAAATATAAGACATGGTATGACAGTCAAGTCTTATTTTATTTGATTATATGCATTTCGATCCTTAAATAAATAACTCTAATTAATGTAAATTAGAAACTACTTTCTAATTTCCATTCTGCCTTGGCCAATGACTACTGAGTTTTCATTTATCGAATCGCATAGGACATTCTCTTCTTTTACTAGAAGTGGTAGATTCTTTGTTGATCATTCACCTATCTCCATGTATGACTTATTATATCCAATCATACCCTTTGATACACCCTAAAGGTTTTAAGGAATATGTCAAAATATAATTCATCATACACAAGATAATATGATGATCTCAAGTCCAATGATATCTTGTACTACTATCACAAAAGGAACTCCTATTGACATGCAAGTAAGACTCCATTAGGTGTTCCTTGAGCGAGTCACGTTCAGTGAACTTATTCTCTAATAAGCACCTATATATTTGCTTTAGTGTCTCTACACAAATGATTATGAGATCAATTATCCTCTTCATAAGAGCAAACATAGTATGTACTAATCTATCCGGATTCATTAATCCCCATTTTAGTGATCCAATGATTAGGAACAATTTTAGTTTTGAGCTATCTAAAATTTAGATCTCATTAGCATGATCCTCATCATGGTTCTAAAAACATTGCTCGAAAACTATGGGTTTATCCATTTGATTAATTCAAGTAATTAATCATGAATAAAGAAATGTCTTGATTCTTTTATTAATAAATGAACAAGATTACAAAGTATATGTTTATCACATCAAATGTGATTGGCTTGAGGGTATACTACTTTCAATCTCCCACTTGCACTAAAGCCAATCGCCATTTGGTATCCCTATACCATTCTTCTCTAAGTGGCATACAAATTGCTTAGTAAATGCTTTAGTTAATGGATCTGTAATGCTGTTCTAAGAGTCTATCATCTTTATGATGTCGTCTTATTTTCAATGATTCATCTAATCATATGAAAGTGCTGCAACACATGTTTGGATTTCAGATGAGACCTAGGTTCTTTGGAAAATTAAACTCCTTTAATGCTAAGAACCATTATAAGTTCTGTAATGAACTTGTCAAACCAAACAATCATCTTTGCAGCTTCACTTATAGTTATTTACTATGTCTTTGTCACTAAATCAACAACTCCTTACTGTTTGGAACTTTTCCAACTCACTGCAGCACCGTTCAAGGTAATCATATTACTTGAAACGGATATGCTGTTATCTTGATTAGTCTGAACAAACTTGAGTTTGTTAAGCCCTCTAGTTTTATATCAGACTCATCATTAGAAACTTTTTTCTAATATTCTTCTCCAGAAATGAACTGATATCTGCTTATTATGCATAAGCAATATCAGGTCAAGTACATATCATCCCGTACATGATAGATCCTATTGCTGAGGTATAAGGAGTCTTACTTATATGGTCTCTCTTTTCAGGTGTCTTTGGGGCCTGCTTCTTGGAGAGATGTATTTCAGAACCCATCGGCATGAGCCCTTTCTTGGAATCTTTCATGCTAAACTTCTTTAGCATAGAATCAATGTACATTCCTTAGGACAAGCCAAGCATCCTTTTAGACCTATCTCTATAGATCTTTATCCCCAAAATATATGATGTTTCTCCCAAGTCCTTTACGGAGAAGTGTTTAGACAACCACATCTTTACTGATTGTAGCATCGGTATGTCATTCCTTATCAACATTATATCACCATATAATACTAGGAATGTCACAGTGCTTCCACTAACCTTGGTACACACTTGGTTCATTATCGTCTTTGATAAAATCAAACTCCTTTAATTGTCTCATCAAAATGGATGTTCCATTTTCGAGAAACTTGCTCCAATCCATAATTGAATCGTTGTAACTTACATACTTGATTTGCTCCATCTATATGTAGACAAATCCTCTTGGTTGTATCATACATACATCCTTTTGTATAGTAAGCTGTGACTGCAAGTAAAATCCGAATTGATATATGCATTTTCACTAGTGAAAAATTTCATTATAGTCAACTCATTGACTTTATTTAAAATCTTTTACCACTAGTCAGATCTTTTAGGTCTCCACCTTGTCATATGCTTTAGTCTTTCTCTAAAGACTAATTTCGAATTTTATGATCATCAGTCATTTCTCTTGAGTATCTAATACTCGTATCTCATCGTATGTAACTGGATCATCATCCACTATGATACGTACCTCATCATCATCATCTATGATGAATCCATACCATTCGAGTATCTCCGGTACTAAACCAGATTTACGACTTGGTTGTGGTACAATAGGTTTATTTACTTATACAGATTCCTTCACTTGATCTGTAGTATTTTATGGTTCTTGAACTTCTTCAAGATCTATTTTACTACCACTAACCCTTTAAGGAAAAACTTCTTTTCTTATAAGGCAATGTGTTTCAACAAAAACACCTTTTAGTTAGTCGGATTATAGAAGTGATATCCTAAACTTTCTTTAGGATATCCCACAAGTTTACACTTATCAGATCTTGTCCCAAGCTTATCACTGTCAAACCTTTTGACATAAGCTGGACAATCCAAATCTTAACATACTTAAGACTTGGTTTCCTCCCTATCCATGACTCATATGAAGTCTTGAGGAGGAAATAAGAAGGTATCTGATTTAGTAGATATGCGATCGTTTCTAAGGTATAACCCTAAAAGTATACTGGAAGATTGGTATAAATCATCATGGATCATCATCATGTCCATTATGTGAAAATACCATTTCGCTTGAGATAATCTAGAAACTTATTGCTTAAGTATTCCATTATCGATCTAATCGAAGAACTTTAATACTTTTGGCATTTAGTTTCTATACTTCACTTTTGAATTCTTTGAACGTTTCAAACGATTTGGATTTGTATTTCATCAAATACATATATCGAAATCTAGAATCATTAGTGAAAGTAATGAATGAATACCTTCCTCTTGCATTTGTTGTCATAGGTCCCACACATGACTGTGTGTACCATTTCTAACAACTCCACAACTCGCTCTCTATGTCCACTAAATGAAGATTTAGTCATATTGTCCATGATACAAGATTCACAAGTTGTATTTGATTCATAATCAAAAGGCTCTAAAAAACCTATCTTTATACAACTTGTTTAGTCTTGTTTCATCAACATGACCGAGTTAACAGTATTGCATAAAGGTATGATCCATATCATATCTTTGCCTTTAGTTTGTTCAATTTTTGAAATATTTTCATGTAAGTCAAACTTACAAAATCCATCAAGTAATCAATATAGTAACATCTTTCTAACTAAATGGATTTACTCATAGGCAATGCTAAACTGTAAGTTCATGTGATTAATGTAGCAACCTTTTGCTCCATTTCTCACACACATGATTACTTATCTTTAGTTCAACCTTCTACTTCTGTCTAGTCTCTGCAACGGCTTGCATATTTGAGACCTCCAGCCGGTATCTAATACCTAGGTAGAAACTTGACTTATAGAAAGTTCTATTTCATTATGAACAAATTTATATCTGCAGTTGAAGTTTCACTAAGCTTCTTCTGCTTAACTACTACAAGATACTCCTTGCAGTTCCTCTTCCAGTGTCCCAGCTTATCGCAATGAAAGCAAACTCCTTTGCCTTCGGGATCACTTTTATTTATGTCCTTTGTTTAGCATTTCTATTGCCTTCTATCTTTTCTGACTCCTCAGAAACACCTTTGGCCATTTTCTTCAACTTAGAAGATTCTCTACGAGTAAGACCTGGTTTTTCTTTGAAGAAAAATGACTCTCAACTTATTCAACATATTTAATCAAATCAGGTAAACTGACTTCAAGCTTATTAATGTTAAAGTTCACAACAATTTGTGAAAGGGAGTCAGCGAGTGACTGCAAGATCGAATCTTGACTCAACTCTCCATCTTTGACAAAACCTAGGTGTCCTAATTTATCAATCTGATTGATCATCTTTAGGACACGTATCTTTACTGTAGTGCCATTGATTATTATAGATCGGAAGAGCTCCTTAGATATCTTATATCTAGTTGACCTACTTTGCTCACCAAACAACTATTGAATGTGCAACAATATAGTAGGTGCATCCATTTTCTCTTGTTGACGCTGTAACTTGATACTTATGGATGCGAGCATGATGCATTGAGCCACCTTTGCATCATCTTATCATTTCTTAAAATAACAATATGTTGCTCATAGGCTTAGTTTGCAATGTTTGCAATAATAGACAAATTAAGGACATTTGCTAGCTTTTCAGCTTTGAGAACTTTTCTCAAATTTGTTTAATCAATCCGAACAATTCGTTTCGATTAATTGTTAGCATCTAATATGCTATGCAGTGTTAGTGAATTAAACATAGCAATATTCTTTAAGTGAATTAATAACAACATTAACATGCATTCATTTTATTAATCACCAAGTTAATTAGGTCTTTATTTAAAATGGTGTCTCCCACTATTTTCATCAAACTATATTACCCTCTTATATAGTTCGGCAAATTTAATTAAAGACTTGTTAGTGAGAATAAGGATCCTATTTCAAATGTATATAGCCTTGTGTGTGCACAACAAACTATATATAAATAAATAGGTAGACAACTTTTGTCAATTACATCAACATGTAACTCCTTGTATTTTGCCTCTTAGATTATTATGATCAAGTGTGTGCACATCCGAATCAAAATTATCTAAGTTAGGTCCATGTTGGGTCGTCGGTCGGAACTTGTTTTTGTTCTGTTTTTATGTTTTTATATTTAATGAGTTCCGACCTCGACGAGTTTGTTTGAATGAACAAAACGCGCAAGTATACGCGGTCAACAAGTAATATAATGAAAGTAAAGTATCGATCCCACGAGGAATTATGTAATAAGAATTGTCAACCACAAGCTTATAACCAATTCAATCCTATTTAAACGAAAGATTAATTGTTTTGAAATTAAACTAATAAAAATTAAACTAATACTAGCTAATGAAAACAATTAAATATAGGTGAATCTAAGTATGTAACTTCCCCCGATAGTTTATACAAGTTTCCTAACTCTTTCTTTGGCCATTCGGTCACGACGAATTATCAACCGAGAATTCTTTATAATAGATATGGCCAACTCTCGTTGCACCATACCCGAATCCACCCAAATTCGACCCAAGGGCAACAGAAACGGGAAGGAACACCCTAACTAGGCAACTCACTATATCTCTATGAGAGTCAACACTAAAAAGGATTTGAAGAACAGATACTCTCTTGGCTACACGAGGCGAGCTGGTATATCTCTATCCTAACTCACGAATCATAATCCCAACGCCATGTGGAATCACGAACACGTGTCATTGTATCTAGGTCTAAACTGGTACTCCCTTTCTCAGTTATGCATTAGTTACCACACTAATAACTAGGTCAGACAAATACACGTTAGGCGCAAAATAAGAAAACACATCCACATGGTCGTAGTCGATGAATGGTCAACCGAGAACTCTCTATGGTACTAACATGCCTCTCTCGAGCGTCATGTAGCGACATCTTACCCAAATTCGACACAAGGCAACAGAAACAGGAAGGAACGCCCAAGCTAAGAATAACAAGGGTTGAAGGTCAGGTTCTCAAAGGGTGCACATGGTGGATCGGTATATGTCTATCCTTTCCACGAATCATAATCCCAACGCCATGTGGAATCACGAACATGTGTAACATACTTGGGTCAAACACTATACTCCCTCTCTCAGTTCTGTATAGGCTACTAAGTAAATGCACGACCTAGAAATTAACCACAAAGCACAAATACAACAATCAATCCATATGGTGCCAACCAAAGAGAGAGAAATTAACTAGAACAACCTATTGGGTTTAATCATAATACTTAGATTCAATGCTTAGTTCATACTAAACAAGTAATACAACATCCACACATACATAGCAAATGAGTACAACAAGATTCAATATGAATAAAACATGTAATGGATTCAATACAAACACATAGATATTACACCCATGGATTACAAATCATCCAATTACACATACAAGTACTACTATCAATAGAACAATAGAACTACAAATAGAAGAACTTGTTCTAAAAATCAAATAACAATAGAATACATGAAATAGAGAGGCAAAAGGAAGATAAATATAGACAAACTCCCTAAATCATAGCATCACATTGATGTAGAAGCTCCATGGAATCACCAAAATGGCCTCCCAAAATCGCCCAAGTCGCTCCTTCTCGGAAGAAACTGATTATGTTATGTTTTAGGACACAAAAAGTGGCTTTTATAGCACTCTGTCTGCGACTTGACTGGCGTACGGCGTAGCTGCGCCTCACCATAATCCAAAAATGGCGCAGCTGCGCAAAATCTTGGTCTGCCTGGCAAACGCGCAGCTGCGCCTCTCCATAATGCAAAAACTGCGCAGCTGCGCAGTTTGTCAGAAATGGCAGAATTTCAGCTTTCTGGTCCTTTCGTATTTTGGCCTTAACTTCTTCATACGAACTCCGATTTAGGTAATTCAAGATGTTCTGGAAAGAAAATTCGTAGACCTACAACTTTGATGTTTTACAAAATTGTAGAATCAAAAAGGATGAAGGCCAAACTTGGGCGTGAAGTAGCTGCTGTGTAATTTCTTCGTATTTTTTGTGTAGCTTTTGCGTCCGACCTCCGATTGAGATGATTCAAGATGTTTTGGAAATATGAGAAGAAGTTCTATAACTTTTATGTTTTGCACAAGCGAAGATTCTGGCCGGAACAATGTCAAAAGCTGGTCTTTATACAAACGACACGCCTAAAAGATAAACCGGGCAATCCAAGCCTTTATTTATCAAGCCCTTATTATAATACCTACAAAATAAAATAGGAACACATAAAAACAATACAAAACTACATACTATAATAATGTGGTAAAAAGACACGTAAACTAACAAAAACACATAAACTTACTATACAACCTAAATTACAACAACCACATAAAAACACATAGAAACTAACATAAATACTTTAAGTTAAACAATTTATCAAGCTCAAGTGTATTCAATTCATAGGCATAAAAATCACTTATCAGTCCAACCTAGCACTTCCATATAGTAAAGAGAAAAATACTATCCTTGTGTATGCACAACAAAACAGTAATGTTCAATTCCTTATAAACATCAAATGTGATAAAAACAACATCTCAAATGATCGATATAAGCCTTGCGTGTGCACAACAAACGTATATTGATTATTTGATACTCTATCGTTTTATCATGCTAGAAGGCGACGTTCGATATTCCAAATATCTTTGAACGTTACAACTTAATATTTTAGTAGTAGAATAAATAAATTAGAACCATTCTAATTTTATTTAATTGAATTAAAATCTTTTTAATTCATGAATTAAACCTTTTAATTCATTTTATAAATAATATTTATTTTACATCTTGAGGGATTTGTTACTATTAATTGTCTCATCTTGTTTATCACACATGCACATATATATATAAAATACGCGTCATATTATTTAACATGCGAAGCATGTTTGAATAATATATAATATATATAATTAACATGCACATATATAATACTATATTCTATTTAGATTGATTATGGACTTTTATTCTATTTTTGGTTCACTAGAGCCACCAAGTGAACCAAAAGGTCAAACCTATGGTGCAAGAATAAATTAAATTAAATCTAACTATTACATTTAAATTTGGGTTCCATTACAAATGGGTCTTCATGCGCTCCTTTGCTCTAATTCTTCAAAATAATTCTAACTAATTCTATTACAAAACTATTTACAATAAATAGAAGCCTTGATCAACAGTCAAGGGAAAATACATAGGAGGGAGATAGAATTATACATAAGAAAAATTAGAAAGACGAGGTACGTAGACCCCATTTATAAAACTCATTCATTCATGCATCCATTTAAAATTAAATCCAATCACATTGGTCAAATAATCCATAATCAATCTCATTTATTTATCATATATATCAACATATATATATATATATATATATATATATATATATATATATATATATATCAATAAATAATATTCATCGCATGAATTAAATAAAGCATTCCATATATGTATTGGTATCATTTAATGGGCAATTAAAGTTGCATGAAATCCAATTTCATGTTTAAAATAAACCTTTTATTTTAATTGTAAAATTATTTAAAAATAAACTATTTATTTTTATCATTTTAAAATTAACCAAAATAAACTCTTTTATTTTGAAATTTGTACAAAATTACCAATTTTTTTTTTTTTGGTAAGTTCAACTGAAATCTTAACATTTCTGTCTTTGGCAGGAATGGATCCCCCGACCTCTCAAGAGTCTTTGAGTAGTTGTTTTACCACTTGAGCCAAGAAGTCTTGGTAAAATTACCAACTTGTTTGGCTAATTAATATATATTATAAATATATCATATATATTAATAATATATATATTTATGTTAAAACCGTAGCATGCTGCTTTGTTTGCTTTATCTTCGATAATCATAATATATATATATATATATATATATATATATATATATATATATATATATATATATATAATCCGAATGCCAAGAAAACCAAACATGCACAGTTGCTTTATCAATTACCGAAAAATGTCTTTAGGTGACTCAAGTTTTAGGACAGCACAATTATAATATACATATATATATTATCACCGAAACAGCCTGCTTTGTGCACTTACCGAAAGTTGCTACCAAAAGTCGAAACAGTGAAGCTTAATATATATATATAATCCGAAAAGGGGCTGCTTTTATTTCCTTCACTGTTTCGGCAATGTCCTTATATATACCAAATTCATAAACCAAGTTGCTTTAATGAGTACTCCAAAACCGAAACATGTAATATATATATATATATAATCCGCTGGGCATTAACCAAAATCGAAAAATCCGGCTGCTGTGTTTGCTTAATTTGGTGACACTCAATTCGGGACAACTTTATCATATAACAATTGCCGAAACAGTGGCCTTTTCCAATTTCCCAAAACCGGAAAAACAAGGGCTGCTTTATTGCTTTTCAATATATCACATACATATATTTCCGAAACAATTCCGAAACAGTAGGTGCAATGCTTTACCGAGACAGTTAAGAATAAATAAATTCATATTCAGTAATTAATCAATTTTTGGCATTAAAAAATAATAATTTTTTATAACAAATTATACCTAATAAATTGTTCTAAACATATACCCATACACATATGGAATTAGAACAATTAATAATTCGCATAAAGTTTGGCTCTTGATGCCACTGTTAGTTTGTAATATTCATAGACGCAATCAAATTGCACAAAATAGCGGAAGCATGGTAAAATCAAATTTTAAAAATTTACAAACCATAATCCAGAATCGACCTTTATGCGCAATTATTAATTAATAAAGAAGAAGTTAGAGATATACCCTTGTAGAACTCAAAGCTTCAACGGGTACAAGTTCACCTCCAAATCCTTCGCGTTCTCCTTGAATTTCACCGATTGAATTCCAATGATCAATGTTAGCCACCCAAGTGTTTGGCCTCTAGAGGTAATCCACCAAGGAATAATAATAATTTAAGAAGTGGGTGATGACAAACCCTAGTTTTCTCTCTCTAGAGAATATGTGAATACTCTCCCAAAACTTATGGAAGTGTATGTGTGTAACCTTAATTCATAATAAGACTTCTCTTATTTATAGATTTAGTAAACCCACCTAACACCTTTAGGAATTGGGTTTTTAATTAAACTCTTAATATAATTAAGAACTTAATTAATTTAATATAATAATTATAATTCCTAAATTATTTAGGAACTTAATTATCAATTATGAGAGTACTCTTATTAATTAATTCCTAAACCATTTAGGAACTAAATAATAATGATAATAGTAATAATAATAATAAGACTCCTCTTATTAATTTATAATTAGTATTTCCAAAATACTAAATAATAAATATTAAGTTATTTAATTTATTTAATTTATTCTATCCACATAGTATAAATTAAATATACTTAATTCATTATTACAATTATGTCATTTACTTCTTAAATAATTATTTTCTTTTTGCGGTGTGACCCTTTAGGTTCTCCATATTAAACCGGTTATTGAATAAATTAATTAGAACTATTCTAATCTTATTTATATAAATAAATTAAACTATTTAATTCATTTAAATAAATAATATTTATTCCATAATAAGGGTAAGCCCCCTTAGCGATCAACGACTTTTCAGATAATATAGATTTCAACATTTAATCACAAAAGAACCTATTCAGCGAATAGTTACCGTACAATTCAATCCTTCTACCTCATAATGTCTGTAAGACCCCGAATTTATGAAATACAAAATTTAATTTTTCTTCATATATATTTTTCCTGAAACAGTAAATGGTTAAATTGACAAAATTGAAAGTTAAGGATGTTATGTGTAAATTTTATTTTGTCGGACAATATTCGTTTTGTCGGGGAATATTCGGGCCGTACGACGGCGCCGAAATAACTAATTATTGGTGGAGCCCACAACGGAATAATTGTCGGATATAGAAAACGACAGAAGTAACCTTTTTAAATAAAAATAGTCAACGGTGTTAACTGTTAAAATACCGGTGATAAAAGAATAGTAGCATACGGTAATTTATGGTATTTTCTGTAGCACACGGTACTCTACAGTAGCACACGGTATTGCACAGTGTCTCATATTATTGGTCTGATAATTGACACCGTAATTGTTACGCATCATTTCATCAATAATTGTCACTGCATAATATTTTATATTATCAATTCAATTATTGTTGCTACACAGTATTTTGCATTATTGATTCAATAATTGTCATTACACTGTATTTCATATCATCGAGTCAATAATTGTTGGTGCACTGTAGTTTAAAATTATTGAATCTAATAATTGTCACAGTAGCAAATATACTGTAATTTATATTATTAAATTAATAATAATCTGTAACGTGTTTATTACATTATTGTTGAATTATTGTTGTAGCATTATTTTATTTTATATGTTGGACCCATAGGAAGAAAAATAAAATAAAATAAATAAATTTAAAAAAAAAAAAAAAAAAAAAAAAAAAAATATTAATTATTATTTTTAAATAGTAACATGTGGACCCTATGTGGGGGCCACATGAATTGTAAAGGAAGTGTGCTGAAATTTTGCGCTGGAGAATTTGAAAAGTAAATGGCTGCGCTGCCTTTGCTGAAATTTTCAGCAGGCATGCTGCACGCCCCTTCACCTACCACATGCATAGTGCCTTATTTTCTCCTATAAATAGCTTGCTCAGCTGAATAGAAAAATCACACCTAAAACATAAAATTTTTCTATAAGAATTTTATGAGTTTTCTCTGAGAATAGTAAGGTTATTTTGAGAGTTTGAAAGCCAAAAGGAGTGCAGGAATTTTTCAAGTAAGTCTTTTATTAAAGAGTAGTAATTTCATAAATTCCTATATTTCACGGTATTCACAAATCTTCCTTTAGAAGACTCTTCTATTAGAAGATTCATTTTTAAAAGCTTTCTTTGGAAGATTTATTTTGAAATATTATTTTAAAAACTATTCTAAAGTTATTATATTATACTACAAAAATTATGTTAAATATATATAATTTTGATAATTCATATTATACGAGTTATCATACACTTTGAAATTTATATGTGGTAATTACTAATTTATATTAAAAATATATAGGTTGATCAACCTCATTTAAATCAATATCCAGTCACGTGTTAAGGTAAGGAATTTCATTTTCTTTCATACTCTTAAACTTACTACGGTAAGGAATACCATTCATTTCAAACTATTAAATTTACTGTAGTAAGGATTACCATTCATTTTAAACTCTTAAATTTACTGTGGTAAGGAATATCATTCTTTTCACACTCTTAAATTTATTACGGTAAGGGGTATCACTCTTTTCATCATCATAAATGGATATTATTTTCTTTCTTACTTGAAGGGATTATCATTCTTTGATTCTCGAAAATAATATCGTTTCTTTCTTGTGCCATTTATTTCCATGTATTAAATTGTGGGAATAACCTTACGGCGCGGTTTACCGCCTGTTGGTGAATAACCTTTTGTATTCATTCCTTATTAATCTTTGAGAATAACCTTACGGTGCGGATTACGCCTGTTTGGTGAATAACTCTTCGTGTTCAAATTCTATTAAATTGTGGGAATAACCTTACGGTGCGGAATACGCCTGTTTGGTGAATAACTATTCGTATTCAAATTGATGAGAATAACCTTACGGTGCGGATTATCGCCTGTTGGTGAATAACCCTTTTTTTTTATTTGTCTCGTGTGGAAATAATTTGTCTACACGAATTATCACATGACACTTTTATTCCATATTCGTAAGTGATATCATTTTCCTTTATACTCATAAGGGATACCATCTTTTTCATCTTCCATTATTCAAACTTACTATGGTAAGGGATATTAATTCCCTTCACCTTTTGTTAATCAAACCTGCTACGGTAAGGGATATTATTTTCTTTCATACTCCTAAATCGAAACTTATTATGGAACTATTGCTTCTATAATTCCTGAAAAATATTATATGTTCCATAATAGTTGAACTTCATTATTTCAACTGAACCTTCCTATTTACGTGAACCTTTCTATTGAACTGTAACCGTTATTCTGAACTGTGGATCTTGAATATCATTTTTAAATTTCACTCCACATCATGTTGACAATTTGGACATTATTTGAATCTGCACAAAGTAAACTTCTGATACTTATTGTTTATCCTGTTCTTCTATTCATCATTTGTATCACTATTATTTGTATTAATCATCAAGAATCAAGCTGTTGTGAATATCTGTGGCCGGGGGCACAGATGTGATATAATTGTTGAACAGATGATAGGTTAAAGGCGATATACTAGGTTAAAGGCGATACATCTGTTCGGTGTCTTTTATGACACATGGTGAATGTTCTCTTTGGCCCGTAGTGCAAAGATGAACCGTTGGTTGGTATGATTATGACCAAAGGCTGAATCTGGTATAATCATGACCGTTGGTGTTATATTGAATGTCTTTGGCCCGTAGTGCAAAGACGAACTGTTGATCTGCATGATTATGACCAGGAACTGTGAAGTTGTATTATCTTGACTAATGGTATTTCAGATGATAAAAGTTGATGATATTTTTACTAAAAAGAGAAGCGAGTGGACATTATAGTCTGCATTATTCTTCTAATAGATTGCTCATTCCGCTGCTATTATTGATCTGAACATTGTTTAAGAATTTAACTACAGTTTTTGATATAAACCTTGTAGTCTATTGTATTCTATCAAGAACTCAACTGTTGAAGGCTAATGATAATTTATTCGTCATTATCTTAGTCATGATATTTCTTACTGGGCTATTTGAGCTCACCCTTTCTTTTGTTTCATTGTTTTTCAACAGGAGATGAAAACGTAACGGGGTCTAGCCGGGGGATGGAGTGAGAGTCCGAGGAATAGCTATCATAGTCTTCACGTGTTGTAAAATAGTGTGACAATAATAGTGAAGACTTAGTTGTGTATTATTATTATACACTGTATTGTTGTACGTTGTGCTTTGTTGTAATAATTTTGTTGTAGTCTTTTGACGACTCAAGTTTGGGCTGTGTGGGCTCAGATTTGGGGGCGTCACAGTTGGCATCAGAGCTTAGGGATATGGTCTTTAATGGAGATCTGGGGTAGAACTAGGAGGGGAGAGGCGAATATAATTAGTCACTAGCGTGTCCCACCTAAATTAGATTTTATTATCTAATGAGTTGATTTGAATATAGGGACATGAAGTGATGAGTCAGTTTATTTGAACTAACATCTATTTTGTGACCACAGATAAGTATGGCATCTGGAAATCAGGAGATTAACCACGGAGTACCTGAAGTGAATGTAGAGGCCACAAACAATTCTTCTACAAACTCAGAGTTGAATAATTTGCCTAAAGCAAAAATTATTTGTATCCGATCTAAAGAAGAAGAAGGTGAAAGTTCTACCGTCGTTCTTCCAAATTCGTTCTTTAAAGGATATCCGGAACTTGCAGAAATTGTTGCCTTTAATTTGCTCGACAGTTGGAAACATATCATCACCTGGTTATGCTCGATAACAAAGGATCAGAATATATGGACGTTTCATATAAGTCTTTGGGATTTATGGTGTTCGAGCTATGATTTTCAAGATTATTTAAAAATGATGTATCTATACTTTTGGGCGTTACAATTTAAAGGAATTCAGGTTAAGTTAGTCACTATCGTGGAAACTGTAGTCTATCGAAAATACTATTTTAATGGAAATCATTGGTACGCTACTACTGATGAAGTTGAAGAATCTGAGAAACAGTTCGTTAGAGAACTATTTCGTGGTATCCCCATGGTTGAAATACGTGAAGATCCGGATGAAGTATATGGGACTCGATTTGATGATGACAGCCTTGATGATCAAGAAATCGAATGAGGTGATGACCGGTAAGCTATTCATCAATTCTCGAGAAGTCTATGCCATGTTAGATATTGGCTCTATCCACTCTTTTATCTCACCTATATGTACTCAACGTTTAAATTTGCCTATTGAAAACTTAAATCTTGTCTTATCAGTTGAAATCTCATTGGGAGAAATACCTATTACATTTACTATCTATAAATCTTGCCTAGTTTAAATCAACAACCTCACATTACCTGTTGACCTTATTTCTTTGGAGATGCATGAATTTGATGTGATTTTAGGAATTGATTGGTTGACTACCCATCATGCTAAAATTGATTGTTTTCATAAGATTATTAGTTTTCATATTCCTAATCAACCTGTCATGCAAATTCAAGCAACTAAACCATTGAAATCTATAACTATTATTTCTAGCCATAAAGTCATTCGTTTATTGAAAAACGGATGTCAAGCCTTTTTAGCCCATGTCATTGATTTGAACAAAAACACGTCAAACTTGAATGATATTCCTATTGTTAATGAGTTCCTGACGTTTTTCCTGAGGAACTTCCTGGCTTATCCCCAAACCGAGAAATTGAATTCTGTATCGATCTTGAACCCGACACTAAACCCATTTTCAAAGTCTCATACCAAATGACTCCCATAGAACACCAAGAGTTGAAGGTTTGATTATTAGATATCGGTATCATTCGAGCGAGGAATGCGAGAAGAGTTTTCAAAAACTCAAGAGGAGACTTGTTTCAGCTCCTGTTCTGACCATACCATCAGGATCAGGAGAATTTGTCATTTACAGCGATACTTCAGGCAAAGGTCTAGGCTGTGTCCTTATGCAACATGGAAATGTTATAGCCTATGCCTCTCGACAACTCAAAGATTATGAAAAAAATTATCCTACTTATGATCTAGAGTTGGCAGCAGTCGTTTTCGCGTTGAAGATCTGGAGACACTACTTGTACGGAGAAAAAGTGGATATCTATACGGATCATAAAGGCCTCGAGTATTTCTTCACCCAGAAGGAACTCAACATGCGACAACGACGTTGGCTTGAGCTGTTGAAGAATTACGACCACACAATCCAGTATCACCCGAGAAAGGCGAACGTTGTAGCTGACGCTTTGAGCAGAAAATCTTATGCGAGTACAAGTGCACTGCTGACAACACAAAAGCGTATTTTATACGACTTGCAAAAGATGGAGATAGAGCTAAAGACACCAGGGACCCACTCGAAGATTGCTCACGTGCGAGTAGAACCGGCTTTAATCGATAAAATTAAAGCTGCGCAAGCTACCGATCCGGAACTGATGAACATGATGAAGAAAGTACAAGAAGGTGCCATTCCCGAAGCAAGAATCGACGAGACAGGAATACTTCGAGTTAACTCTCGAATCTGTGTTCCTAACGATCCTGAATTGAAGCAGAAAATCATGATGGAGGCACACAACACGCCATTTACAATCCACCCAGGAGGTACCAAGATGTATCGAGATCTTCGACATACATTTTGGTGGAACAATATGAAAATGGAGATTGCAGAGTTTATCTCAAGGTGCCTAACTTGTCAACGTGTCAAGGCAGAGCATCAAGTACCTAAGGGTCCTTTACAACCACTTGAGGTTCCCGAATGGAAGTGGGAACACATCAATATGGATTTCGTGACGGGTCTTCCCAAAGTTTCTCAAGGCTTAGATGCAATTTGGGTCATCGTAGATAGATTGACCAAATCCGCTCATTTCTTGCCTATACGAGAAAACTTTTCACTTGAACGTCTTGCCGGTATGTACATAAATGAGATTGTGAGATTGCATGGCATGCCAGTTTCCATAGTTTCTGATCGAGATCCTAGATTCACTTCACGCTTTTGGATCAGTCTACAAAAAGCTATGGGCACTGAACTACGTTTTAGTTCTGCATACCATCCTCAAACGGACGGACAATCGGAAAGGACGATCCAGACCCTCGAAGATCTTTTGAGACTTTGCGTACTAAATTTCAAAGGAAGTTGGGATAAGTACTTGCCATTGGTGGAATTTTCCTACAACAACAGTTACCAAGCAAGTATAGGTATGGCTCCATTCGAGGCTTTATATGGACGCAAGTGTCGCTCTCCAGTATGTTGGAATGAGGTAGGAGAAGCAAAACTGTTGGGACCCGAGTTGGTACGCTTGACGACCGAAAAGATCCAAATGATCCGACAACGAATACAGACAGCACAAGAACGACAAAAGAGTTATGCCGATCTTCATCGGAGAGATGAGAGATTCAACGTCGGAGATCATGTATTCTTACGTGTTTCTCCATGGAAAGGGGTTACGAGATTCGGAAAGAGAGGAAAACTCAACCCTCGATTTATTGGCCCATTTGAAATCCTCGATCGGGTGGGAACTGTAGCTTACAGACTAGCCTTACCACCAAGTATGTCTCGCATCCATAACTTTTTTCACATATCTATGTTACGTAAATATGTGAAGGACCCAAACCACGTCATTGAGTTAGAACCAGACGTTATAGCAGAAGATTTAACGTATGAGGAGGTACCTATTAAGATCCTAGATAAGAAGGAGCAGATCTTACGCTCAAAGGTTATACCTCAAGTTAAGGTTTTATGGAGGAACCAAGATATTGAGGAAATGACCTGGGAGCTAGAATCTGAGATGAAGTCTAGGTATCCATACCTCTTCGAAATGCCAGGTACGTCAATTTCGGGGACGAAATTTCATAAGGAGGGGAGGTTGTAAGACCCCGAATTTATGAAATACAAAATTTAATTTTTCTTCATATATATTTTTCCTGAAACAGTAAATGGTTAAATTGACAAAATTGAAAGTTAAGGATGTTATGTGTAAATTTTATTTTGTCGGACAATATTCGTTTTGTCGGGGAATATTCGGGCCGTACGACGGCGCCGAAATAACTAATTATTGGTGGAGCCCACAACGGAATAATTGTCGGATATAGAAAACGACAGAAGTAACCTTTTTAAATAAAAATAGTCAACGGTGTTAACTGTTAAAATACCGGTGATAAAAGAATAGTAGCATACGGTAATTTATGGTATTTTCTGTAGCACACGGTACTCTACAGTAGCACACGGTATTGCACAGTGTCTCATATTATTGGTCTGATAATTGACACCGTAATTGTTACGCATCATTTCATCAATAATTGTCACTGCATAATATTTTATATTATCAATTCAATTATTGTTGCTACACAGTATTTTGCATTATTGATTCAATAATTGTCATTACACTGTATTTCATATCATCGAGTCAATAATTGTTGGTGCACTGTAGTTTAAAATTATTGAATCTAATAATTGTCACAGTAGCAAATATACTGTAATTTATATTATTAAATTAATAATAATCTGTAACGTGTTTATTACATTATTGTTGAATTATTGTTGTAGCATTATTTTATTTTATATGTTGGACCCATAGGAAGAAAAATAAAATAAAATAAATAAATGTAAAAAAAAAAAAAAAAAAAAAAAAAAAAAATATTAATTATTATTTTTAAATAGTAACATGTGGACCCTATGTGGGGGCCACATGAATTGTAAAGGAAGTGTGCTGAAATTTTGCGCTGGAGAATTTGAAAAGCAAATGGCTGCGCTGCCTTTGCTGAAATTTTCAGCAGGCATGCTGCACGCCCCTTCACCTACCACATGCATAGTGCCTTATTTTCTCCTATAAATAGCTTGCTCAGCTGAATAGAAAAATCACACCTAAAACATAAAATTTTTCTATAAGAATTTTATGAGTTTTCTCTGAGAATAGTAAGGTTATTTTGAGAGTTTGAAAGCCAAAAGGAGTGCAGGAATTTTTCAAGTAAGTCTTTTATTAAAGAGTAGTAATTTCATAAATTCCTATATTTCACGGTATTCACAAATCTTCCTTTAGAAGACTCTTCTATTAGAAGATTCATTTTTAAAAGCTTTCTTTGGAAGATTTATTTTGAAATATTATTTTAAAAACTATTCTAAAGTTATTATATTATACTACAAAAATTATGTTAAATATATATAATTTTGATAATTCATATTATACGAGTTATCATACACTTTGAAATTTATATGTGGTAATTACTAATTTATATTAAAAATATATAGGTTGATCAACCTCATTTAAATCAATATCCAGTCACGTGTTAAGGTAAGGAATTTCATTTTCTTTCATACTCTTAAACTTACTACGGTAAGGAATACCATTCATTTCAAACTATTAAATTTACTGTAGTAAGGATTACCATTCATTTCAAACTCTTAAATTTACTGTGGTAAGGAATATCATTCTTTTCACACTCTTAAATTTATTACGGTAAGGGGTATCACTCTTTTCATCATCATAAATGGATATTATTTTCTTTCTTACTTGAAGGGATTATCATTCTTTGATTCTCGAAAATAATATCGTTTCTTTCTTGTGCCATTTATTTCCATGTATTAAATTGTGGGAATAACCTTACGGCGCGGTTTACCGCCTGTTGGTGAATAACCTTTTGTATTCATTCCTTATTAATCTTTGAGAATAACCTTACGGTGCGGATTACGCCTGTTTGGTGAATAACTCTTCGTGTTCAAATTCTATTAAATTGTGGGAATAACCTTACGGTGCGGAATACGCCTGTTTGGTGAATAACTATTCGTATTCAAATTGATGAGAATAACCTTACGGTGCGGATTATCGCCTGTTGGTGAATAACCCTTTTTTTTTATTTGTCTCGTGTGGAAATAATTTGTCTACACGAATTATCACATGACACTTTTATTCCATATTCGTAAGTGATATCATTTTCCTTTATACTCATAAGGGATACCATCTTTTTCATCTTCCATTATTCAAACTTACTATGGTAAGGGATATTAATTCCCTTCACCTTTTGTTAATCAAACCTGCTACGGTAAGGGATATTATTTTCTTTCATACTCCTAAATCGAAACTTATTATGGAACTATTGCTTCTATAATTCCTGAAAAATATTATATGTTCCATAATAGTTGAACTTCATTATTTCAACTGAACCTTCCTATTTACGTGAACCTTTCTATTGAACTGTAACCGTTATTCTGAACTGTGGATCTTGAATATCATTTTTAAATTTCACTCCACATCATGTTGACAATTTGGACATTATTTGAATCTGCACAAAGTAAACTTCTGATACTTATTGTTTATCCTGTTCTTCTATTCATCATTTGTATCACTATTATTTGTATTAATCATCAAGAATCAAGCTGTTGTGAATATCTGTGGCCGGGGGCACAGATGTGATATAATTGTTGAACAGATGATAGGTTAAAGGCGATATACTAGGTTAAAGGCGATACATCTGTTCGGTGTCTTTTATGACACATGGTGAATGTTCTCTTTGGCCCGTAGTGCAAAGATGAACCGTTGGTTGGTATGATTATGACCAAAGGCTGAATCTGGTATAATCATGACCGTTGGTGTTATATTGAATGTCTTTGGCCCGTAGTGCAAAGACGAACTGTTGATCTGCATGATTATGACCAGGAACTGTGAAGTTGTATTATCTTGACTAATGGTATTTCAGATGATAAAAGTTGATGATATTTTTACTAAAAAGAGAAGCGAGTGGACATTATAGTCTGCATTATTCTTCTAATAGATTGCTCATTCCGCTGCTATTATTGATCTGAACATTGTTTAAGAATTTAACTACAGTTTTTGATATAAACCTTGTAGTCTATTGTATTCTATCAAGAACTCAACTGTTGAAGGCTAATGATAATTTATTCGTCATTATCTTAGTCATGATATTTCTTACTGGGCTATTTGAGCTCACCCTTTCTTTTGTTCCATTGTTTTTCAACAGGAGATGAAAACGTAACGGGGTCTAGCCGGGGGATGGAGTGAGAGTCCGAGGAATAGCTATCATAGTCTTCACGTGTTGTAAAATAGTGTGACAATAATAGTGAAGACTTAGTTGTGTATTATTATTATACACTGTATTGTTGTACGTTGTGCTTTGTTGTAATAATTTTGTTGTAGTCTTTTGACGACTCAAGTTTGGGCTGTGTGGGCTCAGATTTGGGGGCGTCACAGTTGGCATCAGAGCTTAGGGATATGGTCTTTAATGGAGATCTGGGGTAGAACTAGGAGGGGAGAGGCGAATATAATTAGTCACTAGCGTGTCCCACCTAAATTAGATTTTATTATCTAATGAGTTGATTTGAATATAGGGACATGAAGTGATGAGTCAGTTTATTTGAACTAACATCTATTTTGTGACCACAGATAAGTATGGCATCTGGAAATCAGGAGATTAACCACGGAGTACCTGAAGTGAATGTAGAGGCCACAAACAATTCTTCTACAAACTCAGAGTTGAATAATTTGCCTAAAGCAAAAATTATTTGTATCCGATCTAAAGAAGAAGAAGGTGAAAGTTCTACCGTCGTTCTTCCAAATTCGTTCTTTAAAGGATATCCGGAACTTGCAGAAATTGTTGCCTTTAATTTGCTCGACAGTTGGAAACATATCATCACCTGGTTATGCTCGATAACAAAGGATCAGAATATATGGACGTTTCATATAAGTCTTTGGGATTTATGGTGTTCGAGCTATGATTTTCAAGATTATTTAAAAATGATGTATCTATACTTTTGGGCGTTACAATTTAGAGGAATTCAGGTTAAGTTAGTCACTATCGTGGAAACTGTAGTCTATCGAAAATACTATTTTAATGGAAATCATTGGTACGCTACTACTGATGAAGTTGAAGAATCTGAGAAACAGTTCGTTAGAGAACTATTTCGTGGTATCCCCATGGTTGAAATACGTGAAGATCCGGATGAAGTATATGGGACTCGATTTGATGATGACAGCCTTGATGATCAAGAAATCGAATGAGGTGATGACCGGTAAGCTATTCATCAATTCTCGAGAAGTCTATGCCATGTTAGATATTGGCTCTATCCACTCTTTTATCTCACCTATATGTACTCAACGTTTAAATTTGCCTATTGAAAACTTAAATCTTGTCTTATCAGTTGAAATCTCATTGGGAGAAATACCTATTACATTTACTATCTATAAATCTTGCCTAGTTTAAATCAACAACCTCACATTACCTGTTGACCTTATTTCTTTGGAGATGCATGAATTTGATGTGATTTTAGGAATTGATTGGTTGACTACCCATCATGCTAAAATTGATTGTTTTCATAAGATTATTAGTTTTCATATTCCTAATCAACCTGTCACGCAAATTCAAGCAACTAAACCATTGAAATCTATAACTATTATTTCTAGCCATAAAGTCATTCGTTTATTGAAAAACGGATGTCAAGCCTTTTTAGCCCATGTCATTGATTTGAACAAAAACACGTCAAACTTGAATGATATTCCTATTGTTAATGAGTTCCTGACGTTTTTCCTGAGGAACTTCCTGGCTTATCCCCAAACCGAGAAATTGAATTCTGTATCGATCTTGAACCCGACACTAAACCCATTTTCAAAGTCTCATACCAAATGACTCCCATAGAACACCAAGAGTTGAAGGTTTGATTATTAGATATCGGTATCATTCGAGCGAGGAATGCGAGAAGAGTTTTCAAAAACTCAAGAGGAGACTTGTTTCAGCTCCTGTTCTGACCATACCATCAGGATCAGGAGAATTTGTCATTTACAGCGATACTTCAGGCAAAGGTCTAGGCTGTGTCCTTATGCAACATGGAAATGTTATAGCCTATGCCTCTCGACAACTCAAAGATTATGAAAAAAATTATCCTACTTATGATCTAGAGTTGGCAGCAGTCGTTTTCGCGTTGAAGATCTGGAGACACTACTTGTACGGAGAAAAAGTGGATATCTATACGGATCATAAAGGCCTCGAGTATTTCTTCACCCAGAAGGAACTCAACATGCGACAACGACGTTGGCTTGAGCTGTTGAAGGATTACGACCACACAATCCAGTATCACCCGAGAAAGGCGAACGTTGTAGCTGACGCTTTGAGCAGAAAATCTTATGCGAGTACAAGTGCACTGCTGACAACACAAAAGCGTATTTTATACGACTTGCAAAAGATGGAGATAGAGCTAAAGACACCAGGGACCCACTCGAAGATTGCTCACGTGCGAGTAGAACCGGCTTTAATCGATAAAATTAAAGCTGCGCAAGCTACCGATCCGGAACTGATGAACATGATGAAGAAAGTACAAGAAGGTGCCATTCCCGAAGCAAGAATCGACGAGACAGGAATACTTCGAGTTAACTCTCGAATCTGTGTTCCTAACGATCCTGAATTGAAGCAGAAAATCATGATGGAGGCACACAACACGCCATTTACAATCCACCCAGGAGGTACCAAGATGTATCGAGATCTTCGACATACATTTTGGTGGAACAATATGAAAAGGGAGATTGCAGAGTTTATCTCAAGGTGCCTAACTTGTCAACGTGTCAAGGCAGAGCATCAAGTACCTAAGGGTCCTTTACAACCACTTGAGGTTCCCGAATGGAAGTGGGAACACATCAATATGGATTTCGTGACGGGTCTTCCCAAAGTTTCTCAAGGCTTAGATGCAATTTGGGTCATCGTAGATAGATTGACCAAATCCGCTCATTTCTTGCCTATACGAGAAAACTTTTCACTTGAACGTCTTGCCGGTATGTACATAAATGAGATTGTGAGATTGCATGGCATGCCAGTTTCCATAGTTTCTGATCGAGATCCTAGATTCACTTCACGCTTTTGGATCAGTCTACAAAAAGCTATGGGCACTGAACTACGTTTTAGTTCTGCATACCATCCTCAAACGGACGGACAATCGGAAAGGACGATCCAGACCCTCGAAGATCTTTTGAGACTTTGCGTACTAAATTTCAAAGGAAGTTGGGATAAGTACTTGCCATTGGTGGAATTTTCCTACAACAACAGTTACCAAGCAAGTATAGGTATGGCTCCATTCGAGGCTTTATATGGACGCAAGTGTCGCTCTCCAGTATGTTGGAATGAGGTAGGAGAAGCAAAACTGTTGGGACCCGAGTTGGTACGCTTGACGACCGAAAAGATCCAAATGATCCGACAACGAATACAGACAGCACAAGAACGACAAAAGAGTTATGCCGATCTTCATCGGAGAGATGAGAGATTCAACGTCGGAGATCATGTATTTTTACGTGTTTCTCCATGGAAAGGGGTTACGAGATTCGGAAAGAGAGGAAAACTCAACCCTCGATTTATTGGCCCATTTGAAATCCTCGATCGGGTGGGAACTGTAGCTTACAGACTAGCCTTACCACCAAGTATGTCTCGCATCCATAACTTTTTTCACATATCTATGTTACGTAAATATGTGAAGGACCCAAACCACGTCATTGAGTTAGAACCAGACGTTATAGCAGAAGATTTAACGTATGAGGAGGTACCTATTAAGATCCTAGATAAGAAGGAGCAGATCTTACGCTCAAAGGTTATACCTCAAGTTAAGGTTTTATGGAGGAACCAAGATATTGAGGAAATGACCTGGGAGCTAGAATCTGAGATGAAGTCTAGGTATCCATACCTCTTCGAAATGCCAGGTACGTCAATTTCGGGGACGAAATTTCATAAGGAGGGGAGGTTGTAAGACCCCGAATTTATGAAATACAAAATTTAATTTTTCTTCATATATATTTTTGCTGAAACAGTAAATGGTTAAATTGACAAAATTGAAAGTTAAGGATGTTATGTGTAAATTTTATTTTGTCGGACAATATTCGTTTTGTCGGGGAATATTCGGGCCGTACGACGGCGCCGAAATAACTAATTATTGGTGGAGCCCACAACGGAATAATTGTCGGATATAGAAAACGACAGAAGTAACCTTTTTAAATAAAAATAGTCAACGGTGTTAACTGTTAAAATACCGGTGATAAAAGAATAGTAGCATACGGTAATTTATGGTATTTTCTGTAGCACACGGTACTCTACAGTAGCACACGGTATTGCACAGTGTCTCATATTATTGGTCTGATAATTGACACCGTAATTGTTACGCATCATTTCATCAATAATTGTCACTGCATAATATTTTATATTATCAATTCAATTATTGTTGCTACACAGTATTTTGCATTATTGATTCAATAATTGTCATTACACTGTATTTCATATCATCGAGTCAATAATTGTTGGTGCACTGTAGTTTAAAATTATTGAATCTAATAATTGTCACAGTAGCAAATATACTGTAATTTATATTATTAAATTAATAATAATCTGTAACGTGTTTATTACATTATTGTTGAATTATTGTTGTAGCATTATTTTATTTTATATGTTGGACCCATAGGAAGAAAAATAAAATAAAATGAATAAATGTAAAAAAAAAAAAAAAAAAAAAAAAAAAAAAAATATTAATTATTATTTTTAAATAGTAACATGTGGACCCTATGTGGGGGCCACATGAATTGTAAAGGAAGTGTGCTGAAATTTTGCGCTGGAGAATTTGAAAAGCAAATGGCTGCGCTGCCTTTGCTGAAATTTTCAGCAGGCATGCTGCACGCCCCTTCACCTACCACATGCATAGTGCCTTATTTTCTCCTATAAATAGCTTGCTCAGCTGAATAGAAAAATCACACCTAAAACATAAAATTTTTCTATAAGAATTTTATGAGTTTTCTCTGAGAATAGTAAGGTTATTTTGAGAGTTTGAAAGCCAAAAGGAATGCAGGAATTTTTCAAGTAAGTCTTTTATTAAAGAGTAGTAATTTCATAAATTCCTATATTTCACGGTATTCACAAATCTTCCTTTAGAAGACTCTTCTATTAGAAGATTCATTTTTAAAAGCTTTCTTTGGAAGATTTATTTTGAAATATTATTTTAAAAACTATTCTAAAGTTATTATATTATACTACAAAAATTATGTTAAATATATATAATTTTGATAATTCATATTATACGAGTTATCATACACTTTGAAATTTATATGTGGTAATTACTAATTTATATTAAAAATATATAGGTTGATCAACCTCATTTAAATCAATATCCAGTCACGTGTTAAGGTAAGGAATTTCATTTTCTTTCATACTCTTAAACTTACTACGGTAAGGAATACCATTCATTTCAAACTATTAAATTTACTGTAGTAAGGATTACCATTCATTTCAAACTCTTAAATTTACTGTGGTAAGGAATATCATTCTTTTCACACTCTTAAATTTATTACGGTAAGGGGTATCACTCTTTTCATCATCATAAATGGATATTATTTTCTTTCTTACTTGAAGGGATTATCATTCTTTGATTCTCGAAAATAATATCGTTTCTTTCTTGTGCCATTTATTTCCATGTATTAAATTGTGGGAATAACCTTACGGCGCGGTTTACCGCCTGTTGGTGAATAACCTTTTGTATTCATTCCTTATTAATCTTTGAGAATAACCTTACGGTGCGGATTACGCCTGTTTGGTGAATAACTCTTCGTGTTCAAATTCTATTAAATTGTGGGAATAACCTTACGGTGCGGAATACGCCTGTTTGGTGAATAACTATTCGTATTCAAATTGATGAGAATAACCTTACGGTGCGGATTATCGCCTGTTGGTGAATAACCCTTTTTTTTTATTTGTCTCGTGTGGAAATAATTTGTCTACACGAATTATCACATGACACTTTTATTCCATATTCGTAAGTGATATCATTTTCCTTTATACTCATAAGGGATACCATCTTTTTCATCTTCCATTATTCAAACTTACTATGGTAAGGGATATTAATTCCCTTCACCTTTTGTTAATCAAACCTGCTACGGTAAGGGATATTATTTTCTTTCATACTCCTAAATCGAAACTTATTATGGAACTATTGCTTCTATAATTCCTGAAAAATATTATATGTTCCATAATAGTTGAACTTCATTATTTCAACTGAACCTTCCTATTTACGTGAACCTTTCTATTGAACTGTAACCGTTATTCTGAACTGTGGATCTTGAATATCATTTTTAAATTTCACTCCACATCATGTTGACAATTTGGACATTATTTGAATCTGCACAAAGTAAACTTCTGATACTTATTGTTTATCCTGTTCTTCTATTCATCATTTGTATCACTATTATTTGTATTAATCATCAAGAATCAAGCTGTTGTGAATATCTGTGGCCGGGGGCACAGATGTGATATAATTGTTGAACAGATGATAGGTTAAAGGCGATATACTAGGTTAAAGGCGATACATCTGTTCGGTGTCTTTTATGACACATGGTGAATGTTCTCTTTGGCCCGTAGTGCAAAGATGAACCGTTGGTTGGTATGATTATGACCAAAGGCTGAATCTGGTATAATCATGACCGTTGGTGTTATATTGAATGTCTTTGGCCCGTAGTGCAAAGACGAACTGTTGATCTGCATGATTATGACCAGGAACTGTGAAGTTGTATTATCTTGACTAATAGTATTTCAGATGATAAAAGTTGATGATATTTTTACTAAAAAGAGAAGCGAGTGGACATTATAGTCTGCATTATTCTTCTAATAGATTGCTCATTCCGCTGCTATTATTGATCTGAACATTGTTTAAGAATTTAACTACAGTTTTTGATATAAACCTTGTAGTCTATTGTATTCTATCAAGAACTCAACTGTTGAAGGCTAATGATAATTTATTCGTCATTATCTTAGTCATGATATTTCTTACTGGGCTATTTGAGCTCACCCTTTCTTTTGTTCCATTGTTTTTCAACAGGAGATGAAAACGTAACGGGGTCTAGCCGGGGGATGGAGTGAGAGTCCGAGGAATAGCTATCATAGTCTTCACGTGTTGTAAAATAGTGTGACAATAATAGTGAAGACTTAGTTGTGTATTATTATTATACACTGTATTGTTGTACGTTGTGCTTTGTTGTAATAATTTTGTTGTAGTCTTTTGACGACTCAAGTTTGGGCTGTGTGGGCTCAGATTTGGGGGCGTCACAATGTCCCAATCAAATATAAGACATGGTATGACAGTCAAGTCTTATTTTATTTGATTATATGCATTTCGATCCTTAAATAAATAACTCTAATTAATGTAAATTAGAAACTACTTTCTAATTTTCATTCTGCCTTGGCCAATGACTACTGAGTTGTCATTTATCGAATCGCATAGGACATTCTCTTCTTTTACTAGAAGTGGTAGATTCTTTGTTGATCATTCACCTATCTCCATGTATGACTTATTATATCCAATCATACTCTTTGATACACCCTAAAGGTTTTAAGGAATATGTCAAAATATAATTCATCATACACAAGATACTATAATGATCTCAAGTCCAAGGATCACTTGTACTACTATCACAAAAGGAACTTCTATTGACAGGCAAGTAAGACTCCATTAGGTGTTCCTTGAGTGAGTCACGTTCAGTGAACTTATTCTCTAATAAGCACCTACATACTTGCTTTAGTGTCTCTATACAAATGATTATGAGATCAATCATCATCTTCATAAGAGCAAGCATAGTATGTACTAATCTATCCGGATTCACTAATCCCCATTTTAGTGATCCAACGATTAGGAACAATTTTAGTTTTGAGCTATCTAGAATTTAGATCTCATTAGCATGATCCTCATCATGATTCTAAAATCATTGCTCGAAAACTATGTGTTTATCCATTTGATTAATTCAAGTAATTAATCATGAATAAAGAAATGCCTTAATTCTTTTATTAATAAATGAATAAGATTACAAAGTATATGTTTATCACATCAAATGTGATTGGCTTGAGCGCATACTACTTTCATGTTGAACCAAATCAAATCATAAACAAAATACCTCCAAAGTAATGTAACAACATGTACCACTTTGCAAAGATCAACAAAGTTCTATGCAATAAGAACAAATTTTAAAAAGTACAAAATATGAAATTAGGAACATCTAGACCAAAATAAAGGAAAATAAGAATTTGAATAGAAAATGAAATAATTAAGCGAGTACCAAATTATGAATGATTAACAAAACAAATAATGAGAGTATAATGAGAGTATCGCTAAAAGAAATATAATATCTATATAAATTATAATAGAAGGAAAGGAGTTCAAATTATAGAATAAAGCTAATGTATCAAAAATCAAACTTCTATTCAGGAGTGTCAATAAAAATATAAGAAAACAGTTATAAATAATGAGATATCACCAGATATAGAGAATATAACAATGATCAAAGGAGTGGAGTACAAAATTCATACCTAATAGCCAAATCCACTTATAGCATATTTCATAAAATCTTAATCTCAAACGCCAATGATACCAATAT
Source organism: Hedera helix (assembly GCA_947179155.2). NCBI lineage: Eukaryota > Viridiplantae > Streptophyta > Magnoliopsida > Apiales > Araliaceae > Hedera > Hedera helix. Next base: position 7,319,441 of record OX359277.1, read on the forward strand.
GAAACTTTATTCACCAAGTAAACATATTTACTCTAACTTAAATATACAATTCCGCGTACTAATTCTAAAATACTTTTTAAACTATTCAAGATGCCTTTAATTATTCTTCTTAGATCATTATTAATACCTTCAAAGTATAAAAATTAATACGAAATCTTAAAATCCCACCCTAACATGACAAAATACTCTTAGGACTCCATTATTCTAGTTATAACGCTCTTAATCTAAAAATGTTGATCAAATTAATAAATTTTAACAGAAATTAGACTTCAAGTTCGCCAATTTAGCTTCAAGAATCGCTCAAATTGGATTTAAAATGATTAAGTTATATATTTTTAAATATTAAAACTTGTTACTGAAAATTTTGCTTAAAAAATTCAAAATCAACCCTTTCTTAAAATTCATAACAAATAAAATTACTAACTTTAGCGGTTCAAAATTGGTGAAAATATTTTCAACTTATATAGGTATAACATAACTAAAATTTATAACGATCCAACGATCAGATTACGAGGTATAACCCACGCAATGGACCTTAAATATATGAAAATAAATTTTTAGATTTTAACTTTTACATTCAATTGAATTATATTCCTTTATATAAATTCATATTCTCTTTCTGATTATGAAGATATCTAATTTCATGTCTATAATTTTAAAAAAAATAATCTTTAATTTAAAACCCACATAACTAAACTTAAAATCAAAATACAAAATAATATTTACTTTCCTTGTTCGTCTTTTTACAAATTGCAGCAACAAAGAATCTGAATTTTGTATCTTCTAGAATTTTCAAAATTTCTTCATGTCTTCATAAAAATTATAACTCTAAGAAAGATACACGAAACAGGCTTAAGAATCACTCGATTTGAAGTCAATATGACTGAGTTATAAATTTTTAAAATTAGAGTTGAAAACAATAATTGGACTCAGAAAATGTTGCAGTTTTCATCAATTTAAGGTAAGGAACAGTGTCAAATAACTTTTCTTTCTCTCTAATATTAAAGAAGAGGAAAATTTGAAGAAGCAGGCTTTTGATTCACTCAATTCCGACATCGGATGAATTAATTATAATTTTTCTAATGAGTTACAGTGCGCATAGATATTCTACTCAGGAATTCAACTAGTCAGGTTATAAAATAATTAGGGTTACATCTAACAACTCTTTAAATACAACTAAGAAACAATTACCAAAAGCCCAATAGAATCCTTAATGTTAATTAAATCAATTATCAAATTATCTACTAAAACAATTTAACTTTTCAAACAAAATAAAAAGAAATTAATAACTTACCGTTTCCAATTCAATTACACTTTTAGAAAAAATCAAATTAATATTTAATAATTAAAAAAAAAATCCGGGTTATAACATTGAAGGCCTATTACACCCTATTGGGAATAAGAATTTACTTCAAAAGTTAGATCCTTTCAATTGGAAAAATTTATAGTAGCCAAAAAGATGATTCTACAAGCAAGAAGATTTTCACTGCCAACAAACGGTTTTGGGAGGAGTGCAATCGACTTCCATCCATCGTTAGATTGCCAAATTCAGATATGTACATAGATGAGATTGATTAGAATTCGGAACCGGATTTTACGTTGTGGAAAAATCTGCTGATGAGATACTGATAAATTGTCAAGCTGTTAGTTACAAACCTAAAGTTGAAGATATCAAGCCTACCGGATGGGATGTAGATATTGAAGAAATTGGTGATTTATTGACCGGTTTAATCCGTATAATTTTTTTTATACATAGTATATATATATATATATATATATATATTTTTTTTTTTTGCTAATTCTTTTTTTAGTTTTTGTTTGTTTTATGTAAACGACTATTTTTGTGCGACGGAAGATTTATAAGCCAGTATTAAATTTGGGGGAAGAAAACTTAGAACAACGAGCTCCATTGTTTTTGGAATTTGTTAAATTTTGGATTTTCACAACAAAAACCCACCAAATTCTTGAAAAAAATATGATAAAAATCACAAAGAGAAGGGCAAAAAATAATTTTTTTATTATATTATTTTAGGTAGTCTTAAGTTAAAATATCTATTTATCTTAATAATCTATCTTTTACTATAATTTACCTACAATACCTTTAATATTAATTGTCATATTTTTATTAACTATGCATATTTATGGCGTATCATTACAGAAAATTATATAATTAAATGAGAATTTAAATATAAATAATTTTATTATTTTATTAATATGCGCAAAAAGTCAACTAAAACTTTTATCATGTGACGGTGGAAACATAAAAGAGCTATAACTTAGTTTCCAAGTTTGCCTTCTCCTTTTCTTACAAGGATGAGAGGAAAATTTCTCTTTTTAAATAAAACACGCTAATAAGTAATGAAACCTATTATTAGGTGTTTTACGTATTTTTATTAGTATGCAATATATAGGTCATACTCTTTATATACAAGTTTTTGTGTATAGTTTACGCACATAATATTATTCTAATTATATATTTATAATGATTTGTCTTAAATTATAAATTACCTTGTTATGCAAGTTTTTGAGGGAAAACAATTAGTGTCATAGGCATCTCATATTATAGATACGTTTGAAACATGTGACATTAGTACCCATAATGCAAAGTATAAAAAAATAAAAAAATAAAAGTAAAAAATCAAGGAGATTTTATGAAATCATTGTGATGAATTATATAAATCACCAATAATTTTCCAAAGATGATAATCTTGAAATAAGCCAGATTATATTATGCAAGATTATTATTCTTCTTATATAAAATATTATATTAGTAATTTAAAAATGGTAAAAATATGTTAGCACAGATATTATTATTTTACCAAATTTGATCTTGAGCTTATAATCCCGTGCGAAGAACATATGTTGTTGTAGAAATTGGTGTATATACATTGATTTTACCAATTTGAACATGGGACGACTTTCAAATAGTCTATATTTATATGTTATAATTTAAATTATATCAAAGATAATTAAAAATATAATACAATTGAGGGGTTGCAGTGTCAGTAATTGGTTAAATACACATTTGAAGCATTGCTTCTGTATGTAATGTTATTTCGGCTCATTTCTTACTAGGTACACTCCAAGGCTATATTTATTTATAAAACATATACTTAAGATTAAATTATTTATGTTAATTTAACAATACTTCGGACTATTTTATTTTTTAATGGGAGATTAATAATCCTTTAAATAGTCAAATGGACTATTTTTTTTTTAATATAATTTTTAAAGCTATTTATGTTGGATTATATAATCCCATGAAAATTTTGACATTAATAGTCCCCCTCATTTTAAACTATCAAAAAATTAAATATTATAAAATAATATTAAATTAAAATAAATAGTCTCAATCAAAGCATAATGTTTGGAATCGCTTATATGCATATCTGCTTATAATAATTTGTTATAAAGAGGGTATTTTTTATTAAAACACTTTGATACAAGCACATCATCCACATTTCAAGTTCAATAGGTATACAATTTCAAAACTCAAGTCTAACCACTTAGTTTCATGCAAACTAGCTAAGCAAAAACTACTCTTTTAAGACAGCGAAATAAACCCGAACGTTCAAATTTGCAGAAGATAAACGCATCAGTTGCTTCCTTTGGCCTTTTTCGTGAACTTTGCCCCCATTCAGTTGACTTCTTGCGCACATGGCAAACTTTAGGCTTCATCCCCAGGAAGAAAGTGTTAAATTTACTAGTTGGGAATTCCACTTCACTTCTCCCGATGCAGAAATCAATGTTCTCGAAAGTACGCTCCATAATTTCAAAAAATAGATCATGTATGGTCCTGGCTTCAGAGATCATCTAGACAATGCAGTTAAAGGAAATTTAGCCCAAAAGGAGGAAAAAAAGAAAAAAAAGCAGGATTCTTAAATTTCTGCTCTGGTCTTCGAAGTATAAGACAACATTGAAACTGGGAGAACAAAAGTAAGTTGAAACTTTCAGCAGCCTTTATCTTCCACAACAATTCCAATATATACATTTCTTCGAAATTATTCTATTATTAAGTTTGAATTTTTACACCACACTGAGAACAGTTTTTTCATTTTTTGGGTGTTGGAGATAAATTTTTGGAACTAGGTTAGGGGAACAACTGAAATTTGTAAATCATGGTTCTTAGGGGCGGAAAGAATTGATTTGAAGTCTTATTGAAGTGTTTTAATTGCATAGAATAAAAAGGGAAATTGTTATTTTCACAAGGAAAAATTGATATTTCCACAAGTGTCACTGATACTCATATGGATGTGGGTCCCATTTACTATTCATGTGAAAAGAACCTTGCGGAAAATCAATTTTCCTTGTAGAACTATCAATTCCCAATAAAAATAAGAAGCTCAACATTGTGTGTGGGACTTCAGGACCATCAAGCCCAGGGTTACACAGGTGTGTACCAATAACGATCGATAGCATTTCTAATTTAGTTTATCTAGGGATTCTGGGTCGTGTAAGGCTTAACACTACAAAATTGTACTTTTTGCTTTACTCGGATCATCACAGAGTATGGCAATCATATGGTTCTTACAAAATATTGCGAATTTGAGCAACTTCAGAAACAATTTTTCAGAGGCAAATCTTACAAAATATAGTAATCTAGGAAGAATGAATGTGATATTTAAATAGGTTAGTATAATCAAGGTAACACAAACAGAAAATTTAACAGAAAACAACATTACCTCAACTGAGAAGACAAACTCATCTGCTACACCATTTAACATACTTTGCACTTCCTTCACAAAATCATGCACACTCTCATAGCCATTCTGATCCAGGCGTTGAGAAATATTTTTGAAGTTCAAGGTTCGAAGTCCAGCCCAACTATTTTTATAGCAAGAATTTTTATCCCTGTTCCAAATATTGGCAAGAAGGGGAGCAATTTCGTCACCCTCGTCCTCCATCTTTTGTTTTATATCGATGATAACATTCTTACACTGCAAGAGATAACCAAGTTGTGACATTATTCTTTTATTTTCTTATAAAATCAATATTAGTTAATACTGTACAAGAGCATACCTTTACTAGACTGAGTTCAGTCATTTTTAAGTCAATAGAAGCAGGTACACTAGAATTCATAGTGTTGCCGCACAAATGTTCTGAAGATTGTTCAGTCCAAACCTCCCTGTAGTATTTGGATAAACACTGAGCAATAAGGCTATAAACAGTAGGGCTTTTATTAGAAGCAACAGGTTGTCACAATCAGATTATTGCTATTTGCTGGAGCTCCTTTGCATATCCAACTGGCCTACCTTCGTCGTTTTCTATTGAACACATGTTCTCTATTTTAATATAATAAATAATTATATTACTTTACGTTTAGGGGCCCACAATATCACATACTGTGCACATGCACTATATCCCTGTCTATGTACATGCACTACATTAGTTTGTGTACTATGTTTAAAATATGTTTTACATTTAATTATTTACTTCCTCTATCCCATAATAAATGTTTTAATTTGATTTTCATGGTCAAATTAATCATTTTTAAAATTAATAAATCTTAAAACTTCCAACATATACCGAGCAACTATAATAATAATAAATTTTGGAAAATTGACTACTAATGTCGAGTTTTTTGATTTAAAAATTCTACGTAATTATTTTTAATTATCAATTTTAAAAATGGTCAGTTTGATTGTTTTACCATTAAAATCAAATTAGGACATTTATTATGAGACGGACAGAGTATTATATAAAATTTATATACATGTATTAGACAATATTTGCGCTATATTAAATAATTATATATTTATATGTGTGTATTACCTAATATATACATATTTTCACCTAAGAAATAGGAATTCGGCTGATGGCCAACGCACTGCGCACCCCATGCGGCAAGTGACGTATCCCTCTTTTTTACAAAAAAAGAAAAGAAAAGAAAAAAAAAGGATTTTTTGCAGATTAGAGTTTACAGATTGAGAAGAGAGGGGGAAAAGAAAGAAGATGAAAAAGAAGAGAATTGGAGAAGAAGGCTAACCAGGAATATCAGAGATGAGTCCTCGCTCTGTCAGCTTTTCTTTTCTCTCTCTTCACTGCTGGAAGAGTGATATGTATTCTATAATATTGTGGCCCCCTTTTTTATTTATTAATAAAACAACAATCAAATCCTTTATGTTTTGTACATTTTAGATAATAGTCCCATATTTCTATATTTTTGCACATCAACCCCAACACTTTCGTTATGTATAAATTTAAATATATATATATATATAATATTGCAGTACTTTAAGCAACTAGAATAATAATAATGTAATATTATATTATTTGTAGTATGTTTATTTAATAATTATAGTAAAATATGTTGTATCATGCCGCACCCGAATCCCCACTTTTTAAGATTTTACGAATTCATGTCTCCCTTTATCGTGCACCCATATCCCCACACCCTTATCCTCGCTTCTAGATATTCACTATAATTTATAATATACTTTATGTCTATAGTTATGTTTAAAATAATGCCTTCTGTTCTTAGTTTATTATATAATAGAAAATAATCATAAATTAATAATGTAATAATTTTACTATAAATATACATATGAAAAACAATTTTAGTCTTTATCACAAATATAAAAAATAATAATAAAATTATACCGCCTAAGGAAGCAGCCTAAACCCCCCGCCTGCCTACAAGGCCTAGGTGCTTGAAGGACTCTCTACCGCCTAGGTCCTGCACACCCAACTCTTGTTTGAAATATTCTCCCACTATATAGTTTACAATCATTTTTGAGCAACAAGTAAAGGTCGGTAACTAGGAAAAATGGATTTTCCATTATCCGGAAAAGCTGCCATATTCTTCCACTAGAGACTCCACTTCTCGAGAATTCTTAGGGATTCTCTCCTCTTCTATAACTTGTGTTTTGAATTACCTATGACTATATTGGTTCAATTTCACGGGCACGTCCTACATTACCTTGGCTCTGATATCTCTTTGTTGGAAATTGAGGAAACAATCGGAAGAGAAAGTAGATATATTTGAAGACCATTCAATGATTTGGTTTCTACTGCACTTGATTCCACTTAATTTCACTTGCACCAAATGACAAGATTATTGATAGAACTCTTAAAATACACTTTCTAGAGACGCTCAAATTTTCACTACTTGAACAATACATGTACCTTACAATAATAAAATACCATGAACCTAATTAAGCAAATAACTGTACGATGTATATGGACACCGATTTGAGACACATACAACATGTTATGAATACACCTAGCACAATAAACTTTTACAAGGTAGGGAACGAACACGTTGATAACATGTTAATAAGGGAATACTCCCAATTGTCATGATTAGTTCCATTTTTGTTTCAAATCACTGTCACTCTTTCAAACGCTAAAGGAAATCTTAGTGCTAAGAGACCATATTACCCTTCAAGTACTACATTGAGGTACTATGTAGTATGCCATGTGGCCCACTAGCACAAGCACGTCATTGCTAGAGTTAAAAGTGATGTAGAAAATTTACTCACAATCTCAAATCCTAGACAACACAATTTACTTCCTTAAACTGCAGGAAACCACCAGAAGTGTCGAAAAAATTTAAACGAAGTGTATGCATGATAAAATACCAGTCATATGAAGAGCTAGGGCAGAAACTAAATTTACCACATCAAATGGGTGAGGTTCATCGACATTTGGTGGTGCAGCATTTGGTTGTTCGCCAAAAACCTGTACAGGACCAGAATGACGAATAGATATACTAATAATAAGAACTCAACCAATTTTCACTATTAATAAGTTTATATAATTTTTCCACATAAAGTAAATCCAATAACATATATAAACCGTAATAATCTAAACAATTATAAACCAATCATCACGGAGAGTCGGTATTTCACGTGTAAGAGGACAACCCGACCTTAGAAAAACACTTTTCTTCCTAGTGAACCACCTTGCTCATATATTTTTGAGCTAGTGAGTGGATTCAAGTTGAAAACTAACCAACGCCTGGTACTATAATATTCTCTTATTTTGCAGCCACTTAAAAAGCCTAGTCACAAACAGCAATTACTAGACTCCACATTTTTAGTTTTAGTTTCTACTGTAGAGATGCCATTTCAAATTTAAGGTTGACACAATTGTTTATCTTGATATATGATAATATAGAGTAAATAAACAAATTACACATATTTAATGGACTTCGATTCCTCTCATCATTCTCCTTAAATAAATGTTGTTTTTCCGTTTAGATCCTCCGCAGTGCCAACAGCTACAATCATTATTGCTTCTGATAATTCCTAAATGTCAAGGGAGATGGAGAACTTTAAACTTTAAACTTTATGAATCAGCAAATATACCAAAAAAAACAAAAAGAAAATTACACACCAATATGCATGTACTCTGTACCAAGGTACTTTGTTTGGTGTGAGAAGGTGCCATTAGAAATAAAAACAAATATCAAAATGTAAGTTGAAATTGAACAAAACCATGCATGTCCTATACGTGATGTAATATGTTGATCCCTCTTGGAGCAAGGATGAATTGCATAATTTGCAACTGTGCTAGCTGAATTAACTTGGGCGGTTGTCACTAAAGCAGGAAGAAGTGACTCCCTGAAGACTGAAGCGATTGGAGGGTAGCTAATAGCTTCATTAGGGCCGCAAGATATATGACCTACTTTTTTCTATCAAGCAACAAATAAAACCAGGTAATGCAAGATAAACATATATATAAGCCTAGGCTCAAAATAATTTACTTATTAAAGAATATCCTCTTAAGATGTTCTTTCTTTCTTTTTTTCTTTTGTTTTTCATAGTGGTGTGATACAGATACAGTGTTATGAACACATTTTTACCAATACAACCTTCTCCTAAATGCACTTAACATCAAGAGAAAGTGGGTCGCACATTTAGATTTTACAGAAATATGACGAAGACATCCATTATTAATTGACTTTCACAAGTCCGAATATAGATACTCCACTTACAAGTGAAATTTGAATACTATTGCAAATTTAGTAAGGGTAAACTTGTATAGCTAAAGTTCCTAACAAAGTTAAATTATTGAAATACTATATTATTAAACATTAAGAGGCACTCAAATCATTGAATTATACAGAGAGACTGATGGAGTATTTTAGGAAGATAATTATGTGATTTTCATACAAGTATTCAACATATTACACAGTTTTCAAACATCCGATAAATCCAAAAAGGTAATCTGGTACTGAGCGGCAACTGAAAGTACCATGCCAATAACAATAACAGTATTTTTTACGGTACAATATTTACAACTGTGGTGCGAGAGAAAGAGATGATATTTTGCAAACCTGGGAATCAGGCATTCCAAAACTCCTTGCAGTTAGTACAGCTGGCTGCTTCCCCCATAATCCATGATGTTGCCATGACATCAGGGCCACTTGTCGTGGTGATGACTCATTTGGAATTGGTGAATAGACTTGCGGAATAAAATCCACGTTGGATCTTGCAGGCAAGCCATAATTATTTTCAACATTCCAAGCCTGTAGCTACGTGCGCCCAGAGCTTGAAACCATTGATTCCTGCTGATTCTGCAGCTGTGGCTGCAATCCTTGTGAATGCCCAGCAATCATGGATCCAGAATTGATACCAATGAATTTCCCCAGCGCTAGCTGCTGGTACTGATAACCTAAGTTGGTCTGCAGGTCAGTCTGCAGTGCTTGCCCTGCGACTATGTCTACAGAATTTGTATTTCTGAACTGTCCTGCTGCTGCCTGCTGGTGTTGTGGCTGGTCAGATGAGAGTAGTTGTTCATGGTACATCTGTTCATCACCATCTAACAAAAGGGATAGAAAGCTAAATCGTTGCGTATCTGCCTGATTAGACATGATTTCCTGCATATTCAAATATTGTAAGTTAGCATCTTCCAATCCTTCTCATATGTAAAACACTCCTTACAAGCTACTCAAGTCCTTCACAACTGCTACAAGTTCAATGAGTTAGATTAAAGATACACAGACGATCTAAATGAGGCATATAGATATCACTTTCAAACACTATTCAATGTTGTATCAGTTAACCCTCAGACAAAGGCTAATTGAACCCACGAAAAGACGCACCAAACAGTAACTCTAGACATCAACCACTACTAGCAAGGTAGTAATAACAAAATTAAAAGAAATCCCTTAGCAAAAATTAGTTAATTATAGTTAAATTTATTAAGACCAAAGTACCTAAATAAAAACTTAAGAAGTTATTAAGTTTTGAATACGAATCTATTGAATGCAGATATATTTTATTCAGTGCCAATCATACATACTTCACATGCAGTCCTTATTTTTCTCCCTAAAGCGGTGGCGATGCTAGGAATTATAACAAAAGTAAGCTAAAAAGATACTGAAAATTATTTGGTCATACAACTATATTAATCTCATACTAATTCATAAAAAGAGCATACCAAGTTTGAATTATTGCAAGAACAAATACAGAATCTACTAATTACTTGTCAACAAACAAATATTCAATTTCATAGTTTCACTACACCATCATCAATGTCACAATGATATAATAATCTATTAGTAGTAGTCAAGTAATAAATTAAATAGAATTAACAACTTAAATAATTAACAGGAACTCACCTGATTAATGTAGAATCTTAATCCGGATTCGAGAATCATCAACTTTTTGATTTTGCACAAAGCAGTCCAATTAGCAACAAAAAACCTAAAATAAAACAATTAAGAACAAAGAGTAGGGTATTAGTATTATTATAGCGGTTTGATAAAGCAAATTTCTCATTTTTGTATTTAAAATAAATATTTGTCAATTTGCTTTTGTGACTTGTGTGCATGGCACTATGTCTGTGTGTGGCACAGATAAAGAGAGAAAGCTAAATTACCTCAACTAGAACTATATAGCACTGATATAAAGTAAACACCACTGCTGTGCCGCGCAAAGGATGGATAAATCTAGACGGCCACTGGACTAACTCTTTTGAAAAATTTGAAATATTTTTTCTGACCAAGGGAAATAGAAAGAGAAGAGGATGGGTTAGTCGGTCAAAGATAGAGAAAGAGATAAAGACAAATGGGCAGTGTCAGTCAGTTTGAGAAACAGAAAGACAGAGCAAGGGGATTTGAAACTGAAGATGGAGTTTTCAATTAATGCTTCAACTAGTGGACTAAAACATTCACTTAATGCTTAGGTCCAAGGAGGAAGTCGGTGAGAGTTTGTCCACCATACAAGTGTGTCACCGTAGCCTATAGACACCATACCATACATGTGTTATCACCCCTGATCTCAAGCAGTGTTAAGTGGAACGTGGGTTCTTTTAGGTTCGTGGAACCAATATGGATACGCGTATGCGGTACACTACATAGAACAGATGGTTATGGTATCTTTATATGAGTGTTTCTAGTTAGGACTTAGGAATTCTTTATAAATCTAAATGTAATTAACCTAAGTTTATATAAGATTTTTTTAAAAATAATTTAGAACAAATGTGATGCTTGACCATTCAATACTAAGTAAGAATTGATATTTGTGCAATCATAGATAAAACAACAATAAAATTTGCCGATACCTAAATTTAGAGTATTGGTAACGTAAAAGATACTATGTTCGGGTACACCAAGTACCAATACACGATTTGCAAGTCAATAAAAGTATCTGAGAAATTTCCAATCTCAATATAGATATAGTGTATATAGAAAATCAAATTTCAAAGACTCTTGAAAAAATAAAACAATATATAGATCTATCAAACTAAAGGGGAAACAAGAGATACTTCCATAAAAACAAATAATAAATGTGCATTTGCGTAAAAGAAGGTAGTTGATGCTAGCGATGTGATCGAAAATAACAAGGTGTCATCAGATAGAGAAACAAAGAAAGAAAACCTTGTAATTAGTGAAACATAAATCATATAGATATACAATTGTGTGTCATAAATCCGTAATTAAGGAAAACTTTTCATCGAGATGCGACCATGAATGCAACAATGTCGTGTAAGAGAGAGTGCCACATAAATTATATCTAACTATCAACAAAAAACATAGATCTGCCTATATGTGTGTATCAAATACCTGATATCCAAGAAGGTAGCTTAATCTAGCAGTACTACCGAGAAACGAGCGTTGCCACGACAAAGATTGAAAGAGAGATTGACTGATAGAAATGAAACCCTAAGATAGTTCAGGAAGCAAATAAATGATTTTTTGTTTGTTTAGGGAAAGTTTAAGGTATATTTAAATTATGGAAATTGATATTTTCACATAAAAAAAATGATATTTCTACATGAATCTCTCTCATATGGATGTGGATCCCATTCAATACGCATGTGAGAGAGAACATAAGAAAATATTATTTTTCGTGTGGAAATATCAATTCCCTATATTATTGCTTGCCAAGTGTCAAAACAGTTCATCATGCTGAATGACAGAAGGCCAGAACCGAGCCATGTTTTTAATGGCCAAGAGGCAAGAATTAGAAGATACACCCGCCCGTCCCTAAAAAAAAGAAAGGAAAGACCCTCACCCTAACAATACGAGTTTTAGCTCATCTTCGGAAATCAATTACCATATCTAAAAAAATTATAAACACTATAATTGACTGTAAAATGAAAATATCAAGAGCAGCGAGAGATTGGCTTAAATTTGTTGATAATTAGTTAATTACACACCCCTAATATCATAAACAAATGTGAAGATATCAACGTGGATATGCTGTGAATAAGTCATGGATATGATTTCCATAGTAACATCACGAGCCAAATCAAGTGTCCCTCTTTCATTTCATAGCACAACTCAATGGGAAAACAATGATGATACGCATACAAAGTCCAATGTCAATGACAGTAATCCGATACAAGATGCTAGACATATCAACACAACCAGGACCCACTAGTATGGCGACCTTCCAGATCGGGGGGGTTAAAAGTTATCTCAGTTATTCCAAAAGTATTATTTGAGCCCTATGATTTGGTTTAGTTGTAAATATGGCTTCCACGGTGACAAGGATGAAGAGAGTGAGCACATAAATCTCACATTGAGCTATATATACAGGTTTGATCTTGTTTTATAATTGTTTTCTGTGCATCATGTTATAGCTCCTTGAGACTCTTATTTTTAAGGTCAAAATCCAAATGTTATTTCAAAGTTCAAACAATATCATACTACTTTAGTACTATAACCATGTAACACTCAATTTCTTATTATATAGGGATGCAAACATATGGTAGATCTTAGAGAGTTGCCCTAATTTCGGGAGTTAAACTTTGTTCTACATCAAAATAATACTAGGTAGTCTTATTTTTCTCTGGGATTTTTATGTAATAACAATTGTTTTAGCAATTTCATTTTTTCCCTCAAAATCAAAAGCTTTGGAAGTGAGAATCAGAGCAAGAGTACATAAAGATAAGCTGAAGCAGCAAAAAGAACTTGGTGATCTGGGTCGATTTTTCATCCAGCCGTGGTTTGAGTACCACCGCCAAGAGCAATCCACTACACAGATAAGTACGGAAAAATAAGAGGTTTAAAGATTTAAATTCATCGAAAGATTAAACAGGAAAAAGAAAAAGGAAATTCAAGAATTCAAGAAAAACTTTATTATGGCTATTAAATCGGAAGAGCAGCTTATCGACCTTTTTTCTTTAGGCTAACTTCTTAATTAATAAAAGTTATATATCTAATGGTCATTGTAGCTGACACTTTTAGCTAATTGAAGTTATTAGAAGGGATGTTTCCACTTCTCACTTTCATCTATCTTTTCTACTGCTTTGTTGTTGAAGTCTATGTGAAATATTCCTTATTCTTCCTTTCTACTCACCACCCCTACATTATATGACGCAGCAGAATAATGCACAAACGTTAATGGCTCGTTATTGTACCACACAAACGAGATAAAAACCTTTGAATCCACATGGAAGCTAGAACATTCTCCAACAGAAATTGATAATAATTGCCAAAAACAGGTTGTCCGAAAAATCTGAAAGAGCATATTTATAATACCTAAGTTATGTACATGAACTTGGATGAAGTGTCTGGTTGTACACGGTATTTTGAAGAGTAACTTCTCAATTTTGTTAATTTTTTACATTAACTGAAGTGTCCAGCATCCATACCCTTGTCCGAGTGTCGAGTGTTGAATACGGGTACTTTAAAAAAAAGTGAAAAGCCCATATAACGCATTTCCTAAGCAACTTTCCTATGACTATTCGGAAATATAAAATTAAAATAAAGGAAAATAAGAAGATAAAAAAAATTGAAAATAAGCCCTAAATACAAAGGACACAAAAATAATGAAACTACTAGATTTACTTTTAATTAAAAATACAAAATATATATTAAATCTCCATAAATACAAAAAAAAATGGAAATCCTAATTTTCATGAATATTTCTCCAGCATCATTATGGTTAAAAGAAAAGGAATATATTGAAAATTTAGAATGAGTAATGCAACCTTATCATAAACATGAACACAAAAATATATTGAGGACTAAATACTATATAGAAAGGTTGCATAGCCTTTAATGTACACAACTTTCCACTTAGTTTTAGTTGAAATCATTACTAATAGGAAAAACACTAGGTTAATTCTTATCAACTCCCAAAAATTGTCACCCAATATTTGTGATGTATATATCAAAGAATATTGGAATATACCTATGAGGGTATGACTAGGTTGATATCATAAATAGTCTCCATAAATAAAAGGTAGTCAAAAGAGGAGATGTCCTAGAGGATATCAAACTAGTATATCCCACATGACAAATATGTCCATCAGTCCATCTCTAAGGTGTTTTAGATACAGACAACTATTCGAATAGAAAGAACATGGAAAAATATTTGAATATATGAATTTCATATGATTTGGTAATGTCTAGCAACAACTTTACATTTATGAAAATTCAATAAATCTATGTTGTCAAAAAGTACATGTATTTTACAAAGCTATAATAATGGTGCTACACAACCTCAAACTATATAAAAATATACATTATCTCATATTTTTGTACGGTCTTTCCATCCATCGTTAGATTTTGTTAAAAGATCAAAGATAAAATCATTTTATGAAATCAGTGTATACAACTTAGATACCCTAGTGAGTATCTCCCGCGGAGCCTAAAAAGTATAATGAAGATTGCAAGAGTTTCCACCTGCATTACAATTCATGAGGTATTTTCTCTATTTTTTGCAAGGCATGAACTGTAATGGATTTTCAAGAGAGTATTTGTAGATTATATAGATGTACATAACTATAGGTACGAAAAGGTGGCTAACAGTTTTAAGTGAAACGAAGCCATCATAGGACTCTAATGAACGATTTAACCTGTAAATTAAATTAGCCAGATTGCCTTTGTTATCGAGCAAGTTTAATATATGTTTATATACATGTCTATGTGTATTTATATACATATATAAGGTTTTTTCCAAATAGGTAGTTTTGGATATAAAAATATATATAAGTTGATCAAGTTATATATCTGAATACTCTAGTATATGTTTTCTCTAAACATCACTTGAAAATTGTTATTTTTCCCTTATTCTACCTTTTAGCCTCCTGCATTACTAGAATTCTTTCACTGTTGACCTCCCACACAAATCCGGATCAAGTACTTTTTTTATGATAAAAGAAGAATATTTACTGATTAGAAGAACAAGAAGTCCTCTCAAAAGAAATTAAACAAAACAAGAGGAGAAAAACTTAATATTAATGAAGCACCGCCTGCCAATCTCTTTGAAGATCGGACAAGAAATTTCTCCAAAAGCTCCCATTTGCATGAGTCCAAAGAGAAGCAAAAAAAGATATTCTATACCAAAGCAACTAAATATTTGTAGTCCGATTGCAAAAAAAATTCGAGCAATCCTCCCAATCCAAATTCCCCACAAAATACCAAACAAGCACAACTCCAAAGAAACCTCCAAAGATTTGTAAGGCATATGCCTCTGATGCATGTCATTAGTGTTAGGGCTGTTCATACGGTTCGGTTTTTTCGGTATTATAGGTAAACCGAACTGAACCGTCGGTTCGGTATACCGAAATTTTCAATTACGGTTCCGGTTATTAATTTTGAAGCTTCGGTTCGAACCGCGCCGAACCGGTTATACCGGTGTCTTTTCGTTCTTTCTTTTTCAGTTTTTTGCTTCTATTCTTTACTTATTACACAGACCTCACTTTACTCTTTTCTCAACTTTTCATTCTCTCTCTTCATCTCCATCAAACTCAGCAGGCTCATTCTCTCTTCCTCTCCATCTCGAATATTTGCATATGATGATCAATCATGAATATTTTGTATATGATGTTGAGAATCTGAATATACACCATACACGGATTCCATTTACAGCTTCGCCCCGACAAAAAGAAACGCAAGGCTTTGGTTCAAATTAGTAAAGACTCAGAGGCTTCAGAGCTTGTTTTCTCTCTCCAAAATGTTCAAGAAGTGGGTTTGTTTCCTTTATGTTTCCCTCTTTCGAACTTCTCATGAAAAAAATGTATTGTATTCTTTATTTTAGTTTATAAATTTTAGTTTGGTTAACCCATTTCTTGATTTGATGTATTTTCTTGGGGAGTTCATTTTTCTTATTGAAATTTCTTCCTTTACATTGCCATAATTTATTTACAGTTCAAAATTTAGTTACAGTTCATGGATGGTTTGTGTAATTTTGTATATTAATGGGTTTTGTTGTTGGGGGAAAGATTAAAGAAATATACTTTTCCTGTTTTCCAATATGATATTTGGGGGATATTTGATTTTTTCCTTTTTATTTTTTAATTACTGTAAATGTTTTATTCAGATTATCTTCTAAAGATGTATCTAGGCAGAATCAAGTCGAGGCATCTGTTCAACAAAAAATTGGTCTGTATTATAGAAGAGAGTCGGACATCTGTTCAGCATCTTTTCGGTATATTATGGTAAAAACCGGTACCGAACCGGCTAACCGGTTCGGTATACCGGTTCAATCGGTACCGGTTTCGATACGCAGTTATGGAGCCGGTTCGGTTCGGTACAGTACCGATGCACACCCCTAATTAGTGTTAAGCCAACCAAGAGTTAAGGACCACATAAATGCCTTAATTTTTTTAGGGGACCTTTACTTAGACTAGAGGAAAACAATAAATTGGACGATAACCCAATAAGTAAGTGAAAAAAGAATGACACAAGAAGATACGCAAGGAATCAAAGCACAAGATATGCCAAGGGCTGAGAAAAGAAGGTTTGAGTTAAGAAGTTGAATAAATAAAGAGAATTCCTCCGTCTCATTATCATTTAAATTACTAAAATATTAACAATCCCAAGAAATTGAATCACCCTCCCAAGTATATAATTTAAAAATGCGAGAATTATGCTCAGGCAAGAGTTAAAAAAGAAGTTGAAAAGCTAAAGAAAGAGGAGCATCTCTTATTCAAATTAGAGTTACCCGATACTCTTATAGACTTAGCGTACCGCGTATTGATACTTGGGTACCCAAACAAGGTACTCTAATGTACCAATACTCTGAATTTAGCATACCAAAAAAATTCTTTATTATTTAACTATAATTCCAGAAATATCAATATTATAACTTAGTATTGGTCGCTCAAACATTACACTTGTACTAAAATATTTATAAAGCAATCAACTTGTCAATTCAACTAAAAATCTTCTATAAAACTTAGGTTTACTACTTATATTATAAGAAAATTCCTAACTATAAGAACTTATATAAATATACCCTAGCGTATCGCGTTTTATCTATATAACGTACCACGTATCGCGTACCCGTATTCATACCGCATACCGCGTATCAAAACGTACCACACTTCAGGTAACATTGATTCAAATATCCTCCCAAAACCGAATTTCATGCCATTACCAACTTGAAAACGAAAAAGAAAATGAAATGAAGTGTAACCTTAGGAGATAAATTTCTGAGGACTAGAATAAGTAACACAATAAGGACAAGGATTTGCATCCCATCCATTCTGTTGAATTCCATACTTAGCCTTTAATATTACCCTTATACCAGAATTTCAACTTGTACTCTATGACTGTCCACTCTCTACCCTTTCTAAAGATATCAGGTATCTACAAGGCATAGTAAGAAATTGTAGTAGTTGAGCATGTTGTAACTGTAATAAATATACCAAATGACATTTCAAGTGTGACTCTAGCTCAGAAACAGAAATGAGGACAATATCTTGGGAACAAAGACAACTTTGTTTCATTTAAATAAAATGATTGAAAGAATCAAAATTTCTTCAAATCTGACTCATTTACTATATTTTTAGAAGACATGTTAGCTATGATTAACTTATTTAAGTTTATGAATGTAATGGCGGCCTCAATTTTGCACATTTTAATGTTCTAATTATGTTTTATGATTAACCAGAGCAGCATCCTTGTACTGTGAGGACCGACCACCTCCTTCCTCAACAATTATTATTTTCGCTTGCAAGTATCTATTTATGGAGCAAACTAATTCATATCACTTTTTCAGTAAAATCTATGGAACAACTCAATTTTGTCTCCATACCATCATTTCAGAAAACAAAACCCTCAAAATCCTCACCCAAAAATCCATCTAAATCAGTTGAACATGGAAATCTGTAGCAATATCGCACAAAAACACCTACGAAAGAAGATATTTCTCACCAGAACATACCAACATATATAATTCTCTAAATCAAATTAATAATTAATTCATCCAACTTGTAAAATCAACAATTCGCACATCATCCTACTAATGCAAAATAGAAAGTGATAAACCTAGAGCAACAAAATAACAAGATTCATTACACACAATACTCACTTATAAAAGGCACAAATTTCATACTTACTACATAAAAAATAACAACAAACCTGCTATATATTATGCCATATTTTGACACTTTTTCTGTTTTTGTTGTGACAATGAACGAGAACTGTAGAAGACGGTAATGCTCATGATTGAACCACTCCCAGACGGCCGGCAATGTCGCCGGCGCCGGAGTAAAGATGTAATTGTTGATACCCTGACCCCAGGCCACCATACTAGATGTTGATTAGAGATTTGTGAATTTTCATTTGGAATTTGGAATATGATTTAGTAAAGACTTAAAAACAACAGTGTGTCCCCCAAACTTTAGTGGAAAGTCAGATTTGTACCCTAATTTTTAAAATTTACGTACTTGTACCCTTATGTTTAATTATTTAAACAATGCATCCCGAATGTTTCAAAGTTAACTTGAGATATTTTTAATTTAAAATAATATAATTTATTTAACTTTTAAAATCAATAATAAATTTTGTAATTAGTAGTATTATTTTAATAGATTACAATTTTTATACTTGTATTATGTAAAACTAAAATAATGCATATTAATTTTGACTTTGAAAATATAAGAAATTGATTTCAAATAACCAAATGTTAATCATTTCGATACTAATAGAGTTTATATATATATATATATATATATATATATATATATATATATATATATATATATATATATATCAAAAGACACATTCATGATATTAGTAAAATAGTTGAATAAATTCATTAACGCACCTAAATTGCATTGCTAAAGACACACAACAATAAAATAGGAAACTAATAGTTCCACATTAAAAATTATATTTCCGACAAAATAGGAAACTAATATTTTCCTTTCACATAAATAATTAATGGATCCTATATCGATGTAATGTGAAACTAATATTTTTATATGTAGAAATATCAATTTTCATAAAATATTAATCTATTAACTTTCTCTCTCCTCCACACAGCAATAAAATATTACTATCAATTAATTTTCTCTCTCCTCTTTACACCGCTACTTCTTTTCTCACCTCTTTCTAACTTTTTATTTTCTTTCTCAATTTCTCTCTTCTTTACAACAAGACCCACCACTTATATTTTTTTCTTCTTCTTCTGGTCCACACAACTCATTTGGTTTCTTTTTCTTCTTTCATACTTTCATCATTCTTTAGCAAGAAAGCTACTAATATATTAACTTAAGAGAGCAAAATACAAATTTACATTGTCTAACAACAAACTAGATTTAATACATCTATAGCAAACATAAATAGTACCAACACAAACTCCTAACCATAAACAATATAAACAAGAAAACTACTCCAGTTAAGGCCATGAAGGGTAAAACGTGAAGCAATTCTTTGAAGTAGTATACTATAAAATTTTACTGTGCATAAAAGAGGGAGAAAAAAAAAGAGAGAGGTTATAAATGGTGCACTTTATAGGAGAAGTTAGCATCCATTTTTGCTTAAGTAAAAAATAAATAACTAATTAAAACTAATCGTGCCTCAAAACTCATACACAGATCAATAGTTAAATCAACACTATTTATGTTGACCCCTAGAATCTGAATTTGATGATAACTTAATCAAAGTATTTACATGTATAATTTATAATATAACTGTTAATTTATATATGTAATATAATCGATAAGTTATTTCTGTTAATGTTTAATTTCACTGTTGAAAAAACTGAATGATCAATGTATAAGTGTAAAAGAAAAGCAAAAAATATTGTAGAGTCCTTAAAAGGAACAATCATTGTAAATAGACTTATGAATCAAATTTGTTAGGTTGATCCGAATGACAAACATAACTAGTTAGGAATCAAATTTGTTAGGTTGATTCAAATAACAAAGATAGACTAGTTATGAATCAAATTTGTTTGGTTGATCCATTAACGTAATGAACTAAGCTGAAGATCAATAGAGCGGAATAGAGAAGTAACGGAGTCAAAGTAGAGAAGAATGCTCAAGATTAGAAGATCGAAGAGTGAACTATAGAATAGAAAAAATCGTAGAGTAAGTTAGGATTGTCAAGTAAGATACCTGAAGCTTAACTCTAAGATCCATGACTTTCAGATCGTCGAGAACAGAGAAGATCATCAAGTGAAGAACGGAGCTATGAAGAATGGAGCTACAAGAGCCAAGGAAAGAAGAACATAAAGAGACTCTGTACTGAGCATTAAACAATCAAAGAAGAATGCTCAAACACAGAACAGGAGAAATCATACTTACTTCAAGGCAAGAGAATAAACAGAAAAAAGAACAAAGGTCATCCCACGAACATGAAGAATTCGTAGAGTTCAATCAGGTAGTTCAACACTGCAGAGAAAAGACAAAAGACTCTGATCGTAGAGTGAAGAAAAATAGCTCACAAGAGTAAAACAAGTCAAAATGCTCAGGATTGTAGAATGGAACTAAATTGAATATCATCAGATCACTGAGCTACTTAAGATTTGTGAGTTACTTCAGGACACAGAGTCACATCATTGTTGAGCTGCATCAGTGCTACCTAACAGAGTACAAAACACAAAATGTCAAACAACACTGAATGACAGAATCGTAGAAGCTGCTTTTATCATGAAAAAATGAAACAAAGAAGACAATTCACCAACCTATGACAGATGATTAGGATGTCCTTATCAAGCATTCTACAGTAAGAAGAAGTTCATAGTAAACTAGCTGAAGAAGACAATGATCATAGCACTATTCAGCAACGACTAGTTTATCAAGTGAAAAGGACACGTGGCATCCACTACAGCCGAAAAAGAACACCAAACAAAGACAAAAATAGTGGATTCCACATCCTTAAAAATAACAAGTGTCTTTAAGAGGAAGATGGCTCGGGCAGAGGAGCTAGAACTTGAATTGGACAAAAGGTTTAAGTTCGTAAAGTTGAAATCTTAGTTCTCTGGGAGTGTAGAGTGAACTAAGTACATATAGCAAAGTCGAAGAGTTGAGTGTAGATTAAGGAGTGACTATAAACAGAGAGCCAAATTACATAACTGCCAAAGGGTACTTCATGAGTATTGAGCAGTAAGAAGTACAAAGAAAGAACACATAGCTACTTATTTCAATAGAATATTCGAGGAGTGATTTCATAGGATGAAACTCTTGACATTAACAAATAGTCATTTTAACGAAGAAGATTCTTCAACACACCTTCACCTTGAAGATCTTTCGAAGTGTGTTAGAAGAAAGAAGAAATGTCCGATAAGCTGAGTTTCCAACAACTATATTTAAAAAACCCATGTCTATTAATCATACACATCAGACTGACACAGTTGACAACTTGGGCGACTACAACAAACGGCCTGACACTATCAAAGAGCAGAAGACTATTGAGGTAGAAACCAGCTACGCAACGATAACTTCCAAACGGGTTAAAAAGAAGTCTATAAATATATTTCATATTCAAGTAGAAGAAAGATAGAGAACTCGGTCAATACACAAAGAAAATAGATCAACTAAGGAGGAAAAGACCAAAGGGGTCAGTAGATCTACATATGATCAAAGAGAGGATCGATCAAGAAAAAAGATAAACATCATTAACCTAAAGTCACTCTACACTTTGGAAGATCAATTAGAGAATGATTCTAGCCATACAAGAGCCAGAGCAAAATAGAGAGAAATGTGTTAATAGCTCATGAAGAGAAAAGATCAACGAAATCGTTCAACTGCTAAGTTCTTTAGAATAACGCTTAATGCCAACTTAGCAGCACCTCACACATTAGTATCAACAACAGTAAAGGATGAGTTTAGATGACTCGCCTGATTTAGAGAGAATTAAACCTTGTGTGGGACAAAAGACGAGTTTAGATGACTCACCTGATTCAGAGAGAACCAGACCTTGTGTGGGATAAAAGACAAGTTTAGATGGCTCGCCTAATTCAGATGAATCAGACCCTGTGTGAAGGATTATGTGTCCAGTTGTAAGGTTCAGAGTACCATTTATCTTGTAGTGGAATATCCCTGCTCAGTGGAGTAGAAGAGAGGACTAGGAGTAATTTAGGCTCCGACCCTCTTAAAAATTCTTGTGTTTCATTATCTCTTTACTACTTTCATTAAGTTTATTGTATTTGCCATAATTGTCATAACTGCCTTATTGCAAGATTACTTATTGCAATATTTTTTCATTAGTAAACTTAAAACAGAAATGTGTGTTTATCTTTCAAGGAAAATAAAGGGATTTTACCGAATAACTAATTCCGATGTGTTATTCAATTGCAATAATATTTGGTAAATATGCTGAAAAGAAAAAATATACAATGATTTATAATGATCTATTCAACCCCCCCTTCTAGATCATATGTGTGCCATTTGGCAATAACAATTGGTATTTGAGCAGGTTGTCACAAACCCTGCTTAACTGCATTGAAAAGATCCTAGAGCGTGCACATTTACCAAAAACTAGTTCTGAGGTTGGTAGTACCACATACGTGCATCAAAATCTTAAATTGATAACTGGAAAGTTCAAGTACAGGCATTATGGTTATTTATGATAAAAGTATATATAAAGCATGACAAAAGAAGCAACTAGTTGCTCTAGACAAGCAAAGAATGTTTTATTCATGGCTCTAGAGAACAAACTGCTCACTGATGTGCTTAACAACAAAACTACTAAGAAGTCTGGGAATCTTCATCTGAGCATGAAAGCGCTTGTGACGCCCCAAAATCCACCTGCTTGCTATTAATGTTAAGCCCTTAGGAGTATAGATAATCCATTATTTATAAATTCTATCTATCCAAGAGTCACAGTATCAATAATAAGATTGTTATTGGAACATAAGGGCCAACCTCAGTTCTTACTGAACTCCTAATATTATCAATACCCTCATTGGGAAAAACAGTTTCATAAATGAAGCACTTATCTTAACTATAACGAGTAAACATTCAATCAATCTTAACATCTGATAATCAGAGTACAATGCAAAAAATTGATAATGTTAAAATATCATTTGTTTGTTTGTTACATAATTCCCAGATAATCATTTTTATTATATAACAAGTCAGTATGACTTGAAAACAAAAGATAAACAATTTTATAATAAGTATCCTATTCTAACATGTCTTCTTTCTTTTCCTGTTCGTTCACGAACTTTCAGGATTATCATCCTTAATTGCAAATAGAATTTATTAGCAAGAATGAGCTTACGAATGCTCAACAAGTTTAACAAATAGCATATGGCTTTAACTCACACTTTGTTTAAAAGAATAACAATTCACTAACAACAAATGTTCATGTCCGTAACTGAGGGTTATCATAACTGAGAACTATTTTCTTGTTCGTCAGTCATTAAGACTTGAAACTTTATTTGGGATATCATAGGGGATCAACCTAATAATATCATATGTATATGCATATCATCAACATTACTGTTTATAACAGTTATTCATTTCGGTTTCCTGACACATTATTATATATATTTCCCCATGTTGTAGGGTTAATCAACTCAGTTAGATGTTTTGCCAAAGCAATTTGGTTTGACACAATATATTTATTCAACAATGAATAACAGTTCAACTTATTACAAATAATGGTTCATTTCTCAAGTTAAGTTAAGCTAAGTCAATAGTAATAACACTTGCTCAATCAATTGATATCATGTTGTTTGAACAAGTATAGAAAAGAACTCACAAACAATTAAAAAGCTTTGCTCAATACTTAAGAAAGAACTTCATAATACAAATGAAATTCCATAGTTAAAACACATCATTGCAAGAAGTGCAAGGGATTAATAAACTTGACTATTGGTACGCTTCATAGTTTATGCTAATATTTGTGTGTTGCGTAGCCTCTTGTAGATCTTGCTTTGATTCTTCAATTACTCAAGTAACTCTTGGATTGTTGGTGAATTAGTAAGGAATAATAAAGGTTACAGGCTCCTATTTATAGGTATAGCAAGGTTGGGGTAAAATGGGCTTTAAACCATCAAGCTTCTCTAGAGTACCTGTTATTTTGCTTAGTCATGGCTTAAGATGTTATGGGATTGACAAGTGGCACATGTTTGTCATCGTAAGCATGACAAAGTGTTCTGTCAGTGTAAGCACGACAAAACAATTTGTTTAACGACGAATATACCGACGGGCTTATTAGTGAAAAAATATTTTTTTTTAAGCTCAACATTTTCTACGTTTTTCTCAAAAAAATATTAACTGACTTAAATCATTGTTTACATAATAGAATCATAAAACGCCGGATTCGAAATATCATTTAGATATTTATTAAGCACATACGAATATCATTTTAGGGTTTAAGGTTTTTAAACTTCATGATACCTAGTTTTAGGTTATACATTTTAATTTTAAACGTATACGATCGCGTTTTCAAATCCTATTAGGTTTTCAAAGATTACCTGAACAGTTGTTCATTAGGTATTCTAGGGTTTTAATTCTTTAACCTTGTAAAATCGTATTTATAAACTTGATAACATTTCGGGGTATTACACTCACCCTAACTTATAAGAATTTCGCCTTCAAAATTATTTCTAATCATATTTATAAGTTTTATAAATATTCGGAATGTTATATTCTCCACTCCTTATAAGAATTTTGTCCACAAAATTATTTGCAAACTTTTCTTTACGATCATAAATTTCCTTAATTCATATTTAACACTTTAAACTTTTTATGAGTTTACTTCATTCTATCATATGTTATAATACCATAAGTATAATACAAATTATATACATTTCACACAACACTTTATTTAAGTCAACATTAATCTTTTATTGATTCCAAAAGAAATTAGATTACAAAAGATAGTAAAACATAAAGCGCCTAGTCTATAAGCTTCCATGTAGCTCTTTCTATAGATTAAGTTTTTCTTGAGCCTTTGATTCCTTTCTTCAAGAACATCTTTGATAAGTGGTTCGTCGTTCCACAGTTGTAGCAATCTATTTTCTTGGGATTCAGACAATCAGAAGTGATATACCCCTCTTGATTATAGTTGTTGCAGATCCCCTTTCCTTGTAAACATACTCCAAAGTGATTTCAACCACAAGTTTTACATACCTTAAAGTTGTTGTTATTCCTTCTTTCCCTTCCAGAATTTACTTCAGTATTACCCCACTTCCTTTTGTTACATTATTTCTTCCATTGCTAGACTCTCGCTTAAATTTTTCCCCTCCTATAGGTTTCTTTTATCCTTATGAAATTTTATCATTACCTCATTCTCATTCTCAGCAATAATAGCTTTTTTCGAGAATCTTTGGAAAGGTTTTCACTTGGAATACAGACAACTTACTTCAAATCTGGGGTTTCAAACCCTCCTCGAATCTACGGGTTTTTCTTGTCTCCGAATCAACTTGATGCGGAGCAAACCTAGTTAGTTCATTAAATTTGGATGTATACTGAGATACAGTCAATTCTCATTGCTTCCATTCTAGGAATAGTACTTCCATACGATCTTGCATTATTTGAGGAAAGTAATTCTCAAAGAATAGTTTCTTGAACCTATTCTAAGAGATTATCCCTACTCCAATGCCAATTCTATTGGCCTCCTACCAAAAGTTTGCCTTTCCTTTTAGGAAAAACGTAGCAAAGACCGTTTTCTGGTCTTCACTGACATTGGTTACAAGAAAAATTTTCTTGAATTCAGTAATCCAACTTTGAACTTTAATCGACTCCACAATTCCTTTAAATTCAAGCGGACCAATAATTTTAAAGTCCTTAAATTATGTGGTTTGTAGTGTGACAACTTCAGTAGGTGGATTTACTTGGCGACCTTGTAATACCCCTAAAAGTATGTCTACTAGTTGTTGAGTGGGGTTCGCTTCCCTATTCTCAGCTTCTATCTTAGCTTGGGGTCTTCTTCTGGGTGGCATGTTTCTATAACAGAAAATATTCATAAAAGTATATAATGCACGTACATTTTATAATTAGCAATTTCACACAAAATATAAAAAGCTTTTAAGGTTATTTTATTTTGTTACTTGTTTAAGAACTCATTTTGAGCCTACTTGTCTCTTTTATTTCTCCAAAGATTATATCCTAAGGCACTCCTACTTTTGAGCTCTAATCAACAGCTCAGATATCAAACTGTGATGCCCCGAAATCCACCTACTTGCTTTAGCTTGCAATGTCAAACTTCATGCTCACTATTAATGTTAAACCCTTATGAGTATAGATAATCCATCATTTATAAATTCTATCTATCCAAGATTCACAGTATCAATAATAAGATTGTTCTTGGAACAAAGAAGGCCAACCTCGGTTCTTACTGAACTCTCAATATTATCAATACCCTTATTCAGATAAATAGTTTCATAAATTAAGTACTTATTTTAACTATAACAAGTTAACATTCAATTAATCTTAACATCTAATAATCAGAGTACAATGTGGAAAAATGATAATGTTAAAATATTATTTGTTTGTTTGTTACATCATTCCTAGATAATCGTTCTTATTACATAACAAGTCAGTATGACTTGAATACAAAAGATAAATAGTTTTATAACAAGTATCATATTTTAACATGTCTTCTTTCTTTTCCTGTTCATTCACGAACTTCCTGGATTACCATCCTTATTTGCAAATAGAATTTATTTGTAAGAATGAGCTTATGAATGCTTAACAAGTTTAACAAATAGCATATGACTTTAACTCTCACTTTGTTTAAAAGAATAACAATTCAATAACAACAAATGTTCATGTCCGTAATTGAGGGTTATCATAATCGAGAACTATTTTCTTGTTCGTCAGTCATTAAGACTTAGAACTTTATTTGGGATATCATAGGGGATCAGCCTCATAATATCAGATGTATATGCATATCATCAACAGTACTGTTTATGACAGTAATTCATTTCAGTTTTCGGATACATTATCATATATATTTTCCCATGATCTAAGGTTGCTCAACTCAGTTAGATGTCTTGACAGAGCATTTTGGTTTGACATAATAATCTTTATTCAACAATGAATAACAGTTCAACATATCATGAATAACGGTTCATTTCTCAAGTTAAGCTGAGTTAATAGCAATAATAGCAATAACTCTTGTTTAATCAATCGATAACATGTTGTTTGAACAAGTATATAAAATAACTCACAAACAGTTAAGAGACTTTGCTCAATACATAAGAAAGAACTTCATAACATAAATGAAATTCCATTGTTAAAACACATCATTGCACGAAGTGCAAGGGATTAGGAAACTTGCATGTCAGTACGTTTCGTAGTTTATGCTAATATTTGTGCGTTGCTTAGCTTCTTGTAGAGCTTGCTTTGATTATTCAATTACTCAAGTAACTCTTGGATTATTGGTGAATTAGTAAGGAATAATGAAGGCTATGGGCCCCTATTTATAAGCATAGCAAGGTTGAGGTAAAATGGACTTTAAACCATCAAGCTTCTCTAGAGTAGCTTGCTATTTTGCTCAGTCATGGCTTGAGATGTTGTGGGATTTGTTGACGCCGGGAAAATCGTCTCCTTTTAATAATTACCCTTTCCAATTTTAGCCTTTTAATTACGATGTGATTTTTGGAAAAGATCGGCACAAGTGTCGACGAGTTTTGAAAGTTCGATTTTTTATGATGAGCCAATTGACCAGACCCGCCAGTTGGTATATTTACAATGGATGTACCAACTCATCCGAGTTTTAGTTTTCATAATCGTAATGGCTCATATGTGACTCCTAATTAGTTGGTTCGTGAACCGAGATTCATAGAGTTCGTGGGCTTGCTTAAGCGAGGGGAAGGTGTTAGGCACCCCCCGACTTTCGTGAAACACGGTTACCGCTATCTTAATGCTTTCCTTTCCTTTAAATCCTAAAATGTGTGTTTGCGCGCGTGTGTATGTGAAAATCGTTGGAATGCTTTATTTTCGAAAGTACTTTTGAAATCTCGTTGACCCTATGCACGAAGGATTCGTTTCGTTTTGAAAAGTTCATTCTTTAAGCTTTCGTTTTTTTGCTAACAAAATTTTTAATGATGACATTTGTGAAATAAGGTTTTCGAATCCTTCGTCAAATAGGAATGGAGCTTGTTCGATACTTCCAGTTTTATTTTAGCCTACGGATGATCTAATATCCTAGTTTGCTTGATTTTATGAAAAACTTCATCGTTTCATTCCAAAATCCTTTTTTTTCGTGTCTAAAAGGAAAATCAAGCATTAAAATAGCGTTGAGGCTATTCTTGGGCATGTGAGCCATCTAAATAGCCCCAAACGCCCACAATCACATATTTCACTATTTCGGGGCCTTAAACCCGATTTTCAGTATCGATATCGTTTTAAGGCCCGATATTTACATATGTACAAAAATGACCCATTGCCGTGACTACATACACCAAAAATTGTCCATCTTCGGAATTTGATCACGAGGATCTCATTCTTAGGCTCACAATCCCCAAAATCACCACACGACCATACAAGGGAAAGCTTAGCAACACTAGAGTTATTACTATACCACAAGGACCGAAAATTGCAAGCCTAACACTATGGACTACCCATTAACACAATGAACTACATATTACCATACAGATATCATCGGGACATTAGGAGGAAATTTCGTTCCAACGGAACCCTCACTAATAATCCCTAATCCACGGATCATCAATAATATAACAAAATACTACATTCAAACAACTCAATAACAAAAGATTATGATAATAAAAGAAGTTAAAACTTCAAGGAAAACACCATTTTTTCACCTTGCAAAACGCCAAGAAACGCCTTATATTTCACTATCAAGTAGATAACACAAGATTGGCTAAGTATTTGAGCAAAGAAAAATTAATTTCCTTCTATTTTTGGCCAACCCGAGCCATTCTATCTCTAAAACTCGCCTTTTCTCTCTCTAGATTTCCTAAAAAATCTTCCTCCCCTCCTCTCGGCCGATTAAAATGGCATTGTATAGCTGACTGGGGGCAGCCGCAGGTGAGCGAGACCCCCGACTACCATAAGCGTAGTGGTCATTCGTTGTCTTTGGTGATCCAATCAGGTTTTTCTTGATCAGTTATTTGCCTTGTCTCAAGTAACCTGATGCTCGTTGTTCGTTGTGATGGCTTTGACCGTAATTTATTGTGGTGGCTTCGTGTTGGGGTCCACCTTCTTTTTCGCATGTCGGGTCAAGTGACGATTTTGCCCTCCTGTCAGGGTTAGTACAAAAGTGCAAAATTTGGGTGTCTACAGGATTGACAAGTGGCATGCACATGTTTGTCATCGTAAGCACTATAAAGCGTTTTTTCAGTATAAGCACGACAAAGCAATTTGTCAAAAACGAATATACCGACAGCCTTATTGGTGAAAAAATATATTTTTTTAAGCTCGACGTTTTCTGCGTTTTTTTCAAAAAAACATTATCTGACCTAAATCATCGTTTACACAATAGAATCATAAAACATCGGGTTTGAAATATCATTTAGATATTTATTAAGCACATACAAATATCATTTTAGGGTTTAAGGTTTTTAAACTTCTCGATACCTAGTTTTAGGTTATACATTCTAATTCTAAATGTATACGATCGCGTTTTCGAATCGTATTAGATTTTCAAATATTACCTGAATAGTCGTTCATTAGTTATTCTAAGGTTTTAACTCTTTAACCTTTTAAGATCATATTAGTAATCGTGATAAAATTCTGGGATATTACAGTGCCAAAGTAAACAAGCAGTCTCTCTCGATTTAAACAGAGTAAAATGTCTTCACCCTGTTTCGTTAATGAGAGACTCAACATCCTTCTTAATTCTATAGAAGCCTTTGACATGGCATGCCTAAAGAAGGATGTCAACTATAAATTCATGCGAGCTCTACCCAGGAAATGGAATTCCAAGACCTTAGCCTCCAAAGAGTCAAAAAGTCTACACAAGACAACTCTGCAGCTACTATGATGTTCAACGATGAGCTTAAGCTTAACTAGAATAGTTACAGAAATGCCATTCAAAACTCTTTTGGAAGGAAGGTGAAAACAGTGTTCTACTTGCCACGAGGTTTAATGAAGATCATGAAGAAAGGCATAAATAACTTCATTAAACACTAACTACATTAGCAACAGTGCATTCAACTCCATAGATCTATGCCTCATCTAGCCAGATCACCATATGTGTTCTCTGTAGTAAACTCCACATGAAGGGAAAAAGTCTGATCTCTGAAGGATCATGGCTCATTACCAAACAACTCTAATGCTGAATGTTGATGGTGATGAAAGTCATCCAGACCTATCGTGTTTGATGTCAATTGAGGTTAAAGAAAAGGGTATGCCAAGAAGAAAACAATGGCATATCCCTAGAATCTCTTCAAGAAAGATACAGGGGATGATAGCTGAAAAGATTTGGAGCACAGCATAAAGCCAACTTGTAAACAAGGGATGGGAAAGACAAAGAAATCACCAACTCCTAAAATGTTTGTATGCATAACATATAGAATTGTTTTATTTGATATAACTGGCATACATTGATGAGTGGATTTTATACCTATGAATTAAATATTTTTAGACTTAATAATTTGTAGTTTTTTTTAAGTATTTTATGTTTTTTTATATGTTTTATTTTTATTTATTTTATTTTGTAGGAAAAAAGGAAGGAATTATTGCTAGAGGGGCAAAGTTATAAATATTGAGGATCATGCAAGCCACACGCATTGCGCGCATGCGATTTAGCAAAAAGAACGGGCGAGCATGGCGAGCGGTACAGCCGATTAGTTGTCAGGCATGCATGGCACGGATGCGAAGCAGGATGGACAGAATCCTTTTAGGAAGAACAGGTCCAACCACCACTTGTTCCCTCCTTATTTTATTCCACAGGCATTTGTTTACTTGTTTTCATATAGTTGGTTCCCATAATTAAGGAAGGAAAGTTTAAATATGTGTGTGTGTATATATATGGTTGTTGGGCCCCACATTTGATGCATATGGCGACAGGTGCTAGACTCCAAATTATTTCATGAGAATTTCTTAGTTCTTGTTTTATTATTTTCCTTACAGGTCCCACCACAATATTTCATCAGGCTTGTTGGTGTTTCACTTGACTTGGGATGTTACATGTTAAGTTTAATTTGGATTTTAATTCTATTAGGTTTTGGAAAATAAAGACTCCTATAAATAATGTTACTCTAGGGTTGAAATTAGTCTTAGTCTTAAGGAAAAAGCCAATGATCATTATTATAGGAGGCTAATTCTCTATCAAAATTTATGAAGTTCAAGAGCAAGTAAAATATCATCAAAGATGGAGATCAAGGATCAAAGGCTAAAGCTTGAGGATTGAAGATTGTGATTCGGGTGATAGACAGATATCAAAACGTCGTTTTTCTTCTCTAATCTTTTATTTTATTTTTGTTTTCATTGATGTTTAATATTCTGTAGATTAAAATTTTATCTGTTATAAACAAATTTATAATTTAATATTTTAATGGAACTCAATGTGTTAAATTGATTTTTTTTTCTATACGATTGACAATATATGAATTATTTATCATATTTTGTGCGTTCATGTATTAATTATTTGCAGCAATTAATTGGAATAATCTATATAAAATTGGGAGATAAATTATAGGTTTAGATCTGAATATGATAACATGTGATCTTGTTGATTCTTTTTAGGAAGAGTAATATGAGTAATGTATAGGATAAGAATATACCTATATGTCATACGTAACCAAATTTGGGGAATCTAACCTTAATAATCCTTGTTTAATTTAATTCACATAGGAATATAGTAATTTAATTAGATGAGATATTTTTATCTGCTATCGAAAGAAGCTTATAAATAATTAAGAATTCATGGTTAGCAATTCATCGTGACCTTATAATTAAATGGAGAGTTATGAGATTTGAATGAAGCATTGTGTGAAATTGAATTCTTAGATTTATTTTATTATTTAGTTATATTTTACTCCATTCGTCCCAGGATAAAAGTCCTAGTTGACTTTTTGCGCATATTTAGAAATAAGATAAAATGACAAAATTGTCCATATTTAAATTTTTATTTAATTGCATGATTTTTTGCACATGACTGGTAATGCTCTATAAATATACATAGAGAACAGAAATAAGACAATTAATACTAAAAATATTATAGGTAAATTATTGTAAAAAAAAAATTATTTAAGGTAAGTAGACATTTAACTTGAGATTATCTAAAATAGTAATAAACATTTTTATCCTGGGACAGAGGGAGTATTATTTAGTTATTTATTTTTCTTATTTAGTTTAATTGTTAATTTTAGTTTAATTCATCTGTTTAAATAAGATTGAGTTGATATAAAATTAGTACTTAAAAAATATTAGATATAATTCTCTGTAGGAATGATACTCTATTTGTCGCTATATTATAGGTCGATCACGCATATTTGCGTGTGAATTGCTAAGTAATAATTAGGCAAATAAGTTTTTTTGCGCCATTGCTGGGGAATTAATTTAATAATTTCGACAATATTAATTTTAATCAAATTAGTCTTAATGTAAACGCGTACATTTTTTTTATTTTTATTTTATTTTTACTTCATTTTTAGGTATTATGGATGTAATTAATTATCAATGGCCTGCTGTGAGAATGACACAACCAAGTGCGGCATAAATAATTGATCTTGATGCAATTAATGCATTGGCTACACAAGTTGTGAAGCTTATAAGGAAGATTGACGCTTTTGGGAGTCAGTCCATTCAGAATGCTTACTATAAGCAACAAACCAGCTACACCCCAAACTATTATTATCTGGGTTTACGGAATCATTAAAACTTTTCATAGTTTAACCATCAATCCCAATATTCTGCTCCAAGTCTATCATACCCGCTAGGATTTTTGTATCAACCTCCCTCGCAACAAGAGGAAAAAGCTTTAGAGGAGCTTCTTTCTAAGTACATATCTCAAATAGAGATGAGGATGATCAGCCAAGAAACCTCAATTTGAAATCTTGAGAATCAAGTGAAACAACTTGTCAATGCTATCATTAATAGTCCGCAGGCACTTTATCTAGCGATACAGAGATTAATCCTACAAAGGAAGGTAAAGAGCAGTGCGTGACATATACACTAGGAAAAGGCAATGAGTTATATGAGGCTGTTGGAGAAAATTTAAAGAGGACATATTCTGTTGTGGATGATGATAGTGAAGTTGTAAAGAAGAAGATACCAAATGGGGAACTTGAAAAGAAAGATGAAGAGGACACCGTCAAGGTGTTCAAGGCAATCAAGATCCCAATTGATCGTGAGGAGTACTTTCAAGTTGATGTGGTTAAGGATGCAATCAAATTGGACGATGAAAGTTATTTTCTGCCAATCGGTGAAGTCAAGTTTGGGTACAAGGAAAAGACGAAAAGGCGGCATAGCATAACAATTTTTGCAATTGAACCAGATTGAATGAAAATGAAGTAGTCAGACTGGGATTTTAAAACAAGCCCTTATTGGCAGGCAATCCAAGTTTTTAGTTTTTATTTTTATTAGATTTCATAGTAGTTAATTTTAGTTTTTAGATCTTTAGTGTGTTTTTATAGGTTTTGATATTTTGTTTTGTTTTGTGTTTTAGATTATGCATCTTAGCGAATAGTAAAAGATGGTTACGGAAAGCGACAATTGACGTATTTTCAGGGAAGTCCTTTGCACTTAATTTTTCTTTTGTTGTTTACATTGAGGATAATGTTAATTCCAAGTTTGGGGATTTTTCTACTTTTTGTTTTGATGTGTATGTCCATGTCAGAGGTTTTATTTTGAATTTTATGGGTATATTCATTGCAAACCCTCACGAGACCCAACTCGTTCACTTGGGGTAATCTTGGACTTTAAAGGCTTATTGTACATCCTAAGTGCAATCGTGTTTCCTACGAAAATGGGGTAGTATTGTTTTTAGGAGTTACTGGGGCAATGGTTAATTGAACTAAATTTTTTGCCAATGATAAAATTTTAATTTTATTTAATAACTCTTGAAAAAGGGATAGATTTTGCATAGCTTGAATTTTGGCTTTTTGTTGGTTATTTACTTTATTTGATATCCTTTATTCTTTTATTTACAATTTAATTTGTTTAAGCTAGTTTTAACTTAAGGAAAGTTTATATGGTTAAATGCTTATGAAAGATATTTTTGAACTCTATAACTTATTTGATCATAACTCAAAGCGAAGTTCTAGGTTGAATATAATTTAAGGGAGATTATTTAGGTAATTTATTTAGGATTGTTTGAATTGAAAGAAAAATGAAAAGAAAAAACTAGCTAGTAACATAATAATCCTAGTGTGTTTAATGTATTAAAAACATTTTGATCTTTTAATTTATATTTGCATGTATTAGCGGAGAGTGGTGTGAAAAATAAGTATATAGAGTTTCTCTTTTATTTTTGATATCTTTTATGAGGCATTTGATTATATGAGCTTAGCTGAGTTTTTTTTTTTTGCTATATATATATAGATCCACACATACACAAAGGATCAAAAGTAAAGTAAGACTAATAGTTTTGTTATAATTTTAGACTAACAGTTTTGTTATGATCTTGATATTCATATTGAGTTGTTGCTTGAGTTGATAAGTCATTAGGTTTTGTATTAGAGTCTTATGTGTTTTAGTTTTTGTTTTGTTGAAGGGCAAACAAAGATTTATGTTTGAGGATATTTGATGAGTGAAATTTATACATATGAATTAACTATGTTTTGAATTAATAATTTGTAAATTTTTTAGTATTTTTATATGTTTTTATTTTATTTTATTTTGTAGGAAAAAGAAAAGAATTTTGGCTAGAAGGGCAAAGTTGTAAACATTGAGGATCATGTATGTGCATGGCGTGCATACAGTTCAGCAAAAGGAACGGGGTGTAGCCGGCTAGTGGTCAGACGCGCATGGCGCGGATGCGGAGCAGGCTGTGCAAAATCCTTTTATAAAGAGCGGGTCCCACCACCACTTGTTCCCTCCTTTTATTCTGTAGGCTTTTATTTACTCGTTTTCCTATAATGGGTCCCCCATAATTAAGTAAGGGAAGGTTATATATATATATATATATATATATGGTTGTTGGGCCCCACGTTTAATGCATATGGAGGCAGGTGCTGGACTTCAAATTATTTAATGCGAATTTCTTAGTTCTTGTTTTATTATTTTTCTTGCGGGTTCCACCACAATGTTTTATCAGGCTTGTTGGTACTTCACTTGACTTGGGATGTTACATGTTGAGTTTAATTTGGATTTTAATTCTATTAGGTTTTGGAAAATAAAAACTCCTATAAATAATGTTATTCTTGGGTTGAAATTAGTTGTTGGGAAAAAGTCAATGATAATTATTATGTGAGGTTAATTCTCTACCAAAATTTATGGAGTTCAAGAGCAAGTAAAATATCATCAAGGATGGAGATCAAGGATCAAAAGCAAAAGCTTGGGGAATAAAGATTATGATCTGGGTGACAGACAGATATCAAAACGCAATTTTTCCTCTCTAATCTTTTATTTTATTTTTGTTTTCATTGGTGTTGAATATTTTGTAGATTATAATTTTATCTGCTATGTACAAGTTTTAAATTTAAGATTGTAATGGAACTCAGTATGTAGTTTAAATTGATTTTTTTTTCTTTGATTGGCACCATTTGAATTGTTTATCATATTTTATGCGTTCATGTGATTTATATGAAATTGGGAGATAGATTATAAGTTTAGATCTGAATATGATAACACGTGATCTTGTTGATTTCTAGGAAGAGTAAAATGAGTAGTGTATAGGATAGGAATATACCTATATAACATGTGTAGCCAAATTTGGGGAACCTGATCTTAATGAATCATTGTTTAATTTAATTCACAAAGAAATATAGTGATTTAATTAGATGGGATATTTTTATCATATAGATTAATTGGGATAATATATATGAAATTGGGAGATGAATTATAGGTTTAGATCTAAATATGATAACATGTGATCTTGTTGATTTCTAGGAAGAGTAAAATGAGTAGTGTATAGGATAGGAATATACCTATATGCCATGTGTAACCAAATTTGGGAAATTTGATCTTAATGAATCATTGTTTAATTTAATTAACATAGGAATATAGTGATTTAATTAGATGGGATATTTTTATTTGCACTAATGTACTATTTGCACCCTAAACTTTATATGTCAGACACCTGTCACGTCCCAGACTTTAAAAGGTTCATATTTGCACCCCAAACTTGTAATTTTAGTTTTAAATTGCACCAGCCGGACTTTTAACCGGGACTCGCAATTTTCACTTCAAATAGTACGATCTTTAGGGGTAAAATAGTCCCTTTACAATAGAACAAAAAATTCTCTCTCCTCTTCACTTGCATCTTTCTCACTTAAAAAAATTTCTCAATCTCTCTTACCGGAAATTCATAGGGTATTTGTAAATCTTTCCCTCACCAATTCGCTCTACGAAAAAACTCATTCAATACAAACTCTGTCCATCTTCTTTCTCCACATCTCATCTCATCTCTACCCAACTCCAATCATCAAAAAAACAAAAACCCACCAAGAATACAACAAACCAATCTTCTTTGTTCTTCTCTTCCCCCCCCGAAAGTTCCTTCACGCCATTTTCAACCCCTTCAAATTCCACCCTAGCAGAGGTGCATCTTCTACATACTCAAATAATTTATGTTTATTTATATATTTGCTCTGTTTTCAATCCATTTTACGAAAATCCCATGATCTGTGTTTTTTTTTTCTTTAGTGGATCTATAATTTAATCAATTAGAAGGGCAAGAAGAAAATTTGGAAAGGATTGCAGCCAAAAACAGAAGATATTCACTTTCCAAACCTTAGTTTCTGCAACCAAATATTTCCATCCCAACAAAAAGCCCAATCAAGGCGGTTTTGGCCATGTTTTCATTTTATTTTATTTTTCCTTGTAATGAATTAGGCCCATCACAAAAATTCCCAAAATTATTCAAAATCCTTACTTTTTCTCGTATATTTTTTGGGTTTTTAATGTTTAGGGAAAATTGGAATATGGAAGGGAGATTGTCGTGAAAAAGCTTTCTTAAAACTCAAAATTCAAAACAAGGGAAGAAAGAGTTCTTGAATGAGGCCAAGTTGCTGGCACGTGTTCAACACCAGAAGGTTGTTAATTTACTGGGGTACTGTGTTCCTGGCTTAGAGAATCTACTTGTATACGAGTACATAGCTAATGAGAGTCTTGATAAGCTTCTGTTCAGTAAGTTTAATTATTTTTTTCATCTTTTCTTTTAAGCACTGAATGATTGTTTCTGAAATGGAGAGAGTTCATATTGAGATTTGAAGCAGCAATAATGAAATGAAGATTGTAATAGATAAATTGGTAGTTATTATTAGCTACTAGATGATGTTGATTTTGCTAAGTATGTTAATTCAATCCAGCTTGATTAAATGCTTTACGGTATGTTGTACTTATCTACTGTATTATCGTTCTTTTGATAGCTGGAGTTCTAAGTTATAAATTAGGAGAAAACTTACTGCAGTTGAGTTGGTTATCCAAGTTTTAAATCAGTTGTGTTGGCTATATATATATATATATATATATATATATATATATATATATAGAAAGAGAGAGAGAGGAGAGAGAAATAGATAGAGCGAAAAATTTGTGGGGTATTTTAGAGAGAGGAAACACAAAAGGATGGCTATGAAGGAAGAAGGAGATTTGGTGATGTGTGTGATGAGAGATAATATGAAAAGAGAAATGTAATATATAATCATTCTTATAGTGTTTTGTCAATTTTATCCTCAAGAAAGCTAAAACAACAGGTGAATACCAGAAGTCCGGGTCAAAAGTCACCGGTTAAAAGCAAGGAGAGTGCAATTTAAAATTAAAATTACAAATTTTGGGGTGCAAATGTGAACCTTTTAAAGTCTGGGGTGTGGCAGGTGTCTAACATGTAAAGTTTAGGGTGCAAATAGTATTTTAGTCTTTTATCTACTATCAAAAGAGGCTTATAAATAATTAAGAATTTCTGGTTAATAATTCATCGTGACCTTATAATTACCCCTGATGATGCTGACAAAATGGGAGAGAGAGATAGAGAGGTACAAATAGTGAATTATTGACAAGAAATAATTCATCTCTCTGTACCCTCTGCTCAAACACAACTAGAGAGGGATAAATATAAGTTAACGGTAGATATAAAAGTTAGGGGGAGACGTTAGAACCATTTGTATATGATAAATCTTTGCATTGTTAAATCATAAACGAATAAAGTTATTTCTTTTGACTAATATAGCTTCTCACTATATTTGTTCTTGACATTGTCTTTACTGTTGATTTATTTACCTTGTATCTGATTGATTATTTTTAAATATATTCATAGTGATTAATTGTTTTGCCATCATCAAATAGGGGGGGATTCTTATTGTATTTATGTTAATCCCTAACATCTGAATTTGATGATAACTTAATCAAAGTATTTACATGTGTAATTAATAATATAAATGTTAATTTATATATGTGATATAATCAACAAGTTATTTCAACGTTTAATTTCACTGTTGAAAGAATTGAATGATCAATGTATAAGTGTAAGAGAAAAGCAGACAACATTGTATAGTCCTTAAAAGAACAATAATTGTAAAAGGACTTAAGGATCAAATTTGTGACGCTCCCAAATTTGGGTCCCTAAACCTCGGGGGTTTGGTGTTCACGGTCCAACACATATAACACATCCATTCACATACTTTTTTACTAACTAGTGGAAATATTTACATAAATTGTTCTTACAAAACATACTATAATCACAGGTTACACTAACCTTAACTATTACACATAATCCCAAAAGAGTTACATTAAACAAAGTATAATACTAAATTATTCTAAGAGTTCTACTCTTTTGTATTTTCTTTGCCTCTGTCCTTCTTAGAGTACTTGGGCTAAGTTGAAAATATTAATAATAATGCAATGGTGAGCAACTACTTTGCTCAGCAAGTTTAAAGAATTTAATGAACAATATATCATGAATATAAGAACTTATCTTTCCGAGACCTCAATAAGATCCAATAATTGTGGAGGAACAAAACATAGGAAACAATTTCCAATAAAAGAATTTTTTTGGAATCTTTACTGATAAGTGGTCACTATGGACCATGAACTTCCTACAGAAATTATCAGTAATTCAACTAAATACCTCAAGAGTATTTAACAATCACAAAGGTTGTAAACACTTAAAACAAGTACTTAAGGGAATAGGCCTATTCTAATTTATGTATATGCAGAACATTGAAGTCTTAGCGCGCAAAAATCGGTTTTCCGACACCAAATACCCCTTTATAAGGGTTGTTCAACTCAGTCTTATCATAAGAGTCTGCACCAACTATTTGGTTTGGATAAACTTTACAAGAATATTCAATTCATTAAATCGTATCATTCAATGTCTAGCCGAAACAAATGTCATAGACCTATTTCTTAAACAGTTCATGAACAATAGAATTTTAATGCTTCACAGTTCAAATATAGAACAAGTCTTTCAAATGCACACAAGTGCGAATACCAATAATCAATATGAATAAGAAATAATTTTCAAGAATTATTTCAGTTTAGAAAACTTGCATGTTCCGTTGTCTATAATTAATAATTCGATCTACAAATTAGTAATTCACATAACGGTTTAATCTATTTTAATATCATTCGTATACTTTACTTTTATCTAACATTTAATAATATTTAAACATCATAATCGGGTCCCACACAAATAATATTTAATTTTGTAAAACTTGACTCATTGTAACCTGACTTGACCCGGTTTAAAAACAAATTCATTTTGCTGGACCAGTGCCCTGGTGTTGAGTTTTGCACTAAAACCCCTGGCGCTGCATGGCTGAAAGTTCAAGACCTTCAAATTTTCAGATTTCTTAATTTTGTCAATTTTTATTTTAACATTCATAACGAAAATCAAAATAGGTTGCAGTTTTCATCAATTTAAGGTAGAAAAATAGTGTCAAATATCTTTTCTTTCTCTCTAACATTAAAGAAGACGAAAAATTAAAGAAATAGACTTTGGATTCACTCAATTCTAATATTGGATGAATTAATTATAATTTGCCTAATACACTACAATGCACATAGATATTCTACTCAAGAATTCTGGTAAAGTTATAAAAAGATTAGGGTTGTATCTAACACTCTTTATGTGATGACCCCAAATCCGGTTTCTTTAACCTCGGGTTTGGTTCTCACTGTACAATACTTAGCAATTATGAAATACATAAATTGTATTCAAACTTCGCAGAATAATACAAAAGGTTCCTTAATCAAAAGGCTACACTTTCCAAGGTCTATTACCTTAATCTTAACATTACATATCTTAAGGGAAATACAAAAGATTTACATCAGTAATTACATAACAGTAATATAAACTAGCATGCAATTACTAAAACTAAACATTCGCTTTCCCCTTGCCTTTGTCCGATTTAGAGCTTTCGGGAATGGCTGAAATATAGTCATGATATAGCAAGAATGAGCAACTAAATGGCTCAGCAAGTTTATAAACAACAATCATACGATATATCATGATGAAGGGAAATAACTTCAAGGTGTCAACAATAGCAATTGTGAAAGATAACAAGAATCAATGTTCAATAAAATAAGGAATTGACTCTTTACTGCTGAGTAGTCTTTAATGACCATGAACTGCTACTAAAGTAGAACAGACATACAATGTCTGACTCCTTGTTAAAATAACGGGACACTTGAGGGGATCAGTCCTCTCATGTCCTATGTATATGCATCACATTTAGTTTTCTTGCGCAC
Organism: Hedera helix; assembly: GCA_947179155.2. NCBI lineage: Eukaryota > Viridiplantae > Streptophyta > Magnoliopsida > Apiales > Araliaceae > Hedera > Hedera helix. The sequence goes on from OX359277.1 coordinate 7,360,796, forward strand.
TGTCGGGTCTCCGACAAATAAAAATCCCCTTTAACTAGGGTTGTTCTATCTCAGTCTTACTGTAAGAATCCGCACCAGCTAATGGTTTGGATAAGCTTTTATAATATTCAACTAAATGAATTTAACATACATTTGTCTAGCCGAAACAATTAGCTTAGACGTTCTTAAACAGTTTGCAAAAGCACTATGTGTGAATACAATAATCAATAACGATGTGAAGTAATTTTCGATAATTAATTCACTCAAAGGTCTGTAAACTATCTACGAGTGTAGATACTTGCTCAACAATAATTGAATTGCTCAATGTAATTAAGGTTGAATAATAATTGCAACAATAAGTACAAGTTAAGGGTAGAAGACTTCCAATAGGAATTACAAGTTAAAGTTAGAAAACTTGCCTCGTGCGTCGTTTACTGCTAACCAAATTAATCTAACAATTCTTGTACGGACCTAACAATTAAATCAATTCGATCTTAAATTAGTATCATATACTTGTAAGTATAATGACCTTTATAAACCTTACGAACCACATAATTGATTAATTATGGGTAAATAAACACTTAGAAAATATTATCATTATTTGATAATATTTCAAACACAAAGAACTTATATTAATTGTTTAATATAGTTCAAATAAATATCTAATATTATTAATTATTTAATAATATTTTATTGAGTATCTAATATTATTAATCATATAATAATATTTTATTTATTACCTAATATTATTAATCTTTTAATAATATTTTATTAAGTGTATAATATTATTAATCATTTAATAATATTTTATTAATTATCTAATATTATTAATCATTTAATAATATTCTATTAAGTATCTAATATTATTAATCATTTAATAATATTTTATTAAGTATCTAATATTATTAATCATTTAATAATATTTTATTGACTTTATAATATTATTATACACTTAATAATATTTTAATAATTTTCTAATATTATTATTTATTTAATAATATTTTATTACCTTTATTATATTATTAATTCAATAATAATATTTATACACTTTTAAATCATTAAATCAATTATATATATATTTAAAAATATATTTATTAAGTCCAAAAATACTAAAATGATTTTTGGAACATTTTTCATTTTCTCACCCGACCCGGACCCGACCCGGTTCGGGTTTTAATTTTTTTCCCCGAACAGTGCATTGCGCCGGGGCTCAGTGATTAACACTGCAGACGGCGCCACGGCGCCGTACTGCAGTAGGTGCCAATTTTGTGATTTTTTCTGGACAGTTTTGATACTTTGATTCAAACCTTGATTAAATGAAATCTACACATCCAAATAACACCAAATCAGTGTTGATGTGTTCCTAACTTAATGTTTTACAATATTCCATGGTTCGATCGTCTTTTTGAAAACGTTTTACACGAAATTTACGGATCGAACCACATAGAGTTGAAAAACGACAACCTTTTTGGTAAAAGCTATAACTTCTTTGTTATTCATTATTTTTGAAAACTTCAAAAAGTTTTATCTTTAAAACTCATAGATCTAGCTTTCTAGCCATAAAAATCCAATTTTGGATTTGTACATTTCAAAATACAACCATAAACCTAGCATGCATGGTTAGGGTTTACCGGTAAAATTGTGTTATGAACTTTTCTACCATTTTTATGTATTTCTAACATACCAAAACATGTTATAAACACATAGATCTATGAATATACATATATTACATAGTTAAATACATCTAGATCATCAAAACGAGTTTTTTGATCGGTTAAAAATAGATTTTAACCGATCAAAAGCTTTCTAGACAACAAAAATGAAATAAGATGGAGTTTAGAGAACTTTTAAACCTTTGTGATTTGTTGGCTCTCCTTCTCCTTATACCAAAGTAGGTTGTGTAGCTATTGGACATCCACCAAGGCTTCCTCTAGCTTTTTCTCACACAAACACAAGTGTATCTCTCTTTAGCTCTCAAAGGCTCTCTCTCTTTTCTCTAGAAAATGTCTAGCAAATGACTAACAAACTTGAACCAAGTGTGGAGCATTCTATTTATAGCCCACCACTAATCCTTCATTAGCTTGCTAATTCACCCATGTTGGTGAAATTAAAGCTTAATTATAATTACTATTTGATTGAATGACTAGTTGATAGACTTTTGGAATGACTAGAGTTGTTGGCCAATTTATGACATGGATGAATTTTCAAGCAACATGAAGCTCACAAGCCACCCCCATGGGGCCCACTTTGGCCGGCCACTCTCCCTCCTTTTTGCCCATTTTTGATTTATTTTTAAATGTTAAATGGTGCATATATACATCTATATATATATATATATATATACATATATATATATATATATATATATTGACCAAAGTTTTGACTTATATTGGACTTTACATTGGGCTTGGGAATAACTTCTATTGGGCTCATTCAATTAAATTGTTTGGGCTCAATTTAAATAACACATTGGGCTTATATTAAATATTCTAGGTTACATTTAATTAAATCAAGCATTGAGCTTGTTTAATTAATTATATGGGCTAGTAATTAAATTAATTACACGGGCTACTAGGTTAATATCTTTAACCTTGTTTATCAACTTATTTGGATTTAAAATATAATTCAATTAGATTTGCTTAAATTAATTATACACATTGTTTTAATTCTTTAAATAAATATACAAGCACATAAGTACATTTATTTAATTATCTAATGCACAATTAATTAATGCAAAAAGTTTAAATTCATTGCTAAATATTTATTAAGTATATTTACAATGACTAATGAAATTCGTGGTCATTACATTCTCCCCCCCTTATAAGAATTCCGTCCCCGGAATTACAAATTAAAACTACTCAAATTGATGCGGATAGTTAGCCCTCATCTTCTCTTCAAGCTCCCACGTAGCTTCCTCAGCGTTGTGGTTCCTCCAAAGGACTTTGACAGAATATATAACCTTATTCCGTAATTTCTGCTCTTTCCTATCTAGTATCTGGACAGGAATTTCCTCGTATGATAAGTCTTTCTCGACTTGTATTGGCTCATAGGATATGACATGTTTGTAGTCTGGCTTGTATGGTCGCAACACTGATACGTGAAACACATTGTGAATATGCTCCAGTTCAGGAGGTAAGGCTACCTCGTACGCCACTTCACCCACTCTCTTTAGTATCTCGAACGGTCCTATGAACCTCGGACTCAGCTTCCCTTTCTTTCCAAATCGGATCTTCCCCTTCCAGGGAGATACCTTCATGAACACAAAACTCCCAACTTCGAAGTCTCGCTTCTGTCGATGTAAATCGGCATACTTCTTCTGACGATCCTGAGCTGCTACTAGCCGAGCTCTTATTACCTTAATAATTTCTACCGTCTGTTGAACCAATTCCGGCCCCAACAATCGGCGTTCTCCTACCTCGTCCCAACATAGAGGTGTTCTGCACTTCCTTCTGTACAATGCTTCGTAAGGCGGCATGCCTATGCTTGCATGATAACTGTTGTTGTATGCAAACTCAACTAATGGTAGATGGTTCTCCCAACTGCCCTTGAAATCCATCACACAGGCCCTGAGCATATCTTCTAAAGTCTGTATTGTTCTTTCACTTTGCCCATCGGTCTGCGGATGATATGCTATACTCATTCTCAACTGTGTCCCCAATCTCTCCTGAAGACTTCTCCAAAATTTTGACGTGAAGCGCGGATCTCTGTCTGACACAATCGATACCGGCACCCCATGTCTCGAAACTATCTCCTTGATGTACAGTTTAGCCAACTGGTCCAAACTGAACTTAATCTTGATTGGCAAAAAGTGCGCTGACTTTGTTAGTCGATCTACAATTACCCAAATTGCGTCAAATCCCTTCTGTGTTGCTAGAAGTCCTACCACAAAATCCATTGTGATATGCTCCCATTTCCACTCAGGAATCTCTAACGGCTGTAATAATCCACTTGGTCTCTGATGTTCAGCCTTTACCCTTTGACAAGTTAGGCATCGGCTGACACATTCTGCGACCTCCCTTTTTAAATTCGGCCACCAAAAATGCTGACGCAGATCTTGATACATCTTCGTACTCCCCGGATGTATCAAGTATCTCGTACTGTGGGTCTCTTGCAAAATCTCTTCTCGTAGTTCGGGCACTAGCGGCACCCAAACACGATTTTCAAACATTAGCAATCCCATGCTATCCTCCTTGAATTTGACCTCTTCTCCTTCGGTCATTCTCATCCTTATTCTGACACATTCTTCGTCTTTATCTTGAGCCTCTTTCACCCGATCTAACAGGGTTGGGCTCGCTTCTATTTCCATTTACTCATTTGGATTTCTCACCTCCAACTCCATTCGAGCCATCTCTTGAACCAATTGTTCCTGATCTGTCAACATGAACAATTTCTCCATGCTCTTTCTACTTAGAGCATCTGCTACTACGTTGGCCTTGCCGGGATGATATAGAATTTCACAATCATAATCTTTGATCAATTCTAACCATCTCCGTTGCCTCATATTTAACTCCTTATGTGTGAAGATATACTTCAGACTCTTGTGGTCCGTGAATATCTCACATTTCTCTCCATATAAATAATGTCTCCAAATCTTAAGGGCAAACACTACCGCTGCCAGCTCCAAGTCGTGGGTAGGGTATCCCTTCTCGTAATCCTTCAACTGTCTGGACGCATACGCAACGACCTTGCCATTTTGCATAAGCACACAGCCAAGTCCCTTGTGCGATGCATCACTGTAGACCGTAAAACCTCCCGTATCGTCCGGTAAAGTCAATACAGGTGCTTCACTAAGTCTCTTCTTTAGCTCCTAAAAACTCTCCTCACACTTCTCCGTCCATACATATTTCACTGTCTTCCTCGTTAAATTTGTCAACGGTGTTGCTATCTTTGAAAAATCTTGAATGAATCTCCGATAGTAACCCGCTAACCCCAAGAAACTTCTTACCTCCGTCGGTGACCTTGGTGGTTCCCAATTCATCACCGCTTCAACCTTCGCTGGATCTACTGAAACTCCCTCCTTGTCAATGACATGACCTAAAAATTGAACTCTCTCCAACCAGAATTCACACTTCGAAAACTTAGCATACAACTGCTCCTTCCGTAAAATCTCCAACACCAATCTTAGGTGTTCAGCATGCTCTCCTCCTCCGTTTTGGAATAAACCAAAATATCGTCAATGAACACAACAACAAATTTATCCAAGTACTGCTTGAATATTCTGTTCATCATGTCCATGAATGAGGCTGGCGCATTCGTCAGTCCAAACGACATCACCAGAAACTCATAATGCCCATATCGAGTTCTGAATGCCGTCTTGGGTACATCCTCCTTTCTGACTTTCAACTGATGATAACCAGTCCTCAAGTCAATCTTTGAAAAGTACTTCGCCCCTTTCAATTGATCGAAAAGATCGTCAATTCGTGGCAACGGGTACTTGTTCTTAATTGTTACCTTATTCAGCTCTCTGTAATCCATACATAGCCTCATCGATCCATCCTTCTTCTTTACAAACAACACAGGTGCTCCCCATGGAGAAACACTTGGCTGAATGTACTTATTATCCAACAACTCCTGTAATTGGATCATTAACTCCTTCATTTCTACAGGAGCCATCCTATATGGTGCCTTTGATATTGGTGCTGTCCCCGGTACCAAATCAATTACAAACTCTATCTCCCTATCTGGCGGTAAACCTGGCAGTTCGTTTGGAAACACGTCCATGAACTCCCTCACTACTGGTATTTGCTCCATCTCGGGATTCACTATCTGTGTGTCCACTATGTGAGCTAAATACCCTACACAACCTTTCTTCAACAGTTTCTTGGCCTGCATCATCGTCAGACATGCAGATTGTCTAGACGACTTACTGCCATAAAATACGACCTTAGACTTATTCAGTGTCTTAAGGTGTATACACTTCTTTTGACAATCAATTATAGCTCCATGGTTAAACAACCAATCCATTCCAAGTATAACGTCAAACTCCCCCAAACGTATCGGGATTAAATTTACACTCAACTTCTGACCCCTGATTTCAGCACAACAATTTCTATGTATATACTCTACAGGAATCACTTCTTTATTTGCAACTTCTATGTTCATTGGGTTCTCTAGTTTTTCACTAGGCAATTCTAACCGTCTAGCAAATTCATCAGACACAAATGAACAGGTAGCACCCGAATCAAATAATACATAAGCATTTATATCATTGATCGGAATAATACCTGACACCACGTCTTTTGATTCAACGGCGTCCTGCACCGTCATGTTGAAAGTCCGTGCCGTTGGTTTATTCTGTGGCACCAGCCCTCCAATGGTCAGTTTGTTGTTGTTGTTGTTGTTGTTGTTGCTTCCCCTAAAGCCCGAACTTCCCTCGGTATTCTTCTTCTTTGGACAATCCTTAAACTGATGGTCCATGGCCCCGCAGGCGAAACAACCCTTCCTCTTAGGTGTGGGACAATTAGGAGCGATGTGCCCCTCTTGCCCACAGTTATAACAGACGTTCTTTCCCCTCATGCACTCCCCAGAGTGATTCTTCCCGTACTGGCTGCATTTGCTGGCCTTCTTGGATTCACTTCCCTGGGGTGTCCCCGAACTGCTATTGTTATTCCACTTGCGCTTGTTCGAGTTACTGCCCCCGCTGCTACCCTCTCTGTTTCCCCCATCGTTTCTCTTCTTGTTCCGTTCTTGGTTGTGCTTGTTCAAAGCTTCGTTCCCTCCTTCAGCTATGATAGCTTTCTCCAGCAATGTTGCAAAGTTGGTAATCTGTAGTACGACTACCCGTCCGTAAACCCACGGTTTCAGCCCCTGCTCAAACCTTCTTGATCTCCTTGCTTCAGTGTCCACCTGGTGTGGAGTAAATCTCGCCAATTCGTTGAATTTGGCGGCATAATCGGATACTGTCATACTACCTTGCTTAAGCTCTAGGAATTTGATTTCCATTCTAGCCTGTGTACTCTCTGGAAAGTAGTTCTCCAAGAATACTTCTTTGAATCGCGCTCATGCGATCGTTCCCTCCCCTACTCTACTCTTATTGGCCTTCCACCAATGGCTGGCCTCCCCTTTCATCATAAAGGTAGCTGATAAGTGGGTTTTATACTTATATATTGATTATCTTTTAGCTTAATAATTTGTGAGTTGTTAAGTGTTTTATATTAGTTTAATGTGTTTTGGCTTTGTTTTGTAGGAATTGGAATAAAGGCTTAGTGGATCGACGTTTGGAATTGTTGTGGTTGCATTTTCAGCTTGTCAATTATACATCTGTCACTTCAAGTCTGATTTGGACGATGATAAAATCGGAATTTGTCAAATCCTAAAACATGAAAATTGTAGATCTACTTCTTAGCTTTCCAGAACATATTAGATCGTCTCAATCGGAGTTCATATGAGAAAGTTATGGCTGTTTGACCAGAGGACGTCCGTGCAGAAAATGGGTCAGCGCTGGCGGCGCTGAAACTAGTACTATTCCAGAGCTGGCAGCGCTGATTACAGTGTGTTGAGAGCTGGCAGCGCTCCAGACAGCGCTGGGTGACGTACCAGACTTGGTTTTGACGCGTTTTTGATGGTTTTTGACTCCGAATTGGATTGGGTTTCCTTCTAATGCTAGGGATTTGCTATGTAACCTATAAATATATGTTAAAATACATATTTTAAGGGAGTCTAACATAGAATTAGGAGAACTAACATAGATCTATCATAGATAGGATTATAATTAGAAGAAGGATTAATTGAAGATCTGAAGAAGGATTCAACGTGAAGGAGCAAGAATTGAAGGCGGAGATTGAAGAACGCTCTACAAGAATAAGAATTTTTATCTCTTCTCTTCTTTAATTTTTGTAACTTTACGACGTGGATTAATTATTATTTTATGGAATTGATTTCTTCTTCAGTGATGGTTTAAACTTTTATTTAGGATTTCAATGGAACCTTTTGGTTTATGATAATTAAATCATACTTATTTTCAGTTATTGATTCTACTTGAGTTGTTTATTATATCTTATGCTTGAATTTATTAATTGTGTGCGCAACAATTAATCGGATATCTTAGACGTAGTTGAGAAAGGAATCTAAGATTAGATCTGGGTATAATAACATATGAACTTGTTGATTCTTTTTAAGAGAATAGCATAATAGTGCATAGGATGAAAATATCTATGTGCCATATGTAATGTGGTGGAGAGTTTGTTCGTAATGAGTCTAGTTCAAGTTTATATTGCACGAATAGTAGCAAGGTAAGTGGATTAGATCTTTTTTATTATCTATTGAACAAAGTTAATAAATAGATAGGCAATCTCCGTTAACAACTCATGAGAATTAATCAGTTGAAAAGAAGATGAAGAGATTATTATGATCAATTGGGGAAGTTGTAATCCTAAGCTTTAAAATATCTGAAAATCAACTCTGGTTAGTTAGTATTTAATATTTTCATAATTAAAATTGTTACTCGTTTAAGTTAGATTTAAATTGATAATTGCGTGATAATTAGAATAATTGTTACCCGTTCCCTGTGGGTTCGACATCCTTTTTACTTCTATATTACTTGATTGACCGTGTATACTTGCGCGAATTGACCATATATAAATCGGACAACAAGTTTTTGGCAAATGATGTCATTTGCCCCTCCGCGACTCGTGCGACCTCGAAGACTTTTTCCATCTCCTCTATCCAGGTTTGTGCTTCTATAGGATCCGTGGTCCCTCTGAATTCGGGTGGTCCTATTAGTTTGAAATCCTTAAAGCTTGCTAGTGGAGCGGCAGGGTTCGTTGCTCCAGTAGCCTCTGTGTTACGTCCGCGGAATGCTCCCATTAGCATTTCCACGAACTCTTGGACAGAGTTTGGTGGTACCCCTCCGGCATTCACTGACTCTTCGGGTGGTGGTGGGGGTAGTCGTTGATTTCTTCTTTGTGGCGGCATTTTATGTATAAAGAAAATTTAATTTATTAAAGTTGTTTCAATCTTTTTACTTTCGTTTTGTAGCTTAAGTAATTTCAACTAAAGCACAAATAATCATCTCGACACATATAAACATAAACGGAAATGCATTTATATTCATATGCTAAAACACAGTGCGTAGCACTTTTACCTCATAAGCATACTGCTATAAACGCTGCTAACCCCGATAGTTAAAACAAAAGACGGGATCTAACATATCCCACAACTTCATAGAGTTGGGATTTACAACATATTAACCCTCTATCAAAACAAAAGTTGGGTTTCTGCTGCATCTATATACATACAACATAAATAAAGGAAATAATACAACTAACGGTGCATCCCTCGACAAACCGCATCGTCGTACTCCTCATCTCCAATGGCCCTGACCACGCCCCTACTAATGGTGTGCAAGGTCTGGCCCTCCTCAGCAGGGTAATAGTGCACCCTACTCTGGAATCTACCAAAGGATGAGCGATAGACGTAACTGAGTCTATCTATCCTCACCCTCTTCTCCCTAACTTCGTCCTCCAACTCTACCATCTGTCTGTGAGCTGCATCACGCTGGATCTCCATATCTAGTCTATCCTCAACTGTCTGCTGCATCTGGCCCCTCATGGCCTCCCTCTCTACCTGCGTCTGCTGAATCTTCAGCTCAGCGGCTACTAACTTGGCCTCCATCTCGGTCATCCTCACTTTCAGCTCTATGTTCTTGCCAGAGAACATATAAGCTGTATCGCGGTACTGCTCCTCTGTCTGTTGGTGGATCTGGTTCTGCTCCTCAAGGTGTTGAACCCTCTCCTCTAGCTCATCATTAGCCGTAGTGAGAGTATTGATGATGTCACTGGCGACGGTGCCCATGCCATCAACATACTCAGCTGGTTCCTCATCCTCCTCATCATCAGTATCGGCCTCCTCCTCACTGTACTGCCCCATAACTCCGCCCCAGACAGCGTCCTCTCTATCTCCCTCCTCGGGATCTGACTCTGGCTCCTCGACAGGTGCAGCCACCCGTGGCTGTGCGGTATCCATAGGGATATCCGTATAAATCACCTCCTCTACAGCAGTGCTCGACTGACCTATCTCTGTCATCCTACAATAACATAAATAACACATGTTAGTACAGCAATAAAATATATTCATTGATGAAATGAAATGATATTTTATCATGTACATCTCGGCTCGATGGATTTTCTCAATCCATCTCCAAAATACACAACATGATGAATCTCCCCGATTCATTTCCTAACGTACTCGATAAGAATTTAGTACTAAAGTTATAACCTAGGTTTTGCAATCTTAGCGTTTCTAACCTACAGCTCTGATACCAACCTGTGACGACCCCAAATCCGGGTTCTTTAACCTCGGGTTTGGTTCTCACTGTACAATACTTAGCAATTATGAAATACATAAATTGTATTCAAACTTCGCGGAATAATACAAAAGGTTCCTTAATCAAAATGCTACACTTTCCAAAGTCTATTACCTTAATCTTAACATTACATATCTTAAGGGAAATACAAAAGATTTACATCAGTAATTACATAACAGTAATATAAACTAGCATGCAATTACTAAAACTAAACATTCGCTTTCCCCTTGCCTTTGTCCGATTTAGAGCTTTCGGGAATGGCTGAAATATAGTCATGATATAGCAAGAATGAGCAACTAAATGGCTCCGCAAGTTTATAAACAACAATCATACGATATATCATGATGAAGGGAAATAACTTCAAGGTTTCAACAATAGCAATTGTGAAAGATAACAGGAATCAATGTTCAATAAAAGAAGGAATTGACTCTTTACTGCAGAGTAGTCTTTAATGACCATGAACTGCTACTAAGGTAGAACAGACATACAATGTCTGACTCCTTGTTAAAATAACGGGACACTTGAGGGGATCAGTCCTCTCATGTCCTATGTATATGCATCACATTTAATTTTCTTGCGCGCTGTCGGGTCTCTGACAAATAAAAATCCCCTTTAACTAGGGTTGTTCTATCTCAGTCTTACTGTAAGAATCCGCACCAGCCAATGGTTTGGATAAGCTTTTATAATATTCAACTAAATGAATTTAACATACATTTGTCTAGCCGAAACAATTAGCTTAGACGTTCTTAAACAGTTTGCAAAAGCACTATGTGTGAATACAATAATCAATAACGATGTGAAGTAATTTTCGATAATTAATTCACTCAAAGGTCTGTAAAATATCTACGAGTGTAGATACTTGCTCAACAATAATTGAATTGCTCAATGTAATTAAGGTTGAATAATAATTGCAACAATAAGTACAAGTTAAGGGTAGAAGACTTGCAATAGGAATTACAAGTTAAAGTTAGAAAACTTGCCTCGTGCGTCGTTTACTGCTAACCAAATTAATCTAACAATCCTTGTACGGACCTAACAATTAAATCAATTTGATCTTAAATTAGTATCATATACTTGTAAGTATAATGACCTTTATAAACCTTACGAACCACATAATTGATTAATTATGGGTAAATAAACACTTAGGAAATATTATCATTATTTGATAATATTTCAAACACAAAGAACTTATATTAATTGTTTAATATAGTTCAAATAAATATCTAATATTATTAATTATTTAATAATATTTTATTGAGTATCTAATATTATTAATCATATAATAATATTTTATTTATTACCTAATATTATTAATCTTTTAATAATATTTTATTAAGTGTCTAATATTATTAATCATTTAATAATATTTTATTAAGTTTATAATATTATTAATCATTTAATAATATTTTATTAAATATCTAATATTGTTAATCATTTAATAATATTTTAATAATTATCTAATATTGTTAATCATTTAATAATATTTTATTAAGTATCTAATATTATTAATCATTTAATAATATTTTATTGACTTTATAATATTATTATACACTTAATAATATTTTAATAATTTTCTAATATTATTATTTATTTAATAATATTTTATTACCTTTATTATATTATAAATTCAATAATAATATTTATACACTTTTAAATCATTAAATCAATTATATATATATTTAAAAATATATTTATTAAGTCCAAAAATACTAAAATAATTTTTGGAACATTTTTCATTTTCTCACCCGACCCGGACCCGACCCGACCCGGTTCGGGTTTTAATTTTTTTCCCCGAACAGTGCACTGTGCCGGGGCTCAGTGATTAACACTGCAGACGGCGCCCCGGCGCCGTACTGCAGTAGGTGCCAATTTTGTGATTTTTTCTGGACAGTTTTGATACTTTGATTCAAACCTTGATTAAATGAAATCTACACATCCAAATAACACCAAATCAGTGTTGATGTGTTCCTAACTTAATGTTTTACAATATTCCATGGTTCGATCGTCTTTTTGAAAACGTTTTACACGAAATTTACGGATCGAACCACATAGAGTTGAAAAACGACAACCTTTTTGGTAAAAGCTATAACTTCTTTGTTATTCATTATTTTTGAAAACTTCAAAAAGTTTTATCTTTAAAACTCATAGAGCTAGCTTTCTAGCCATAAAAATCCAATTTTGGATTTGTACATTTCAAAATACAACCATAAACCTAGCATGCATGGTTAGGGTTTACCGGTAAAATTGTGTTATGAACTTTTCTACCATTTTTATGTATTTCTAACATACCAAAACATGTTATAAACACAGAGATCTATGAATATACATATATTACATAGTTAAATACATCTAGATCATCAAAACGAGTTTTTTGATCGGTTAAAATCTACTAGATCATCAAAACGAGTTTTTTGATTGGTTAAAAATAGATTTTAACCGATCAAAAGCTTTCTAGACTACAAAAATGAAATAAGATGGAGTTTAGAGAACTTTTAAACCTTTGTGATTTGTTGGCTCTCCTTCTCCTTATACCAAAGTAGGTTGTGTAGCTATTGGACATCCACCAAGGCTTCCTCTAGCTTTTTCTCACACAAACACAAGTGTATCTCTCTTTAGCTCTCAAAGGCTCTCTCTCTTTTCTCTAGAAAATGTCTAGCAAATGACTAACAAACTTGAACCAAGTGTGGAGCATTCTATTTATAGCCCACCACTAATCCTTCATTAGCTTGCTAATTCACCCATGTTGGTGAAATTAAAGCTTAATTATAATTACTATTTGATTGAATGACTAGTTGATAGACTTTTGAAATGACTAGAGTTGTTGGCCAACTTATGACATGGATGGATTTTCAAGCAACATGAAGCTCACAAGCCACCCCCATGGGGCCCACTTTGGCCGGCCACTCTCCCTCCTTTTTGCCCATTTTTGATTTATTTTTAAATGCTAAATGGTGCATATATACATCTATATATATATATTGACCAAAGTTTTGACTTGTATTGGACTTTACATTGGGCTTGGGAATAACTTCTATTGGGCTCATTCAATTAAATTGTTTGGGCTCAATTTAAATAACACATTGGGCTTATATTAAATATTCTAGGTTACATTTAATTAAATCAAGCATTGGGCTTGTTTAATTAATTATATGGGCTAGTAATTAAATTAATTACACGGGCTACTAGGTTAATATCTTTAACCTAGTTTATCAACTTATTTGGATTTAAAATATAATCCAATTAGATTTGCTTAAATTAATTATACACATTGCTTTAATTCTTTAAATAAATATACAAGCACATAAGTACATTTATTTAATTATCTAATGCACAATTAATTAATGCAAAAAGTTTAAATTCATTGCTAAATATTTATTAAGTATATTTACAATGACTAATGAAATTCGTGGTCATTACACTTTAAATACAACTAGAAAATAATTACCAAAAGCTAGGGATGTTCATTCAGTTAATACCGGACCTCAGTACTGATACTGGTATCGGTCGGACCGGTATACCGAATCGGTTAACCGGTTCGGTACCGATTTTTGCTGATAATAATAATAATAATAATAATAATAATAATAATAATAATAATAATAATAATAATAATAATAATAATATATTTTTAAAAAAAATAGGATAACCGGTATGGTCCGGGATATACCAAACCACCAAATCTCCGAATCGGTTGGACCGGAATACCAAACCGATACCGGACTGTCCGATTCAGAATAATTAGGTATTCACTAAATACCAATTGGACCGATTTTTTTGAACACCCCTGCCAAAAGCCCAATGAACTTCTTAATTTTAAGTAAATCAATTATCAAATTATCTACTAAAATAATTTTAACTTTCAAAATGAAATAAAATAAATAAATTAGTAACTTATCGTTTTCAATTCAATTACGCTTTTAAAAAAAATAAATTTAATATTTAATTATTAAAAAAAATCCCGATTATTACATTGGAGGCCTGTTATACCCTCTTGGGAAGAAAATTTACTTCAAAAGTTGGATCCTTTCGATTGGAAAAATTTATAGAAGCCAAAAAGATGATATTCCAGACATTCATAGTCATGTACATAGATGAGATTGATTGGAATTCGGAACCGGATCTTACGTTGCGGAAAAATCCACCGATCAGATATCGATAAATTGTCGGGCTGTTAGTTAAAAATCTAAAGTTGAGGATATTAAGCCTACCAGATGGGATTTAGATATCGAAGAAACTAGTGATTTATTGACCGATTTAATCCGAATAATTTTTTTTATACATACTATATTTTTTTGCTAATTCTTTTTGTAGTTTTTGTTTGTTTTATGTAAACGACTATTTGCGTGGGATGGAAGATTTATAATCCAGTATTAAATTTGTGGGAAGAAAACTTACAATGGCGAGTTTTTCCCATACAATTGTTCATGCAAGGTTGTTGAGTTTTGTGTCCCAAATATGTTGCCCGCCTCTCCATTGTTTTTGGGGGGAAAATTTCTAGATTTTTACAGCAAAAACCCACCAAATTCTTGAAAAAAAGATATAAAAATCCAAAGAGAATGACAGAAATATTGGATGAAAATGGCTATATAAGTTAGAATGGACTATACTCCCTTCATCTCAAGATAAAAGTCTTTATTATTATTTTAGGTAGTCTCAAGTTAAATATCTATTTATCTTAAATAATATATTTTTTACTATAATTTGCCTATTGTAGACACCCAAATTTTGCACTTGTACTAACCCTGACAGGAGGGCAAAATCGTCAATTGACCCAAC